>CM076578.1:1317592220-1317814178 GCA_034641835.2 Pinus albicaulis | reverse complement strand
CATGGATGGACAGCTTGGGAACTAGGACTAAGCCATCTATGCTTAGTTCGAACAGAACAAGCTTTATTAGGCCCCATTTGGTGCTAGTCAATCATGACTAGTCATTCAGAAATCCCATAGAAATAGGGCAGTTTTGAGATTCTATGGGATTGGTCATATTTCTTGGGATAGGAGTAATGAATTCGACTTAGATAGGTGGATGAGAGTAGATGGGTTTGTTTGAGTGAATATATATCAGTTTGTTTCATGAGACTTCTTATTTAAAGCCAAAACTTTGATGGCTTATGTATTGACTTATTATACTTTTATGCTGTGACACCTTTGGATTGAGGAGCTAATTTGAAGACTTGTGTTATTATTATTTTTATTTTCAATGCTATGGATGTGTAACTGAATTTAAGCTTCTGAGATCACCTCTCAAGTGTGCAAGGCAAGGGTGGAGGGCCCCCATTCCAAGCTAAGTACACTTCCTTGTTAACTAGTTTTATTTCCTTGTAATCTGATTATTGTAGAACTGGTTTTTCAAAGCTTTATTTCAGATTGATTTATGGTTCATGCATAGTGATTGATTTCATTAGTTCATAGCTTATTCATCACTTTATCGAGTTGGAAAAATAGGTGTTCAAGTTGAGCATCCCTTCTACTAAAATGATGAATTAAAACTAGTTTCCTTTGTTTGTATGCAAGTAGTTTCTTATTGAGATTTTGATATTGATATGAATGAATTATGATGGAATACCTTATGTGTCTCTTAAGTTAAGAGTTTCTTTCATTAATAATTTATCCATCTTAAGTTCTTGGTTTTAATCTCTGATTCATTAAGTGGTAATTGAGGTGAAAGTGGACTTCTTGAGTCAAGAACCATTTCAATATTCTTCCTCTTTTTAAACTAATTGAATTAGAATTATAGGATGTATTACTTTCAACTTTTGAATAACTTATCTTTCAAGGTTTGATTACATCTGATGTTCACATATAGTGAACTTGCCTCAAAGCATAAACAACCCGGATTGATAAGAAATAATTGTGTTAATTTAGGTACATAAATTAGCTCAACATTTTGGCGCCGTTGCCGGGGATCGAACCCGGGTCACCCGCGTGACAGGCGGGAATACTTACCACTATAATACAACAAACTGATCTATATTCACTCAAACAAACCCATCTACTCAATAGAAAGATAAATTTTGCATAGTCAATAGAAAGATAAATTTCAAAACAACAAAAACATTAGTTACATTTTTTAGTTATGTTTCTTTATGCCTAGATATAGAGATCCTCAAGGTATATTTATTAAAAATCCCCCAAAAATAGAGATAGGATCATCAAACACCCCAGTTACTGGTAATCCAATAATTGAGGAATTGGCAGAAAAACAAAGAAGTGGACAAAGATTAACTTTGATTGAGAGGCAAACTTTGTTAGCTTGGGAAGCAAAGCAAAAACAATCTTCAATTTCTGGAAAACAAAAAGAAATTATCAAAGGAAAACAATCTGTCTTTCCATCCATAAATCCTCCCATCTTCCAGCAACTTGAAACTCCACTCAAAATTGAAACAAATCAACCAATGGCAGAAGAGGGACATGGATCTGTTATTCTCACTCCTGAACAACGAGCTGCATATGAAAGACAACAAATAGAATGGAGAAGAAAGAGAGAGGAGGAGGCAAAACAAGAAAATGATAGAAAAATAGAAAATGATCGGAAAAGGCAAGAAGATGGTAATGATCAAGAAACTACCTTTGGCTTTCCAATAATAGACACAAGTGCAATATTAGGAGAAGAAGTGAAAATGAAAAATATTCCACCTTCTGTATTGCCAAATTTTTATGGAATGTCCACGGAAGATCCCGATGCATTTATGTTTGAATTTGATATTCTATGTAGAACATATGGATACACTGATGACATTCATAAACTTCGTCTTTTCCCTGCAACATTAAAAGCAGCAGCTTTGAAATGGTTTATGGGTTTAGGAGAACAAACAATAGCTTCTTGGGATGATATGAGATCAATCTTCCTTAAAAAATATCAAGCTTATTGTAGATCTAGAGATTCAAAGGAAGATGTTTTCAGAATGACACAACAAGAAGATGAAAGTTTAGAAGAATATTTGGAAAGATTTGCATATAATCTACAGAAATCTAAACAACACTCTCTAAATCAAGAAACCATTCGAACAATCTTTCTTAAGGGTGTAAGGGATGAATACCTTGACATTTTGAATGTGATGGGTAAAGGAGACATTTCAAACCTACCATTTGAAGAAATTGTTGAGTTATGTCAAAAATATTCTAGAGGAAGATCAAAAACAGGAAGAAGAGAAGTAAGTTCAAAAGCAGCAAAGTCAGCTGCAGGAGGGATAACAAGAGCTGAAATAGGAAGCTTATTGGAGAACTTCAAAACAGATCTCTTGAGTACATTAGGGACACAATTAGATGTGCTAAAGGCAAACAAGAAGAAAGAAGAACAAGAACAAGCTCTAGCAATCTTTTGTCCCAAATGTAGAAAGAAACATCCATTGAGAGAATGTCCTTTGGATAGTGTTCAGGTTTGTGGTCTTTGTACAGAAAATCATTCCACAGAAAATTGTCTAAGATTGAAAGAATTACAAATTAATTCAATGGAAGAAGTGCCAGGAATAGAAGGTTTTTATTATGTAGCACCACGAAGACCATGGCAACCTAGGATGCCTCAACAAAATCAACAACAATTCCCTCAACAAAATTACCTCTATCCACCTCAAAATCCTTGGACCCCTCCAATGCCATGGCAAGCTTGGCCTCCACAACAATATCCACAACAACCTGAACAAGGTTGGAGAGGATATGGTTATGGAAACCAGCCACCTCAACAGTATCAACAACAATACCAGCAACAATACCAACAACCATTTACATATCCACAATATCCACAATCCATACCATTTCAACAACAACATTCTGCATATCCACAATCCATCCCATTTCCACAGCAGAATCCTCCACCATTGTTGACCCAACCACAACAGTTACAGCTACCCACAAATCAACCCAGACCAACTCAATTACCAACCCAACCAATGGCAAATCCGAATAATAAGGTGGACAAAGCTGCATACACTGTAGAGGAAGCAGCATGTTTTCCCACATATTCAATTCTTCCTCTTAATGAAGTCCATCTAAGGTCTGGAAAAGTGCTTAAAAAGGATTCTCCTCCAATCATAGAAGAACCAACTGAACAAGGATAATCACCTGAAACATCACAAACTGAGATAAAAATTCAGAAAGGAACAAACATTACAACACAAACACCACCTTATCCTGAAAGGTTAGTGGAACAACAAAAAGAAATAACCCTTCCCGAATTTGATATTTTAGATGAGTTAAAAAATGCTTATGTAAAAATTCCTTTGTTGAAGGCAATTAAAGAAATACCAATATATGCTAAAACAATAAAGGAATTGTGCATTAAGAAATCACAGAAAAAGAAGAAGGATCCTACTACAATCCAAGTCATTGGTAAACTAGCAAACCTCATGTCTACACAAACCATAGTAGAAAAATATATTGATCCTGGTATCCCTATGGTTACTATATCAATAAATAATTTCTCAGTACCAAACACATTAATAGACTTGGGAGCAACTATAAATGTAATGACAATGGAGACAATGAAAACTTTGCATTTGAACAACATTAGATCAACCTCTACAATCTTAGAACTAGCAGACAGATCTAAAGTTGTTCCTGAAGGAATATTGGAAGATATCAGAGTCTCTTTGGATTCATGGGAGTATCCTGTTGACTTCCTTATCTTGCAACCAAAAACAAATTTGGGAGGACATCCTCTAATCTTAGGCAGACCATGGTTAGCTACCGTCGATGCCTTCATAGGATGCAGATCAGGAAGCATGATTATTTCACATGGAGATGAAAGGAAACACATTGCTCTTTATTCACCTGCACAATCAACTTCTTTAGAATCAGTGCTTGAAGCTCAAGAAAAACAGCAAACTAAATCAGTTTTAAGTATAAATCAATTCTTTGATTTGAGAGAAGAAGAAGAAGAGAATGAAGACTTAATGGATCTTTTCATTTCAGAACCAAGTATTTCAGAGTAGCTTAGAGAAGTCCAGTATGAAGCTGCAAGTAACCTTTTGAATCAATGCTTTCAGGAAACTTGTACTGTTCAAACTTTGCGGAAATATTTTATAGACATCTTTCCTGTAAACACAATCTCCAATCCAACAATAAAAACAATTGAGGTAAATCCTGGAAAACATTTAAACATTGGAAACGAGTTGCAATCAGCACAAGAGCGAGAGGTAATTGCATTATTACAGAAATATTCAAAAGCTTTTGCCTGGGATTATACTGACATGCAAGGAATCCATCCTAGCACATGTATCCACCACATCTATACAGATGATCAACTCAAACCCGTAAGACAACCTCAAAGACGAATGAATCCCATGATGAAAGAAATAGTGAAAGAGGAACTGCAAAAATTGTTAAATGTTGGATTCATCTATCCTATTTCAGATAGTCAATGGGTTTCTCCACTGGTTATTGTACCAAAGAAAAATGGAAAGTGGAGGGTATGTGTGGACTATCGGGAACTAAACAAAGCTACACTAAAAGATCATTTTCCTCTACCATTCATTGATCAAGTGTTAGACTCATTAGCTGGAAAAAAAAATTTCTCCTTCTTGGATGGGTTTAGCAGATACAACCAGATAAGAATAGCAACAGAAGACCAAGACAAGACAACATTCACTTGCCCATGGGGAACCTATGCATATAATGTTTTTCCATTTGGTTTATGTAATGCACCTGCAACTTTTCAACGAGCAGTGCTTGCAATATTTGTTGATCTAATTCATGAATGTGTAGAGGTTTATATGGATGACTTCACAGTTTATGGAAACACATATAATGATTGCCTAAATAACCTTGAGAAAGTTCTAAAACGATGCATTGAAACAAATTTTTCATTAAGCAATGAGAAATGCTATATGATGTTGACAGAAGGAATAGTTCTGGGACACCATATTTTTGCTTCAGGAATTAAAGTGGATCCAGCAAAAATCCAAGTCCTAGTAAACTTAATGCCTCCTACAACACAGAAAGAGGTAAGAAGTTTCTTAGGCTATGCAAGCTATTATAGACGATTCATTGAAAACTTCAGTAAAATAGCCCAACCTCTGTTTAAACTATTAGCAAAATATATTGAATTTCACTGGACAAATGACTGTCAAAATGCATTTCAAATTCTGAAAGAGAAATTATCAGTTGCACCCATTATCCATGGGCCAAACTGGTCTTTGCCATTTCATATATCAACTGATGCATCTGATACTGCGATAGGTGCCTCTCTTGGACAGAAAGAGAACTTGTTCAATTATGCAATATACTTTATAAGCAAGAATCTAACACCTGCAGAATTGAACTATACAGTCACAGAGAAAGAAATGTTAGCCGTTATACATGCAGTAAACAAATTCAGACACTATATAACAAGATATCAAGTTTTCATTCATACAGATCATTCAGCAATCAAATACTTGATGAATAAACCCATCACCAATGGAAGAATAACAAGATGGTTACTGTTATTGAAAGAATTTAATATCACAATACAAGACCGGCCAGGCAAGGAAAATCAAGTGGCTGACTTTCTGTCCCGCATACATTCACCCAACGATCCAAATCCGGTTGCAGATAACTTTCCTGATGAACACCTGTTTTCCATCACAGTAAAAACACCATGGTTTGCAGACATTGCAAACTATTTATCTTCTGGAAAGTTTCCAACTCAATTCACTAAAAAGCAAAGACACAAAATTGTTAAAGAAAGCTCTAGGTATAGTTGGGTAAATGGTGATTTATTTTATACTGGTTCAGATTTGATAATTAGAAAATGTGTGCGAGAAGATGAAATATTAGACATTCTAAGAGCATGTCACAATGAACCATGTGGTGGCCATTTTGCAGACAAACGAACAGCATATAAGGTGCTGCAACTGGGCTACTACTGGCCATCCATCTTCAGAGACTCTAAGAAATATGTCAAGCAATGTGACAGTTGCCAGAGAACAGGGAGACCAATCACAACAGATGAGATGCCGTTGAAGCCACAGGTCCTCATAGAACCATTTGAGAAATGGGCACTTGACTTTGTTGGACCCATCAATCCACCATCAAATGGAAAGAAGTACATCTTAGTATGTACAGATTATGTAACCAAGTGGGCAGAGGCTAAAGCAGTGAACAGAGCAACAGAAGATACAGTGGTCACCTTTCTTTTTGAAGAAATCTTTGTCAGATATGGAGTACCTAGACAAATTGTAACAGATCAAGGAACACAGTTTACATCAAATCTGGTACGAGATCTAACAGAGAAATACAAGATCAAACACAGGAAATATACACCATATCATCCTCAAGCAAATGGGCAGGTTGAATCAACAAATAAAGTCCTAGAAAATATCATGACAAAAACAGTACAGTTGAACAGAAAAGATTGGTCTGAAAAATTAAAAGATGCACTATGGGCCTACAGAATCACATGGAAGAATACAACTGGTTTTAGTCCATACCAGTTAGTATATGGGAAAGAGGCCTTATTGCCTATAGAGTTTCAAATACAAACATACAGACTAGCAGCTGAACTAGGACTAGACCTGACAGAAGCACAACAGCAGCGGATCATGGACCTGAATCAATTGGATGAGCATCGTCAACAAGCCATAGAACATACTACATTGGTGCAACAACAAAGAATGAAGTGGCACGACAGATATATCAAAACAAATACATTTCGCAAGGGAGACTGGGCATTACTTTTTGACTCCAAATTCAAAGACTTCAAAGCAAAGTTCACAACACACTGGCTAGGCCCATATGAAATTGACGAAATCTTTGACAATGGAGCAGTCAAGATCAGGACAATCGACCAGGACTCCACCTCTTTTATAGTGAATGGACATAGGCTCAAAGTTTATAATAGGCCTATCAGTAAAGAAGCATTTATGAAACAACTGATAGAAGATACAGAACTGGAAATCATGGCACACCAGGCTCAGCCATCTTCCAGTCTTGTAGTTGAATAAAAAATAAAAAATAAAAAAAAAATAAAAAAAAAAACATAAAAAATAATTTGTTTGCTAGTGAAAACCAGATAACTGGCACTTAGCAAACACGAATTCATAGGGGAAAACCAGGGCAACTTAGACTCTATGAATTCCTTATTCTTGTTCTACTGTTCTCACATAATTTCAATATAGGTACTCTCCACCAACAACTGACTTGAGGACAAGTCACATCTTAAACAAGGGGGAGACTTGCATCAGATCTTTAGCTGGAAAGCTGAAGTATAGAAGGAACTTGTATTGTCAACAGAGGGACCTGAAATAAGAAATCATTACAGAGGGACCTGAAAGCCCTGCCAATGTCAAAACAACATGTGCATATTCTGTAAGCAGTGCAGAGGGACCTGAAACAAAGAATCATTACAGAGGGACCTGACTAACAATTCAAGAACCAGAGCATGAAGAACAAGGAGCAGCAATAAAGTTTACTTTTTGATCCATCTACAACATCTGATCAATTGATTTCATCCCACTTTTACAGACATCATCCAGGGGAGTATATGTATAGTCATTTTGTGCTTGAAAATTCAAATTTTTCTTAGAAATTTTTAGTTTTTGTTAAGTCGAAATTAGTACATGAGGATATTCATTATCATTTCATATCCTATATTCCCTATACATATCCTATAACCCTTATACATCATATTTCATTTCCATACATATTCCCTATTTTCATTAACCCCTAAGTATTTTTCTTTAAGAGCTTAAAAGACCAAACTGGGACAACTTTTCAACCTGCACATACAACTCAAGCATTAGTGATGGTGATAATTTTAAATATGACCCAAGATGGTCATTTTAAAATTATAAATATATGCTATATAATCCAAACAAAACTCATGCGCTATATGGAAATCAAAGTAAATATATACCATATCAAATTATATACCATAGTCCAAATGGTGTGCATGCGCCATAGTCATATATATATATATCATAACCCAAAGCGCATATGATATAATGGTATAAAACATATGGTATATGATATAAGTGAAGGCATATGGTATAAACTTAGGAAAGGGCGCATATGATATAAGGAATGGTGGACGGCCGCGCGCAAACTATATGGCACGACTGTGCATATAAGTATTGTGGCGGGGTATTGTCAAATGGTAATTGCATACACACTCATTGCAATACAAACAATGCCTGAATATCATTGCACGCATGAGGAGCACACGACGGTGGCAATAATGTTATGCGCATGCCATTCAAAATAAAACGATGATTTGGCCATCCTCATGACACAGTCGGGTGACTGGTCAAACAGGACGGCCATACCAACCACGCACTGTAACACCAATGAACGAGAGGCGCACAGTACACCCATGAAACGGTCATGAACCGACCGAGTTCTTGACTGTTTAAACCTCAGTCCTCATTGACAAATAGCTCAGAGAGATGGTGTTTGGAGCTGCAAACTAGTGAAAAGAAGGGTGAAGCGAGTTTGGGCGGATTTAAGAAGGAAAATCATCCCGGTTCTAACGATCAGTGATCACCGATTTTCGGGATTCAATCAGGTAATGGGATAATTGTTTAAGCTCGGCAAACAGTGTAAGTATACGTTGTGAACTATCTGTTATTAATGGTTATGTTACTCTGCTCTTGCCACCAGTCAATTGAACGGTTGAACAGGGATTTGGAGCGCCGTATATTCCTCAAGCGCTCGTTGACAACAGGTAACGCCGAAACCACAGCACTAAATCAGTTCATTCACTGCGTAAATCATGGCATAAACTACTAGTGAATCGCGCAGCATTTAAATGTGAATTCATTGCATGGATAAAACGTTAGGGTCTGGCATTATATGTGGAGTATTAACGATGTTCCGTGTTCATAACGAAGTCTATGAACAGAGGAGGCACCGAAATATGATTGTTATGGCGTGTTTATGCTGCATGGCGGTATTTGTTGATTGAATTGTGCGCGCTGTTGGTTGAATGCGCACTGCGCTTTGTTTTGATTGCACACTTTATTGTGTTGCGCGCTGATTCCATTAACACTTCAACAACAGTCAATCCCTAATGTATCATATGCATGAAAATGCCATATGTCTCTGTTATGAACCCTTGCTGCCTGCGCGTTTTTGTTTTTGTTTTAACCGAAACAGGGGATTGAAGTTACTAAGGGCCGAACGAGCCATGCCATGTGCGATTTTTGGTTGCCAAAGGGAGTTCGATTGCCGAGCCATTTAAAACTCAATTTAAATGCGCGTGTTTTTTTTATCATTTGTGTTTTGAGGCCGAGAGCCATATGCATGCGCTGTAGTCAAAACACTCCTTATTTTTCTTGATTGTACATACACAGTGAACCTATGGTTTGATTTTGGCAACAGTATAAGGCGATGAGAATACATGGAACATTGTTTGCATATGTATTTTGTTTTCAAAGAACAGAGATTAGCATATTGACAGGGGTATACAGGTGTTTGCTTGCTTGAACAAGGAACTAAAACAGTGATGTTGCAGAGAAAAGAGTAAACAGAGGTTAAGGAAATCAGAGTTAAATTGTTGAGAGGAGGAAGGTAAGCTTCTTTGCTTTAAAAATTTCGTTTTGAAAACGAACAATAGTTATATTTTTATTGTCAAGATGAAATTAGTAACAACAGAGGCATTCATTCATTGGTTTTCAGAAACAATGTCAGTTAGAGTAGAGCCAAAATTTCAGATAGAGAGCTGGGGGAAGGAAACTATAGAAAAACTTTACCAAGCAGGGATGATAAGCTTTTTACAAAAATTTGATGGCCACTCTGAACAGATAACCAGAGACTTTATAAATAACTTCAGTCAAGACCAGACACGGGTAGGAGATGTCATTATTCCTGTAACCCAGGAATATCTTTCCCAAGCTTTAGATCTACCCATGATAGGTGAGAAGTATTACAAAGGCCTGCACTTCAAGGAGAAAGCTTGGACTTTATTTCTTGAGAAGAACCGGAAAGGGAATTTTGATAGAACAAAAGGGATACCCAGGGAATGGTTCAATGAACCATGGGGTGAGTTGGTTTTGGTCATCCAGAAGTTTTTGACTTGTGATAGAGGATATAGCGTTGCCCACTTGTATCATGTCAGACTTCTACAGCATATTAAGGGAGAGGATAGGATTAACTTGCCTTACTTCCTATATAGGAGCCTCTTGAGAATGATTGAAACAATAAAACATGAACACAGGCCTAAAGCAGGACAGATTTACCATCAAGGATTGATCAAAATCCTAGTTGAGTATCAGGTGAGGTCACAGGGCATAGTATGGAGAGAGTTCATGTCTAAAAATCAGTTCATTGAACAGATTAAGGAAGTACAGGATAAAACAGAGCAGGAAAACAGAGGATTGATGAACTCACCCTTGTATCCTAGAACAAGAGCTAAACAGCAGAATAACATGGCCATGCAGGAAAATGAAACATCTGTTATGTCTATTCCTAGAATATTTAGGAATAAAAGTCCCATTGACTTAGACAAGGAAGTAGAAACATATTCCCCAAGACAACAAGAAGAAAATGACATTGCACAAGAAGTATTTGAGAGGGATTCTTCATATGATGATGCAGCAGCAGCATCACTAATGAAAACAACACAAAATTTTGAAAAAGAAATCAATTTTGGAAGAATCAGGGATTTAACTGACCAATTGGAAATTAGCAAAATCTTGGAGAAACAATTAAAAGAGGAAAACAAGGCAAATAAGAAAGATAATGCTAAATTGGTTAAGGCAAATGAAAAATTAAATGAAGAATTGGGGAGACTGAAACGAAAAAATGATCTACTTTCTAAGCAAGCATTTAAATGGTTAAAGGAAAAGAATATGCGGCAGGCAAAGTATGAAAAACAGAAGGTCAAAGCAGCTTTGTTCAGGGAAAGACATGACACAGGTTTGGATTGTTTGGTCAGGGCAGCACAACAGGAAGCATCTACAGGTACAACATCTACTACAGAGAGAAGAAGGTCAAAGAGGAATAAGCAAGCATGGGGACATGCTTGATGATAAGCAAGGGAGAGATGTTGGGCCTTAGTTTTGGTCTTATTTTTGCTCAAAGAAACTTACTAATCCATCTATTTCCCATCCATTTTCCCTTCATTTATCCCATTTTGATGTATATTTGATATCCATTCAGGTATTTAATTTTAATTTTTCAATTTCTAAAGTTTTTATGAAAGTTTGGTTTTTAGTGCAAAATTGGCAGATTCAGAAATTCCCGTAATAGCTCTATGGTTGATGTGGTTGCAGGACACTTGGGCACGAATTGAATGCATGGATGGACAGCTTTGGAACTAGGACTAAGCCAGCTATGCTTAGTTCGAACAGAACAAGCTTTATTAGGCCCCATTTGGTGCTAGTCAATCATGACTAGTCATTCAGAAATCCCATAGAAATAGGGCAGTTTTGAGATTCTATGGGATTGGTCATATTTCTTGGGATAGGAGTAATGAATTCGACTTATATAGGTGGATGAGAGTAGATGGGTTTGTTTGAGTGAATATAGATCAGTTTGTTTCATGAGACTTCTTATTTAAAGCCAAAACTTTGATGGCTTATGTATTAACTTAATATACTTTTATGCTGTGACACCTTTGGATTGAGGAGCTAATTTGAAGACTTGTGTTATTATTATTTTGCTGTTCAATGCTATGGATGTGTAACTGAATTTAAGCTTCTGATATCACCTCTCAAGTGTGCAAGGCAAGGGTGGAGGGCCCCCATTCCAAGCTAAGTACACTTCCTTGTTAACTAGTTTTATTTCCTTGTAATCTGGTTATTGTAGAACTGGTTTTTCAAAGCTTTATTTCAGATTGCTTCATGGTTCATGCATAGTGATTGATTTCATTAGTTCATAGCTTATTCATCACTTTATTGAGTTGGAAAAACAGATGTTCAAGTTGAGCATCCCTTCTACTAAAATGATGAATTAAAACTAGTTTCCTTTGTTTGTATGCAAGTAGTTTCTTATTGAGATTTTGATATTGAGATGAATGAATTATGATGGAATACCTTATGTGTCTCTTAAGTTAAGAGCTTCTTTCATTAATAATTTATCCATCTTAAGTTCTTGGCTTTAATCTCTGATTCATTAAGTGGTAATTGAGGTGAAAGTGGACTTCTTGAGTCAAGAACCATTTCAATATTCTTCCTCTTTTTAAACTAATTGAATTAGAATTATAGGATGTATTACTTTCAGATTTTGAAGAACTTATCTTTCAAGGTTTGATTACATCTGATCTTCACATATAGTTAACTTGCCTCAAAGCATAAACAACCCGGATTGATAAGAAATAATTGTGTTAATTTAGGTACATAAATTAGCTCAACAGCATGCTTGAATTTTTCTGCTCTGCGAACATCCCACCTGAGAACCAGGTCTCCTATCTGGAAATTCCTATCCTTGGCATGGCGATCAAAAATATCCTTCATTTTTTCCTGGTATTCTATCAGTCTCTCATTTACCTGGTTGCGCGTTTGTTCCAATTCTACTAGCTGATTAATTCTTCTGATCATGTCATCTGGTTCTTCCTGATTCTCTTGCATGAAACGTGCCACCGGCAATGCTAATTGCAGAGGAAACACAGCAGCTCGCCCATATACCAGCTCATAGGGCGATTTTCCTGTTGCTCTTTTGCAGGTTATCCTATTTGCCCATAAAGCAAACTTCAATTGAGAGTCCCAGTTTTTCTGATTTTCAGCTATCGTTTTCTTCAAGGCCCTAACCAGGGTTTTATTAGAGGACTCTGCTAAACCATTCCCTTGTGGATAGTATGCTGTGGAGTGAGTCAATGTAATGTTATAGATGTATATCTTTAGCGAGAACTTCACAAACACAGCGAGACTTAAAAGCACAAGATTGTGGTTACAATTAAAGCGGGACGATAGCTTTGGATATGATGTTATCTTCTATAAACCTCATGATCACGGCCATCCCAGTAGCATTTCTTGTAGTTATTGCTTCCACCCATTTCGTGAAATAATTACGTGGTACGGTAGTATCCATACATCTTTGGCCACTTGATGGGGGATGTATCTCTCCTATGAAGTCTAATCCCCATTTGAAATGGTTCGTTTATGAATGAGAATCCTACGAAGTTTACTAGTTTTGTCTTTTACGAAGCCTTTGGCACTTATCACATGCCCTAACCTCGGCGAAAGTATCGAAATCTGACTTTGGCCGGTAAAACAGCCTTCAAGATTTTATGTGTTGTAGCCCTCCGTTTGTAATGTCCTCCCATATTATGACTAGCCCTAAGTGTCATTACGTTGCACTGAGTGCAAAACGAGGCACAACGGTAAAATACCCAGAGGTCTCTCAATAAAGGTAATAAGATTTGGCAATTACATATTTCTATGATTTCATTCTTACAGCTCTGTATTTTACTTTATCACATCACGTAGGACGGCTAAGCGTTAAAATATATTCAGCTATTTCTTTATACCAAGGACTAGTTAGATATTTCACATGTATTTTTGCGTGGCCATTTCTAGTCCTTGCTGCTCCTCTTCTTTTTCTGATTCTTCATTTGCTAACATGGATAGATTAATGCCCAGAGCTTGATGATTTGATTCATATAACATCTTGGCAAGTCCATGTTCTTTAATTAACTTAGTAGGCCTTATGTCCAAATCATACTCCTGGATTTTTGCAATCCATCTTCCCCTTTTGCCTTCGCTGTCTCCCTGAACTAGAATGTCTTTCACAGCTGCTGTGGGAACATAAGCAGTAATATGAGATTGCAAAATATAAACTCTAAAATCTTTAAGGGACTTTACCAGGGCATATGCCTGCTTCTCCAATATATTATATTTCAATTCTGCGTCATAAAGTACTTGACTAAAGAAAGCTATAGGCTGTTCATATCCCTCTTCATTTTTCTGCAATAACGCTGCAGCAATTGTGTGAGGGGAAGAAAATGAGAATATCATAAATGGCTTTTTGTAATCTGGTCCTGCTAGCACAGGAGCTTCAGAAAATGCCTGTTTTATTCTTGTGAATGCATCTCTAGACACCTGGGACCATTTTACTTCATTCTCCTTTTTCAGCATATTAGTTATATGCCTAACTATTTCAGCATAGTTAGGAATAAACCTTCTTAGAAAATTAATTCGGCCTAAGAACACCTGTACTTCTTTCTTATTCCTTGGCAAAGGAATGCTGTTTATTACTTCAACTCTTTTAGGGTCTATTTTCACACCATCTTTCGTTACAATGTGACCTAAAATTTTTCCCTCATCTAATGCGAATAAGGACTTTTGAGGATTGAGGGATAGGCCATACCTCCTGCATTTTTCAAAAGTTCTTCTTAGATGTTCAATATGCTCATCATCATTCTTTGAAAACACAGTGATGTCATCAAGATAAACTACCAAAAACTTGTCCTGTTCTCCGACAAAGGCTATGTCCATTGCCCTCTGAAAAGTAGCTCCTGCATTAATTAATCCGAATGGCATCCTGGCATACATAAAGGTTCCCCATGGTGTAGTGAATGCAGTCTTCTTCTGGTCTTCTGGGAATACATATACCTGATTATAACCAGAAAATCCATCCATCATTGACATTATGGATGCTCCTACCACTTTCTGCAGGATGTGGTCCATCTTAGGCAGTGGATAATTATCTTTGAGAGATGCTCTATTCAAATTCCTAAAATCTACACATAGCCTTATTTCTCCATTCTTCTTTCGCACAGGAACAAGATTTTCTATCCACTCTGAGTACCTTAGGGGCACAATTATCTTGGCTTTCAGTAATTTTTTGATTTCTTTTTCAATTGAGGGAAGCAGCAAGGGGTTTATTTGTCTGAGCTTTTGCTTGTATGGCTTCGTATCTTCCCTCAATGGAATCTTATGCTGCATTATATTTTCATCAAAAAAATTTAGGTCCTGATAGGACCATGCAAAAACATCTTTGTAAGATTGAAATAACTTCAAATATTTTTCTTTATAATCTTTTGGGACTTTCTTGGATAATTTGATAATTTTAGGATCTGCATAAGTACCCAGATTCAAGTCTTCCACTTGATCTTCCTCTGTTACTTTATTTGGCTGCAATGGAATATCATTTTTATTAAATAATCTTTCTAGGGGTACTAGACCCCTAGGTATAACATTTCCTTTCAGCTGTAGCACTCTATTCCCTACTATCTTTTCTTCCCATTTACTGTCTGCAACATTTTCCGCTTCTTCCTCCTCATTATCATCGATTTCCATAGTTGTGAATTCTCCTACTATCTCCATGAATCTCTTCATCTGTTCATCATCTTCAAATACCTGCCAATGCTTTATATTATCTAGAATGGATGGTCTGTAACGTACCTCCACTTCATATCTTAAAAGCGGATTCTGAGGAGGACGGAATGTACTGGCAGCTACAGCAAGAGAATCTGCTATTCTGTTTTGTTCCCGGGGCATGAACTGTATATTAAATGCTGAGAATAAATTTTCCATCATGTCCCATACTTCGTTTCTATATGCTCTGAGCCGAGGATGCTTAGTTTGACATTGATTTTTGATCTGTCTCACTACTAGCTCAGAATCTCCAAACACTTTCAAACATTGTATGCCCATGTTTCTAGCTATTTGCAGTCCCAATAATAGTGCCTTATATTCGGCTATGTTGTTTGTAGCCTCGTACTCCAATTTAAAAGACAAGGGCACCCATTTTCCGGTAGGGGAGATCAACAATACCCCAGCTCCATTACCTTCCCTTGAGTTTGCCCCATCAAAATGCAAAGTCCAAATTTCTGATTCCTGATCACCCTTAGGCTGCTCAGCTTGGATTTGACCAAAAAGGGGCTCATGTGCGTAATTTTGATCTTCTTCTAACATCAAACATGAAAAGTCTCCCTCTTTGTTATAAACTGGGGAATTCTCTGAGCAGTCAGCCTTAGTTACCATTTTAACAAATCTAGTCTCCCTGTATAACCTCCTTTCTTGACCTCCAAAAACTGGGACAGTAGCATATGTTAAATCCAGTTTGATTGACCCCCCAATCTTGGTACCCCATGACCTTGACAAGAGCATGCCAAAGCGGGCTGGGATATCAGCGACCACAATGTCCATGACCACACTCTTTGCTGGAATTTGGGCCAAATTGACCACTAAGTCTTTAATCATTCCCAAGAATTTAACTCTTTTGGAATCAAATGAATATAAATCTTTATATGTTCTTGTAATTTGTAGTCCTAGTTGCTCCATGACAGACAAAGGCATAAGATTATGGGAAGCCCCAGAATCTAACATACAATTATGTAACAGTAGGTCATGTATAACTAAGGATACATAAAAGGGAGGAGTAGAAGGGTCTATCTCCTCGACATGTGGGCCAAAGACTACCATGGGTCTTTCTTCTTGAAGATTTAAACTATCAGGTGCGATTGGTATTCCAGGAGGAAGCATAAAGGAAGTAACTTGAGACTGATATACAGGCTGCTTCAATAATTCAGTCAATGGGACATGAATCTTGATTTTCTCGAGTTCCTTTTGCAAATTAAAAGCAGATGAGGGCTTTTCTATCACAATTTCTTTTGACTCCTTATTCTCAACTAAAGACTTAACTTCTCTTGACACCGGCTCAGCATTAGGAGGACTGACTATTTTAGAAGAAGAAGGAATCTGATCATTAGACTGCCAGGGGGTATTCAGAAGGTTCTTACCTTTTTCCGCATTTTTCTTTGTTGCTGATTCCTTCTGAGCAGATGCTTCTTCTTGAGGTGGTTCTTCTTCTTGCTCCTGAGTTCTGGTCCTCTTCCTTGAGGATCTGAGATCATATTTGACGTTGAATTGTGCTTCCACAAAATCAGAAAATTTCTTACAGTAATGGTCAATCTCTGCTTCTTCGTCTTCATCTTGCAGCGGGGACTCCATATCATCATTATTTGAAAGGGCCATATTTGAATCTTCTACTCCATAATCTGCATCTCCAGTGGAGTCATCTGCTGGTCCTTCCAAGTATAAGGGATGAGGTACTTGGTCTTGTTGTTCTTTCGTCTCTCTCGGCAATATCTGGAGAGGTGGCCTTCTATACTAGGGATTATATCCTCTGTTTGGAGCATTATAGAAATTCTTGGGAACTGCATTTTTTGCTTCCAGTTCAAGCTTTACCATCTTCTTTATCATCTTACTTATTTCATCCAATTTCTCTGGATCTTTTTCTTGACTTGAGGCGGAAACCTCTTCTTTGCCTCTCCTCCTAGTATCTTGTTCAGTTTTTCCCTTTAGTTTCCCGGTGGAGGCAAAGTTCGCTTCTAATTCCAGAGCATCTGATTGTGCGTCATCTAGAGTGGCAGGTTTCCTTTCCCTTAAGGAGAAGCCAAAATCAGATTCAAAGGCTGCTATGAAAATTATCTTGGCAGCAGCTTCATGGGGCTTCATCTCAGGGGGCAGGCTTAGGTATAGCTTATTGAATCTTTTAATAAAGTCTGAAACTCCTTCATTCTGTTTCTTCTTCATGGTATTAAATTCGGTGAGACATTGACCGTGGTCTTTCTTTTCTCCCCACTTCCTGAGAAAAGCATTTTCCATTTGGTCCCAGGTGGTCACAGAATTATTCCCCAACGTCTTAAACCATTTTCGGGCTTCCCCTTCCAAAGACTACACAAATAATCTCAAGACCACATCCAGATGTTCAACATTTAAGTTCTCTGCAAAAGAGCAGAAGGTCTCGAGATGTTTCTGAGCATCAGCTCCATTTTCACCATTAAACCTTGGCAGAATCTTTAGATAATCTTGTGGCATATCATTTAACACTTGGGGCAAGGCCAGTGGGGCGTATTTGTTCAAAAGAAACGCAGGAACATTGGCCATTGGAGGAGGTGGGGGTTGCACAACAGTCTGAGATACAAAAGTAGGGAGAGGAGTAGGAGGAAGCGGAGTGTGAATAACAATGGGAATATATTGCACAGAAGTCTGAGGTGTGGATGGGAATAACTCACGGTTAACCGCAACTACTTCTGTTACTTCTTTAATTTCTTCAGCCTCAAAAGCGGGATGAGATTCTTCTTCAATTGAGGCGCTTCCTCTACGTGGAGTTTCCAAGCAAAACTCGGGATTTTCTGTTCTAACTTCTTGAGAAGAAGAGGGCAGGTAATCTTCAACGGAATATTCAGGATTTTCAGGACGGGCTGAATTCTTCTCCTTCCAAGTTCTTTTATGAATAATATTTTCTGGGTCAGACACGAAGGGTGTCTTCATTTGAGCTATATCTGACCTCAAATGCATCTTACGAGGAGCCAGGACTACCAATAAAATTTATCAAATAAAGACCAGTGGAGTCGCCAAGGTGAGAGATATGCAACTCTTCAACTCTCTGTGCTCACCTGATTAGAGAGTGAAAACAATTTGTCGAGACCCAGGGAAACTGATATTCTTGAATTCGTTTCCCCGGCAACGGCGCCAGAAAGATGTTGTGGATGATTTTGTCACCCTCCTAGAGACAGCCTAGAGTTGCCATAGACCAGTGCCTAGGACATCTTAATATAGCAAGGAGCCCTTTTAGTTTGGGTTTTCAGTCCAAGAACTCGCTTACTATCTCTTGTTCTAAACAAGGAAATTAGTTTTGAATGGGACCAATCTCTCTCAGAAGCTAGTACAAAGACAAGAACAATGTAGGAACATCAAGTAAAACTCCAATACAAAGGCATCAGATAGTTAAGAGACCGCTTACTGTAAAGAGGGCCAGTTCAGATAATATATCACAGAAATTAAATATCAGATGATGAGTGCAGTGAGGAAACATAAGAAGATATTAGCTGGCATGAGAATGATACCCAGATACACAACAGAACCACATAAGGGCGCACCAATTTACGAATCCTTATATGACAATGGCGTTTTAAAAGCACCCTCCTCAAGCAACTAATATAGTAGAAAATATGGAAAGAGTGAACATGGAACAGTATATCATGACTAGGCCTATTTAAAGCGCTTGAATAATTCCAGAAAGGGCACCACTTAAGATGAATCCTTACTGCAAACTAGTGAGCCACTCGCATTCTAGAACATGATACAAGAAGATAAATTGCATGAAATGAGATAATGTATTAACACGTAAGAGAAATTACATACTGTGAGATACCAAAGACCAGAATCCTCAATACAGTTATAACCCCTCCTCACTAAGACCCTACGGGCTCTGAAACTTCATACAGAAATGTTACAAAATGTATACAGAAGTCTTCTCGCTGCACAGTTTGCTGATAGAAATCTGGAACCCTTATCCTGTCTTTCTTTTTAGCTTTTATAGAAGAGATAGAGAATTCTAGAGGAGGAGGTAGATGGAGAACATTTAATGACTTATTTTGAATTGGATGGCAGAAAACATTCGCGCCTATACTTATGAATGACTGAACATAAATGATTGTACTTCACAATTTATTTCTGGAAATGAAAGCTGGAAATGGAAATCCGCTTATATACAAGATATAAATAATAAAATATGTAGATAGTCGGCTCTTCTCTGGAGGGAGAAGATCTGCGGCAATAAAACCTTGAGGCGCATGCTCCTGTGCATGGTACTCTCGATCTTCGGATTTTGAATTTAAACTTGAAACCTTTATCAAGCTGGACACTGAATTTATTGCTTCTTCATTAATGATCTGTAGCTGCGTTAATGTTTTCATCCGCCTCAAATGTGCCTTCTTGATTTTCTCTGGAGATTTCTGGAGATCGAAGTACCCTTCTTTAATGGCGGTCACATCATAGTGACTCCGGGATCCTTTCCGCCAATTTTGCTCCCATCAGGAGTCCCTGCAAAACCAAAAGCCTGCTGAATAAAACTGATGACAGAGATGGTGGACAAAACGGAACTAACAGAAGTGGTGGCATGGATTTGAGAGGATGATGGAACGACACAGGGCGAAGCCTTCAAACAGAACACAGTGACGCGAAACATAACCGAAGTATGAGACTAATGGAGGAGAAGTGAGTGACACGTAGGCAAATGACGAGACATGGCGGAGGAATGCTGGTGGTATAAAGACTTTGAAAATTGAATTTTAGGAAGTTACAAAGGGAAAACATAACAAAACGATGAACCAAAGGTTTTAGAAGTGGGACCTGGAGTGCATTTCGCAAAATCACAAGAGGACAAAATGTGATGGAAGAAGAATGGGATAACCAAAATTCCGCGCTCTGCGCTATGCGATGGGCGTGGTCAGTCGAGCGCAGATCGAAAAAGTGAAAAATGCGATGGTGGGGGATAGTGTGCGCGAGAAACTGTGCTTTTGCGATGAGGTGGACATGCGATGGTGCAATTATGAGATCTGCGATAAACGCTCAAAGGGGCAGCGCTTGGTTATATGCAAAAGGAGGCGCGGAGCTAGGAGGAAAAGGGGCTAAAACTTATGTAATCTTTCAAGGTGGAATTTAGCCCTTTTTCAATGTATTTCCGATGCGGGAAGGGGCAGCGGTGAAAGGAAAAAGAGACTATGGCCAAGATTCAAATGGAGGTGCTGATTTGTACAACATCGGCTCCAACTGGGGACGGCATGTTCGTCCTCGGGCATGTCGAGAACTTGCAGACCTCAGACCCCTTTGCATTTTCTTCAAAACTTATTAGCTTATTTACATTATTTATATTTCAAAATTGAAATCACACTTGCTTATATTATATACATAAATATACCAGGCCTGATCCGCCTGAGTCAGTACTGAAAGTAGTGTTTAAGGAATTGCCCATTCACGGGAGCATCTAGTAGATCACCCTGCAGGTTTTCTAGCATGAAAATATTTTTTCTCCCTAGGCTCACTATTTTGAATGGATGAATGGACCAAACCACGGCGGATCAAATTTGGCATTGCTTTGACTTCTTACCTTTCTGCGAACATCACACGAGAACCCGGGTCTCCCCTGTCTGAAATTCCTATCCTTGGCATGGCGATCAAAAATATCCTTCATTTTTTTCCTGGTATTATCGATCTCTCATTTGGTTGCGCGTTTGTTCCAATTCTACCGAGTGGCTGATTAATTCTTACGATCATGTCATACGGTTCTTCACCTGATTCTCTTGCATGAAACGTACCCGCAACCGGCAATGCTAATTGCGGAGGAAACACAGCCGACTCGCCCATATACCGGCTCATAGGGTGATTTGCTCCCTGTTGCTCTTTTACGGGTTATCCTATTTGCCCAAACTTGATTGAGGTCCGGGTTCGAGTTTGTTGTCGTTTTCTTGAGAGCCCTAACCGGGGGGTTTTATTGGGGACTACTTGCTAAACCATTCCCTTGTGGATAGTAGTGAGCCAGAGTGAGTCAATGTAATGTTATATCTTTAGCGAGAACTTTACAAACAGCGGACTTTCGTCACAATGCATTTAATAGGTTACAATTCGCCGGAATGACCAAACCTGGATATGATGTTATCTTCTATAAACCTCATAATTACAACATCTGTAGCATTTCTGGTAGGTATGGCTTCCACCCATTTCATGAAATAATCTGTGGTTGTTA
Source organism: Pinus albicaulis (assembly GCA_034641835.2). Classification (NCBI taxonomy): domain Eukaryota; kingdom Viridiplantae; phylum Streptophyta; class Pinopsida; order Pinales; family Pinaceae; genus Pinus; species Pinus albicaulis. The sequence goes on along the minus strand of CM076578.1, from coordinate 1,317,792,614 downwards.
GTATCCATTTTTGTTGGCCACTTGATGGGGGATGTATCTCTCCTATGAAGTCTAATCCCCATTTTTTAAATGGTTCGTTTATATGGATAGGAATCAAGGGCAGAGCTGCTAGTTTCTGTCTTTCTGCAAACCTTTGGCACTTATCACATGCCCTAACCTTAGCAAAAGTATCAGAGTACAGCTTTGGCCAGTAAAAACCAGCCTTCAAGATTTTATGTGTTGTAGCCCTCCAGCTGTAATGTCCTCCACATATTCCTTCGTGAAATTCTGTCATTACGTTCTGCACTTCATTTTCTGTGAGACACAACCGTAATATACCTAGAGGGTCTCTCCAATAAAGTTGTCCATTGGCAATTACATACTTCTGTGATTTCATTCTTAGGGCTATGTATTTTACCTTATCGCACCCTGTAGGAGAGCTCAGTGTTAAAAGATATTCAACTATTTCTTTATACCAAGGACTAGTTAGATATTTCACATGTATCTTTTGGGTAGCTATCTCCAGTCCTTGCTGCTCTTCTTCTCTCTCGGATTCTTCATTTGCTATCACAGATAAATTAATGCCCAAGGCTTGATGATTGGACTCAGATAGCATCTTAGCAAGTCCCTGTCCTTTGATTAACTTAGTAGGCCTTATATCCAAATCATACTCCTGGATTTTTGCAATCCATCTTCCTCTTTTACCTTCGCTGTCTCCCTGAACTAGAATGTCTTTTACAGCTGCTGTGGGAACATAAGCAGTAATATGAGATTGCAAAATATAAACTCTAAAAGCTTTAAGGGACTTTACCAGGGCATATGCCTGCTTCTCCAATATATTATATTTCAATTCTGCATCATAAAGTACTTGACTAAAGAAAGCTATAGGTTGTTCGTATCCCTCTTCATTTTTATGCAATAACACTCCAGCAATTGTATGAGGTGAAGCAAATGAGAATATCATAAATGGCTTTTTGTAATCTGGTCCTGCTAGCACAGGAGCTTCAGCAAATGCCTGTTTTATTCTTGTGAATGCATCTCTAGACTCTTGGGACCATTTTACTTCATTCTCCTTTTTCAACATATTGGTTATATGCCTAACTATCTCAGCATAGTTATGAATAAACCTTCTTAGAAAATTAATTCGGCCTAAAAATACCTGCACTTCCTTTTTATTCCTTGGTAGAGGAATGCTGTTTATTACTTCAACCCTCTTAGGGTCAATTTTCACACCATCTTTAGTCACAATGTGCCCTAAGAGTTTTCCCTCATCTAATGCGAATAAGGACTTTTGGGGATTGAGAGAAAGGCTGTACCTCCTGCATTTTTCAAAAGTTCTTCTTAGATGCTCAATATGCTCATCATCATTCTTTGAGAACACCGTGATGTCATCAAGATAAACAACCAAAAACTTGTCCTGTTCTCCGACAAAAGCTATGTCCATTGCCCTCTGAAAAGTAGCTCCTGCATTGATTAATCCGAATGGCATCCTGGCATACATAAAGGTTCCCCATGGTGTAGTAAATGCAATTTTCTTCTGGTCTTCTGGGAATACAACTACCTGATTATAACCAGAAAATCCATCCATCATTGACATTCTGGATGCTCCTACCACTTTCTGCAGGATGTGGTCCATTTTAGGCAGTGGATAATTATCTTTGAGAGATGCTCTATTCAAATTTCTAAAATCTACACATAGCCTTATTTCTCCATTCTTCTTCCGCACAGGAACAAGATTTGCTATCCACTCTGAGTACCTTAGGGGCACAATTATCTTGGCTTTCAGTAATTTTTTTATTTCTTTTTCAATTGAGGGAAGCAGCAAGGGGTTTATTTGTCTGAGCTTTTGCTTGTATGGCTTCGCATCTTCCCTCAATGGAATCTTATGCTGCATTATATTTACATCAAAAGTTTTTAGGTCCTGATAGGACCACGCAAAAACATCTTTGTAAGATTTAAATAACTTCAAATATTTTTCTTTATAATCTTCTGGGACTTTCTTGGATAATTTGATAATTTTAGGATCTGCATAAGTACCCAGATTCAAGTCTTCCACTTGATCTTCCTCTGTTACTTTATTTGGCTGCAATGGAATATCATTTTTATTAAATAATCTTTCTAGGGGTACTAGACCCCTAGGTATAACATTACTTTTCAGCTGTAGCACTCTGTTTCCTGCTATTCTTTCTTCCCATTTTTTTCGGCAATATTTTCAGCTTCTTCCTCTTCATTATCATCAATCTCCATATTGGAGAATTCTCCCATAGTCTCCATAAATCTTTTCATTTGTTCATCATCTTCGAATACCTGCCAATGATTTATATTATCTGGAATGGATGGTCTGTACCGTACCTCCACTTCATATCTTAGAAGCGGATTTTGAGGAGGACGGAAAGTACTGGCAGCTACAGCAAGAGAGTCTGCTATTCTGTTTTGTTCCCGGGGCATGAACTGTATATTAAATGCTGAGAAGAAATTTTCCATCAAAAGCAGAGAGCATTTTTTGGATGTAAGACCAACTCAATTTATCAAAAGCTTTATATAGGTCTATTTTTAGAATCATACCTACCTGTTTGGATAGCTTGAGAGAATGTATAACCTCATGAGTGAGGATTATACCATCCAAAATTTCCTACCTTCCACATATCCTGATTGTTCTGGCGAGATGAGCAAAGGGAGGAGCGGTTTAAACCTTGATGCTATGAATTTGGAGATGACTTTATAAATAACATTACATAAGTCAATTGGTCGAAATTTATCCAGCATAATAGAGTGTTCTTCTTTAGGTATGAGGGCTATAAAGGTTGTGTTTAGAGAAGGGAGCAACCAGTGAAGAGTTCGTGATTCATCAACTACTTGCCATACGTCCTCTTTTATAAGATCCCAGAAAGTGTGGAAGAAGGTGGTTGTGAAACCGTCCAGCCCCACAGCTTTGCCTTCCTTGAGTTGTTTCATAGCCAAATCAACTTCCTGGAGAATAAATGGTCTGAGGAGAATTTGATTATGTTCCTATGTAATGATTCTAGGAATGTGTTGAGTGATTCTTGCTATAGCTGGTTGTCTATTGATTTGGGGCTCCTGATGAACCGTCTTAAAATGATTGATGAGATCCTCTTCGATTTATGCATGGTCTTCAACCCTTTCCCCCTGCTGAGTCTGAATTTGTGTTATGGTATTATGCATTCGCCTCTGGATGGTGGTTCTGTGGAAGAATTTGGTGTTACACTCCCCCTCTTTTAGCCATCTAACTCTAGATTTTTGCTTCCAGAGTATCTCCTCCTGCTTCCTTATTTCATCTAGTTGATGTTGAAGCTACTGTTCTTGTTCCATCGTCTCCTCCGTACGCCCTTCATTAATGAATTTTTTTTGAAGAGCCATCATTTCTTGGTTGAGGGTTTTTTGAGCTTGAAAGATATTTCCAAAAGTGGTGTGATTCCACTTTTTATGGGAAGCTTGAGATGTTTGAGCCTCTATTGGAATTGAAACATTTTGGATCCTTCAGGAGGATAAAAGCTCATCCATGTCGACCTAACCAAGTCATGGAATTGCGGATGAGAAAGCCAAAAAGATTCGAAACAAAAATTTCGCCGCGTAGAGTTGCCCAGTCTTTTCCATTGGAGGGATATGGGCCAATGATCTGATCCAGAGAGGGGCAGGATTGATGCCGAGATATCCCCACCAAGGTGAATGGAATTATCAGATATTAGAAATCTATCTAATTTGGAGGCTATCTGCTGCTTTCTTGTTCTGCGATTACTCCAAGTATGGATGCCATTGCTAAACTGCAGATCAATTAGCCAATTGTTTTGTATGAAGTCCCGGAAGTGCCCAGTTTGAATCTCAAGCTTGGATCTTCCTCCCATATTTTCTGCCAGCCTTATTATCATATTGAAGTCACCTCTGATGATCCAGAGAGGGTGGAGTCTGTTGGAGTTGAGAGCTGCTATAGTGTCAAGCAATGCCTTCTTATTACCTGCATCCTAAGGAAAATAGACATTGGTTAGATGTCCATGTACATTAGTTCCAATGATATGGAATGTTGCTTGTATGATATGATGTGAAGCATGGAAGTTTGTGAGCGAAATAGCTTGCAGATTCCAAGCTATTGCTAAACCTCGAGAAGCCCCTAAGGCGTCTACTACCACTGAGTGACATCTTGGCCAAGCTTTTGAGAGAATGTTACCTAGAGTGGTGCTGTTACATTTTATTTCTTGCATGAAGAAAATATGAGTTGCTCCTGCTTTATCATGTTTTTGATCATTCTATATTTCCCTGGGCTATTTAGCCCTCTTAGATTCCAAGATGCGAGCTTCATGATTCACTATTAGGGAGGGGCTTCTAGTACTTTGTCAGCTTTTAATACCTTCCTGACTTCACCATGATTTGACCCACGATGATGGTGCACTACAGATCTGTGTTTCTCCCTCTCTTTTTGGAGTCTTTGGGTATTTGAGCTCCATCCCATAGACTCTCAGGTTGTATTCCCAATTTTTGCTGCTGATAAGCTCTGGCAATGATGACCTCCAGGTTGGCTATCTGAGTTTCTAGAATTTTATCAAATTCTTTCTACGACAAGCTTGCTCTAGTTTGAAGATGTCTAGGCCTCTTAGGTCTATACTTTCTGGTTCCTCCTCCATGTTTTGAGCCTGACTACTTCCTTCCATGGAATCATTTGAGAGAAAAGGTTGTTGCAAAAAGAAGTCAATATCCATTCCGTTTGGTTTCCAGTCAGGATCCTTTTGAGACGGAGCTTAAGGAGCTTGGGTATCATGTAAAGGTGGAGGGATTGGGTCGTAGTCTGAAAGAGGGGGGTTTTGGGATGGCTTGGTGGGAGATGAGTGTTGCTTGAGTTTTTCCTAGTCTTGCTCGTTTTCTTCGGCGAGAACCTCAAAGCTGTTGCTGGTGGAAGGCTTGGAGGAGTTATCTTGGATGATATTTTTGCCTGAGGCAGGCTTTTTATGAGTCTTCTTTCTATTGGTCACTTTAGTGAACCCTTCAAGGTCAGGTTTGTCAGAGGCTTCCGTAGTCTTGGGCTGGGCATTTAAAGGACAATCACGAAATAAATGGTTATGAACATGACATTTACGACACCTGAAAGGTACATGCTCATAGTCCAAAGGTTGAATCCATTCAAAATCATCATGGTAGAAACTTACCGAATCTGGGAGAGCTTTATATAGGCGCATGTAGACACGGATGCGTGCATATGAGGTGTATCTTCGAAGTTTAGTTCCTTCAGCTATCTTTATCAACTCGCCTAACCCATTTCCGATGTCTTTAAGTGATTCTTCATCCTAGTATTCCAGTGGAAGAGAATATAGCCGGATCCGCACTGGTGCCCAACTGAAATCCTCCTTGTCTGGGTTAAATCGTTCAACCCAATCCTGTAAATACAGAACAATTGAGTTAAATAAATAAGGACCTCCGTCGAGGACTCTGTTTTTATCTTCAATACAGTTGAAGACCGCTGTGAAGAACCCTTTTGGGCCAAGCTGAAGGGTTACATGTCCCTTAGGCTTCCATTTTCCCACTATCCAACCTTGTAGAGCTTTCTCAGTCGGCCAGATGCCGATAAAATTGCCTATGAGGGCATGGTCCTTCATAAACTGAATTTTTCCATTGATTCTGTGACTTGGGAGTTCGATTTTGGGTCGCTCTGCTGCTATGGGCTTGCATGTTGGAGAAGTCACCTTGGGAACTTCCTTGTTCGCTACAGTGTCTACCTCATGGGTCGTATCTGCCACACCATGTGTCTCATTTGGAGTTTCTTGCACCGCCTGAGTGTCCTGCATAACGACATTGTTAGATTGAATGGGAATGGAGGCCATAGCTGATTCAGAAGATGGAATCGTGCTGGAGCCTGGGGGAGGTGTTAAACCCCCCCCCGAAAGGGATGCCATTGTAAGGAGTCTTGTTGCAGTTGATTGCTATGGAGCGAGCGCACAGTAGTCGGAAGTCAAAGGTCTGGAGAGGATAGAGTCTTCCATTGCAGAGCCTGATAGAAACCCTAGACCTTCAGGGTTCACGGGCCATCCACTCTCATCACTTCATTCATCTGATCAGTAATATAGTTTTATTGCCAGCAATGCTAGTTTCATTTTCAGTGTGATTTTTAGTGTTAATTGCATTGGGTTTTTAAATGTTCAGGTAGTGTAGAGTTTTAGAGTAAGTTACATTGATCAAAAGCATGAGTTTGAATTTCACTAAGTAGTGTGAGTTTTGTAGTAGGATTTATTATTGTAATGAGAGTTTAATAGTGTGAATTCAATTACTTAAAGGTATGTGAGAATTGAATAGTATTGTGATCTTTTGAAAACATTTCAAAGTGAGAGCGAGTTTCTTTACAAATGGAGTTTGTTTAATTAACAAGGAGTCTCTCAAAAACATTAATAAATTTCTCTCTGTTTGAACTCAATTTCCATTTACAACATTAGAATTACACAGTCCTGTACTTACTTCCAAATTAGACAGTGAAGTAGGATTTTACCATAGAAGTGTGGTTTGAAGTGTGTCCAGTTTTATGAATAGATTAGAATACTTTTATCATTGTTAAAAGGTTTTGAATTGATAGAAATCAAGGTCTGACTTGAATTGGTTTTGAGCACAAAAACAATTAGGAATTTTCCCTTATTAGTTTAAATCTTGAATTTACCGGTGTGTGTTTTTCTTGAGACAGAGTGTTCTAGTTAGTTGACTTTCGAATTCATGATTAAGGGGTGTGTGTGTTCATTTTAGAGTTTTTCTTAAATGTTAACATAAGGAGATTGGTTAATAGGTTATGGTTTCTGAGATATCATTTAATAATTTTGATTTCAAATACAATATAAAATTCTGGGTGTTATCACCAAATTAAACTTGATTGGATGCTCATCAAACAACTCAGTGTGACTGTTTCAAACCACTTCTAACTAAATATTAGCCTCTTTAGTTTGAGAGGGCTCTCTCAATGGGGTTTTCTGATTTTAAATAATGATAGTACTAGATGGCTAACTCTATGGAATTTTAACTTGTTTTGTATAATTGCAGGTTGAAAAATGCAGGCTTGCTACCATTGGGCTTATGGAGTAAAAAATCAGTATTTTCAGTGACAATGGTTCTTCACATGGAAACTGAGGCAGATATAGGTCTTTAACAGAGGAAACTCACATACAAAACATAGGAAAACACAGTCATTTCATCACTAAAGGAAGTCAGAGCGTAAATTATGAATTCTAAGTAATAGAGATGAAATATACTACAAGTGATAGAACATAAAAATATATATCAATAAGACATCAAAAACCTCATGAGAATCTTAGGTCTGTCAAGAAGAATGTCACTTTGTATTACTGATATTGGTCAAAAACATAAAAGCAACAGTTTGGTGAAAATGTTCTCCAACCCCTTACTATGTCGATGTTTTGTCTATAAATAGACATTCTTTACAACAAGGATGATCTGTCTGGTGGCTAGATCCTTTAATTCTTCTATGACACCTTACATAACTAAAATTAATAACTTTATAACAAAAAAATGACAACTATCTTTTAAAGAAACCAACTCCTAATAGGACTCTATCTCCTATTTATTTCATTCCTCTATCTTATCTATGAAAAAATTACATGATGGTTACAAATTGAATGTCACATGCTTGAGAGACACATGACCAAATTCATCCCTACTTTACATTTTTAAAACCCTCCTAGATCTATGGAACATAACCCTGCTTTTTAGGAATGGATGACCTTCATCTTCGACGTTGTTTTGAATGATGACCTGGCTACATGGCATTCCCTTTGAGTCATAAATATCTGCTAGTGAGGTCCTTTGAACTGTTGGAAGTCTCTAGCTGGAAAAAATACTTAAAATATGCTCAAAATCCTTCAAAAATTTCTCACTACGCAAATAGGATAGTTTCATAGCGAGTTTTGGTAGTGTGGGAAAAGTAGCTTTTCCATCCATCCTTTTCAATTATTTGTTGTTCCATCATGTTAAATGTCATGACACCTTACCACCATGAATATCCCTCCTTAAAACATTCAAAAACTGAATTTAGATGCAAAAAGACACCTATAGGTTTTTTCGTAGCGTATTCCTAGCTCCCCTGAGGTACGCTACGAAACTGTGCAAAATCCCAGAAATTGCCCCTTTCAAAATTGTCTTGCAAAACTGACCTCCAATTGAAATTTTTTTATTTTCTGCATGTTATGGACCTCCTAAAGCATATCTCATATCAATTTATTACTCCTGTGGTGTTTCTTCCTCATTAACAATCAGTTGGCTAATGGCCTCTTCTACCACTGTCTTCTTCAAACCTTTATTTTCCAACTCTTCATGAATCAGATCTAATTGCTCTTGAAGATCTTTCACTTGGTCCTTCAATGCTCTATTATTCAATTTCAAGTGTAGGTTTACCTTTTTGATGTCTTGACCTCTCCTCTTAGTGGATGAGTCCACTTTATCAACTTTTTTTTATTGTCCAAGGTCTTTGAGACACTTGTGACTTGATCTTCCCAAATTTTCATCATTTGTTCAAACTAAACCTTTTCAACTCTATGCTTCTTTGCCTCTTTATTCAAGACTAATATCTCTTCCCTTGCCTCTTTCAACTGCTCCTTAAGGGTTTCAATTTCTAATTATTCAGTGATTTTCTCTTTACCCTTCTTTTGTTTTATAGTCAGCTCTTCTTTTGCAAACAACATGTTTTTCTGAATACCTCCATGGAAGTTGGGTATTCATCGAGGAAATTCATGTCCATGGGTTCATACCTGTGGTAGTGACCACCTTTTTTTGTTTTATTCCTTGCAACCATGGTGACTTTATATCTTCTCAACCTCGCTTGCTTGATGACACCTACAACCTTTGAAAATGCCAGCAACCTGCTTGGCTCGATGAAGCAGCTCTCCAGAAATCCAATAACATGAAAATATAAAGTGGAGTATGACAAAAATACTAATTGGGTAACCTTTTATGGTTTCAATGATAACTCATGCCTTAATCATGACACATGCATGCTAAAAATGGTAATGATGACCTCACACATGACCTTGTACTTTTGAATTAACCCTAATAGACTTGAATGACCTCCACCCTAACTCCTCCAATCATGAACTGACACTTTGCATCGGATTTGACAAGATAGATAGAAAAAAAAAATTTCGTAGTGTATCTAGTTTATTCTCTGACAGTTTCGCTACGAAACTATTAGGCAATTTCGTAGCGAAAACTGCTTTTTCACTGTATAAAATGCCACGAAAGTTTGTAAAACTGGCTTAAGTGTCCTTTTCAAATTTAAATGCTTTGGAAATGAAAATTGACACCTAATGATGATTGATGGGACATGACATAACCTAAATGGAGGTGGATTTGAACCTTAGGACATGTTAAACATGTACAAATTAAATTTTTCCTATACCAACTTGAATGATTTAAGGAGACCTTTGATAAATGACCTGTATGACCATGTAAAGTAATGTTTCACATTTTTCTAAGTGATAACACTACGATTGATTCAGTTGCAAGGTGAAACTAATCTGATTTGTTTTGTACCTTCTAGTGAATGTTAGATATAGTTTAAGTGCAAGTCATTTTGCGTACAAAATAGACTGATTAAAATTAGGAATTTCATGTTTCATATAGATTAAGAGCCTTTAAAATAACATATTTTTGAGATTATTTTAATCCCTTAGATGAGTGTTCTTTCCAGCAAATGAGTGGTATATTAGAGTTTCCTTCCGACAAGTGAATGGTGTGTTCTTTTATAGCAAGTCACCAACGTGTTATTTCGTAGAAACAACGATTCTATACTTAGGAATTAAATTGATTTTATGTCCTAGTTTAGGTTAGATGCTCTAATCCTGTGTTACCTACACTTGTGCCTTGAATATTATGAGTCTCGGATTGATAATTTAATGTTGGAAACAATAAACATATAATTTCCCCAACATTTTGGCGTCGTTGCCAGGGAGTTGTATTTTGGCTCAGGTAAAATTTTCTTACAAAGTTTCAAGGATATTGCGGGGCAGTCAGAGGGTGGAGAGAGTACGGTAAGACATGAGTGAAGAGCCACACATCTAATATTGTGGGGTTGATCCAAATTTTGTGATTGGAAATTGAACTTTTAGTTCTAACTCAGATTAAACTTTAAAACATGTATACAGAAAAATGATTAAAAAATCATTTAATTGAATGCTTTAATAAAATATGTTCAATAACATAAGCAAACATTCACAAGAAAGAGACCAATACAATTAATAACGGAGTTCAGCCCCTACACTGGGCTACCTCTCCAGATTCGCCTCCAATAGGACAAATCGATCTATTGTCTTTCTGAATAGAGATAAATGTACATTGACTTTTACATCAAGGTGTCCAGCCGAGAACTCTCAACTATACATCCATACTCTGAAAGACTTATGAGCTATCCAAGCTCTGAGCTATCCAATCTTTGCTCGAAAATGAATTTTTCAAAAACTCCAAATCTCTTCTTACTCTCTTTCTCCTTGCCTTCCCTGTACATAGAATGGAATTATATACCTCTTAAGAGCCTAAAACTAAGGAGGAAATATCTCCTTATCTCTGATTTTAGGGAGGAAATAATTCATATCCCTTAAAATTTTAACATGATATTTCTATGGAGGAAGTATCTAAATCTCTACTTTCAAGGGCCTTATCCCCAAAACCTTAAGGATGAGAATAATCTATCAACTTCAATATGAAATTAGAAATTGGATTTTTGAATTGTTGAGGAAAAATCCTCTCAACATTTTCAATCTCTATTTTACAAATATATAAGCACATTTAATTAAAAATAAATACATCCTCAACCTAGGCTTAACATGAGTATATCTTCTTCATAGTGCTCCTTGGGTTGTCTAGATCCTTCTGGATGAAACCTCCCCATTAAAAACTTTTAGTCCTCTAAAAGTATTTAAAAAAACTGAAGTTGATTCTGAATGAAGTCAGTTCTTCCCGTGAATCTTGGTAACAATTTAGTTTGCATTTGATTTAATCTTGCATGCTACCTTGTTGGAATCGATGCTAAATTTTTGCATTGATTCTCCCTTCTCCATAACATGTTTTGAATGTTGTACCAAATCTTAACCAAACAGGAAGATGAAAATTGAATTTTGTGTCATGCTGAAATCATACTAGAAACAACCTTGACTATCCATAAATTTGTTTCAAGAGCCCATACCAAAAAATCCAGTTGACTGCCAACTAAAATAGGGTAGAATGACTCTGTCATGGATGAACACTCCACTGAAAAACTGCCACGAATAAAGATTCTACCAGAAGTTGACACCACATATATTGATGATGCCTTGACCATTAACTCCAAGGCCTCTTCCTTCGTATCCAATCTTGGTCAACAACTTCATACCAATCCCCTTGGTATGATTTCCAAAATATGAAAACGATGTATCATTAACATAATTATTAGAAGGTATGGAAAATGAAATGCTTCGTACCTCCTTAGACACTTGATTATCTTCTTGATTCTTTGTCGATGATGAAGTAGAAGATGATGCTCCATGAGAACTGCGTTTCTCACATGTCCGATAGAAAGAATCCTTCAATGGATCTTTCAAAACATCTCTATCCTTTGTAGCTTCTAGCAATATTTTTAGCATGAGATTCTCCTCCCGAAGTGCTGAATTACTCTCTTCCAATTCATTTATCTTCTTATGCAACTAAAAATCCTTGTACATTTCTTCTACCATTTCTTTCATGGTTAAGAAATTTTTCCAATCAAAAGATGAAATTTGGAATCAAAACCATTTACCTTCTCCTTCTTCTACTTGCCTGAGCTGAAACTGGAAGATGTACCCACTAAACCAAATAATGAACTTGCTTTGATACCAACTTGATCTAAAATTGAACTTTTAGTTCTAAGTCAGATTAAACTTTAAAACATGTATACGGAAAAATGATTAAAAAATATTTTAATTGAATGCTTTAATAAAATATGTTCAATAACATAAGCAAACATTCACAAGAAAGAGAACAACACAATTGATAACAAAGTTCACCCCCTCCACTAGGCTACCTCTCTGGATTGACCTCCAATAGGACGAATCGATCTATTGTCTTTTTGAATAGAGATAAATGTACATTGACTTTTACATCAAGGTGGCCAACCAAGAACTCTCAACTATACATCCATACTATGAAAGAATTATGAGCTATCCAAGCTCTGCTCGAAAATGACTTTTTCAAGCACTCCAAATCTCTCCTTACTCTCTTTCTCCTTGCCTTCCCTGTACATAGAATGGCATTATATAGCTCTTAAGTGCCTAAAACTAAGGAGGAAGTATCTTCTTATCTTTGATTTTAAGGAGGAAATAATTCTCATGTCCCTTAAATTTTTCTCATGAGATTTCTGAGGAAATATCTCAATCTCTACTTTCAAGGGCCTTATCCCCAAAACCTTAGGGATGAGAATAATCTGTCAACTTCAATATGAAATTAGAAATTGAATTTTTGAATTTTTGAGGAAAAATCCTCTCAACATTTTCAATTTCTATTTTACAAATATATGAACACATTTAATTGAAAATAAAGACATCCTCAACCTAGGCTTAACATGAGTATATCTTCTTCATAGTGCTCCTTGGGTTGTCTAGATCCTCCTGGATCAGTCTGGCCATCTTTCTTATCTTTTGAAATTTTATTTCATTTCCTTTATGCGTAGAATTAGAAGCAGGCTTTAGAAATTTAATTTCCAAATTGCTTTGCCTTTAATATATTAACTAGTACTTTGATTTGACCTTTTCCTTTCATGCAAGTGTGGTGAGTTTTATTTTAGACAATAGCTTCAAATTCCAACGTTATATCATTGTTGGGGTACTATAACAACCCTTGTGTACTAATCCATGTGATGACATAATATACCAGTTGGCTTATTGAGAAAAAGAGAATGGTAATTTGAGGAATCATTTAATGAGGAGTTTTGATGTTGCTACAGAGATATAAGTCATCCGATGAAGAATTCACAAGTGAAAAATTTAATATTTTTCTTGAACATAAATTTAATATAATTAAATCTTTGATTTTGAAATTGGATGATTTGAAGAAACAAGATAAGGACGAAGAAACACTTCTTATCATTTGCGCCAACTATAGAAAGAAGAAATTCCTTGGAAAGTGCCCACTTAGCGGTCTAGAAGTTTGAAAAATTTGTGAGGATAGTCATGCAATCGAACATTTCCCATCATAGCCATGATTACGAAAGGTACTCAGAGAATCAAGTAAGGAATTGAACCAACCTCCAGGTATAACTCAAAACCCAACACCATTTGATACTTGGAATAATGCTTATTTTCTTGAGCAAGTTCCTCAACATGTTTATAATCCTATAGTTTCATGGAAAACTTCTAATCCACCTCCAATTGAATATCCTACTTCATGGCCGTAGTGGCCCTCTCCTTGGCCGTCATCCTCGAGCCAGATATCTCCATGTTCTCAAGAATGGGTTGGATCCTTCTCTCTAGGGAAATATCCCATGCAAATTAAATCATATGAGCACCAAAAATAGCCACAATTCCTTTCCAATGCACCATTAAGTTATCCTCCTCCATGACCCCAGCTGCATGTCCATACCTTAACCCTAGTCCATACCTTAATCCATTCCCTATTCCTAGTCCAAAACCTAATCCATACCTTAACCCTAATCTATACCCTAGATCTAACCCTAATCCACACCCTAGACTTAACCCTAATTCTAATTTCAAACCTAGACCTAACCCTAGTCTAAAGCCTAATCCCAATCCAAATCCAAACCTTAGTCCAAGCATTAACCAAAACCCTAGCCCAAACCACATCATAAACCATAATCTAAACCATTAGGTTGCACAACAGTTCGAACCACCTATTCTTTCTGTTGATTCCCCTATTGAAAAATATGTTACACCTTCCATGTTGGAAAAGGGAATGAATCTGAACACTTCCCCCATTACCGTAGAACATTCACCCCAAGAAGATGTATTCAAAGACCACCAGAGGAGAAATATTTCATTAGAACCTATTCTAGAACTATTGTTGAAACTAAAAACCCTAGAATTCCCCTTGACCATTCTTTTCAATTTGAAAAGCAGATATTTGAGCCTAAACTTGAGGGGTTTATCTTTTGTCTTTCACCAGATCCTGTATGCCTCCAAGAGAGTGGTTATCAAGCTGTGGAATACAAGCATAAGTTGGAGAATCATAAATATGTGGATCTCATTGAATCCTGGTTTCAAGTAGTCGTTAATACACCCTATTCCCTCATCATTCAACAACTCTTGGTACCATCTCAATTAAAGCAACTGGTTCCTCATACTCTGGCATGTGTTGAAGTTTGTTCTTTAAAATCAAGTATGAGTATATTTATCCTTCTAAGCACATGGTTACATTGGAAGTACTCCTACACTTGAAGCAGATATTCCTCTCTCTAAAGTAGGGTAGGGTAGTATTGTCATTTAAAATAAAATTGTTACATCAACATTATTAAAACTACAAATCCTAAGGCACATCCATTGAAATTTATGCCATTATACAGTCTTGTGGTAAGAATTTTTAGAAGCAATTCACTCTTAATGCCTCATATTTTATAAAGTGACTTTGATTATTGGATAAGATTATTTACTGGGACAGTTATGGAAATTGTTATTATTATACTTTCCATTCATAATCTTGACATACTGTCATCCAAGAAACCTTTTCAATTTTCTCTTTGAAGGTATTGATGAAAAGTCTCCTATGGAGAACCACTCCTATAAAACCATAATGATCTCTCATAAGAACCCTAACATGACCAACTCGAGGAATATTTCAGTCATTATCTGAGATGTTTTTTAAAAAATGTGTCTTTAGGGTAGCAAGACCAACCAGTAAAGTTTAGTAATTAAAATTTTTTCATGCCATCCTACGCTCTTAAGGAGTAGATTTGCCTCCCCACCTATTGAGTAACCTATCTGAGGTTAATCATAATAAGATTTTTTTAACATAAACATATTTATTGAGGGATAGGAGGTCTCATTACGAGCCAACCTACTATGATCATGGGTCTTAACGAGAATGACATTATCGCTACTGGTCACCAAGCCATGGTAATGGCTTTCAAGTTGAAAAAATAGAAGACAAGAGGTCTCATCATGAGCTGACTTGTTCATTCTTGTTATCTATTGTGAATGGCACTGTCATTCGCTGGTTACCAAGCCAGGACAATGGTCTTTAGTTAATTCCAAAATTAAAGTAAATGCTTTTAAATGACTCTGAATCTATATATAATAGGTGGGACACATGAATTTCGTTGGGTTAAAAGGCATCCATGCCGAGGTTATAAACAACTGCTGGCAGTAGGGCCATGCCTGTGGTATTAAAGCTAATTTTACACTATGATTTACTTGGTTGTTTTTGTCTTTCCTTGAACTCATTATCATATCTCTTTGAGAATGGATTTAAGATCATTTCAGTAATGTGCTTTGGAGTTCTATCTTTCATAAATAATTTGGTTTTTATGGATGTGAGACCCTTAGTGCAGGTAATTCACTTTTCTTGAATAAGAGGAGCTTCACCTATATGCTTGGGTAACGGTAAGAAAATCATCCTAGAAAGGTATCATTTTGTCATATTTATGTTTCCCTATTTCTATCCATTTTAATGCCTTGGTTTTTAAAATAATGTCACTCCTATTTTAATGAGGCTATTGAAAGTGAAGACCTACTGCTTTGGACTACTCTTGAGATGCTTTGTGGAAACTTTTATGCTTAAATTTTTTAGGATGATACTATCCCTGCAGTAACAACATTGCTAGCATTCCTTCGGTAACCCTAACATTAGTTACTTTTTTGGAATAATAAAGGTAATTATTGACATTAATGAATCCCCAGTAACTACTTTTTCTTATCTTATTGATGCAAAGGAAGTTGGCGTCACATGAAACTTACTGACATGCTCTCACTTAATTAGACCTATAATTTAAGTCAATAAAGCATGACTCTAATTTTGTCTCTGCAAAGGTTTTTCTTGCATGTGGACATGCAAGATGTTCGACATGGGGGGAGAGAGATTATTGGAATTTTCATGTTCAAATCAACATTTTCACCCTATGCTTACTCATGGTTTTCTTTAATTTAACCTATTTCCTTTATTTAAATAAATAGGATTATTGATGATGGTGCTTGTGCTATCTCAAGAAGCCAGGATAAAAAAATACACATGCATCAACATTTTTAGGATAATTTGGATGTTGAGACCTTTCAGCATCTTCAATTTATCCTTCATCTTCATCAGTAGGTCATATCAGTAGTTGCATTAGCTCCATCCATTCCATCATTCAATTCATCTTTCAGTGCCGAGGACATCAACAACAAGGGTAAAAATCGAGGTAGAGGTGGCTTAAGATTCTTTAATTGATTAGAGATTTAAGAAATATTTGATGATTAACCACTACATATTCCGTATATCTGGTTTTCCATATACCCTCCATTTGCATGCTACTCCAATAAGGTAATAATCATATTGGTTCATGTAAACAAAAGTAGTAACTATAGTGCCTTCCCCTCCTACATTCACGCATATTGTCAATCCAATAGAGGGTGAATTCATTGTTGCCTTTCAAGAAGGAACCATCCATAAGCATTGGCCTCACAAAAACAGAGCATGCAAGCACCCATTTTACCATCACCACCTCATCTCATCCACCATTCCCATTGTCACCTATAATCCTTTTCATCATTTTCCTCCTACCATATCTATTGTTTCTCGTCAATTTGTATCGCTCCTAAAATGAAATCTATGGCAATCAAATCTTCATGCAGTGATTTCTCCACAAGAACTAACCCTACCTAAAGATATGATGCCATAAAAACCTACATACGAGCAAAGTATTTTTTTGCATGAGGGCATGCAAAAACTCAGGCATGGGGGGATGTTGGGCCTTGAATATGCCCATGTTTTCATCATGAAATTCACCATTCAAGCCCTAAAACCCCAGGTTTGAAACCCATTTCGTACCCTAATTCTATAATTTTCCATCAAATACACTCTATGGTTGATTATCACTAGTTTTCTTCAATTTTCTATGATTAAAGATGATTATGCTATGATTTACTAATGATGGTTTTGTTAGGTACATTTATCATGACGTTCCATCGTTGAAATCCCTCACTAGTCAGTTAAGTATGGTGTTATCACCTAATTTGAACCTTAGGCTGAAGAAAGGCAAATCAGGGTAACCTCAAACCATGCTCAGCCTTGTAGCTAGCCCTACAAGGTTAGGAGAGGGCTCTCTCTGGGAAAAATATTCAATGATGTATAACCACAAACTAATAGTAGGCTAGGTATAATAATGGGAAATGTTTTTATAAATTTTCAGGGTTGTATGGAACAAATGGGGGAGTTTCAAACTGGGGAATTAAATTAGAGATACAGGGTATTTCATGGGGAAAGGTAGGCAGGAATTTTAACAATTAATTTTAAATAATGATGGAATGGCAGGACTGGTGAGCAGTTGAAAAGGGCATAGGAGATGGATCATTTTCAAACATAAGAAAACATATAACATTGAATGATTTCTCAAGGCAGAGCATTACGCAATGGATTCTACTTATCTATCTCGAAAGCATTCAACCAGAAAATGTGAATGAATGAATGGTAAACATAACATTTAACATATGAAAACAAAGGAAGGAACAATGCTAAAATCCATACCATAGGGATCCCACAAATCAGAGCTGCATATCTTTATTAATTCCCTGCCAAACTGTTACAATTGGAGCGCGGAGCCTCCTCAATGTTTTCCAAACTAATTCCACACTATATCCCCCCTACTGCCTCCTTACAAATGATTGAAAATTACATTAAATAGATAGAAATTGAGGGAAGTAGATCCACAAAAAAAGGGAGCTGTTTGACTGAAATCCGAACATAGGAAGAAAACCAACGATCTGCCCCTGAAAAGAAGGAGCAACAATACGTATTGACCATCTTGAAGATTTGTTGTTACACTGAATGAATGAAAATAGGAAATCTAAAGAACAGATCCCTATTTTATCGCTATTGTAGAAGTCTTTGTTTCATATTTAGCTCTCGGCCTTTGACTGTTATTCTTTGTCTTTATCCTTTGAGGAAAAACCAGATTTTGGAGAAAATTCCTTTTGAAACCAATGGAAAACTATATTTGTTATTTAAATGAAGAAAAGTCCTCTTTTGAATAAAAGACAAAGGGAAAGGGATGTGGGCCCATATATGATCGCAAATCGTAATCGGAAGAGGGGAGGGGAGTCAAGCGGGAGTTTGTGGACACATCGCAATAACAATTTGTGATGTGATGAATTAATACCATAGTGCAGGGGTTTAAACATGGTAGGGTGAAAGCGCGATGCGATGGAACACTTCAGAAATGTTTTAAAAATGATTTTTTGCATTTTACAAAGGGAAAAGCGCTTTGTTTGGGAGTGGGGCGGAAAGGCTTATGGTGGGCCCCAAGCCAATCGCAATCACAAGTCGGAGTGGGAGCTAGAGTTAAACTATGGGAATGGACGATTGCGATGGTGCGACGAATTTTGAGCCGTCTGATCAGAAGGGCAGATCGACGGTGGAGATGCCAATCGGAGGAGCATGTCGGGATTCAATCGCATCGGAAGAATTATGGACGCGGGGACATAGTGAGGCTGTGATGCAATCGCGCGATGCGATCGGATATGGGCTGTTGGATCACTGGGAAGATCAATGGTATAGATGTGATTGAGCAAGGTCAATCGCAACCATGGGATTTAATATTGCGATTGGATCGGAAAAAAGGGTGCGATCAGATTAGAGGGAAAGGGATTATAATAATAAACTTTAAAATTATATGAAATAAAGTCTAAGGGTCAAATGGGAAAAGGGGTAGGGTTAGGCTATTGGGGACTTTTGTTAACTTAAGCATATTTCTCGATCCAGGGGTCATTTTTGAGAGTATAATATACTGTTGGAAAGCTCTTTCTAGGATCTTTCTGATGGACACACTTGGAACATGATTTTACACTGAAAATGTTATGGAAAACACATTTGAAAAATAGGGTGTTGGCTTTGTGGAGATAACAGCTTATGAAGTGCAACTTATTACATATGAAGACATAAAATTACATAAAAGATGGTAATGAAAGCGAAGTACCATGTTTTCACCTCAAAACATGGTTTTGAGGTGAAAATTACATCAAGCTCAATAAACCATTTCTTTGGCCTTTGCAGATACTGTGCCTTTGAGTTTATTTGACCTCCTCATGACCTTGCTGATGTTTATTGACACTTGACTCATAAATTTTACCATGATGAGAGCCTAGAACCTAATGAGACCAACCCTATGACCTAATAATGTGAACTACAAAGTGAAAGTGACTCATGACTGAAGACCATAGAGAGGAGAATCAACAAGTTTCACATGAGGGAAAACTAATGAAAGATCACTACCATCAATGAATCCATGACCTAATGGAATGATGAAAATTTATGGTATGGGAATCCTAATATGAAAATTCAAAAGAGAAAATTTGATCACTGATGGAAGTTTGACAAAACTAACACTAACATTGGTTCCAATGGGGATGGTAGCTCCTTGGAGGTGCCAAGAAAACCGTAGACCAAGTAGCCTTATCCATTGGGCAAATATGTTTAAAATACTGAAAACTGACACAATGAAGACCGACTCTGACTCAAACTATGACCAAAAACTAAATTAAAACCAAACTTTTACACACATCATTTAAGTTTTATAGCCTTCACCTCGGGCCCCAAACTTCAATGACTGTGTAATTGAAATCTGACCAACAATACATGGTATATACAATGATTGTGACATAATCTTTGATCCATTATCTTTAACAGTGGTAGTGCTTCAAAAACCTACCATTCACTGCTCCTCTAGGGCAATCTTGGCCATCCACCTCTGAGAGCAAGAAGGCATTCTGTCCCCTGTATGCTGAAATATTGTATGGTCCTTTCCACAGGTTGTTGAAGTTACCATGCTTCCCCTTGTCCTCATTTCATGCATCCCATCTCAACACCACATCATCCAACTGAAACCTTTCTGCTTTGGTCTTATGGTCATAGATCTTCTTTATCTTCTCCTGCAACTGAATAACGTTCTGAGACACTTCCTCTCTTGTCTGTTGAAGGTGGATCATTTGATTGATCCTTCGCTGATTATCATCTTCTTCACTGCCAACCTCTTCTAATAATCTCATGACCGGAACTGTAAGCGATGTAGGAAAGACATCATTAGTACCATAAACCAATTCAAGCGGTGACATACCTATGACTCTGTCTACCCACAATGCGTTGATGAGCTTTCGATGCCAGTTTCTCTTATCAGCTTCCAACATTTTCTTAATTATGTTTATCAGAGACTTATTTGATGATTCTGCTAGGCCATTTCCTTGTGGGTAGTACGATGTTGAATGGCCCAACACAATATTGTACTTGTTGCAGAATTCCACCAT
This sequence comes from Pinus albicaulis, assembly GCA_034641835.2. Classification (NCBI taxonomy): domain Eukaryota; kingdom Viridiplantae; phylum Streptophyta; class Pinopsida; order Pinales; family Pinaceae; genus Pinus; species Pinus albicaulis. The sequence continues at coordinate 1,317,772,191 of CM076578.1, read as the reverse complement.
TTTCTTAGATTTTAACGTTGTTGCATTATCTGTTATGATTTTGTGAGGGCAACAAAAACGAGACAAGATATTTGATTCTAAAAATTGAATGATTACCGTATCAGTGGTCTGCCTTGCTAGAATGGCCTCGATCCATTTGGTGAATTAATATGTACCTGTCAAGATCCATCGATGCTATGCTGATGATGTGGGATGGATTTCACCTATGAAATCAAGTCCCCACTGCTGAAAGGGAGCATTTACTGAAACTGGTTTCAAAGGAAGAGGAAGCAATTTCATTTTTCCTTGGAAAACTTGACACTCATGGCAACTCATTACTGTTTTGTACAAATCTAAAAATAAGGTCGACCAATATTATCCTACTCTCAACACCTTGTTAGCTGTTGTTTTCCAAAACAAATGACCACCACAATCACCTTTGTGAAAGTCATGCATCACCTGCTGAGCCTCATATTCAACCAAACAATTAAGTAGAATTCCTCCTGGATCTTTCCAATAAAGAACATTGTTTAAAATACAAAATTTAGTAGACTTGAGTTTAAGTGATCTACCTTTTCTTCCAGACATGGTGGTGAAAGGTGTTGAAGAACATAGACAATATCTGAATACCATGGGGATTGTAGGAAAATGTCTGAAATGGGAATAAGAAAACCTTGATCCTCATATTCTAACATTGCTGTTATGAGATTTATATCCAAAGCACGTAGGTTTGATTGAGCCATTAGCTTTGCCAAGCCTTGTCCTTTGATAAACTTTGTGGGTTTGATCTCCAAATCATATTCCAACATTGCTGCTATCCACTTACCTCTTCAACCTTCTAGATCAGTTTGCATCAGGACATCTTTCACTGTTGCATTTGGAACATATGCTATTGTATGTGAATGCAGGATGTATACTCTAAAATCCTTCAATGCCTTTATAAGAGCCAATGCTTGTTTCTCATTAATATTATACCGCAAGGCAGCATCTCTAATAGTCCTGCTGAAAAAGGAAATTGGCTTTTCAATCTGATCTCTCTTCTGCATCAAAACTATAGCCATAGTATGCTCCGATGCAAATGAAAAAATAATGAAATATTGAGTGTAATCAGAACTAATCAAGACTGGGGCATTGGACAGAGCAAACTTTACCAGATTAAATGATTGATAGCATCCGCACTCCATTTGATAGTGCTATCCTTCTTCAACATATTAGTCATTCCTCTTAAATGTTCCTCCAAATTGGGTATAAATCTGCGTAAGAAGTTCATCTTACCATTGAATGCTTGAATCTCCTTTTTGTTATGTGGGAGGCCTATGTGTTGAATTGCCTCCACTCTATATGGATCAATGTGGATACCATCTTTAGAGATGATATGCCCCAGCAGCTTGCCTTCATCCATAGAAAACAGACTTTTCTTTGGATTAAGAGAAATCCCAAACTTTCTGCATCGCTGAAAAAAAACTCTCAAATGGTGCAAATGTTCGTCATCAGAACCAAAAAACACTGTCAGATCATCCAAATAAACAACAAGAAAAACATCCTTTTCATTGGAAAAAGCAATGTCAATTGCTCGCTGGAAAGTAGCTCCAGCGTTCTTCAGCCCAAATGGCATTTTAGCATATTGGAAAGTTCCCCAGGGTGTTGTGAAAGTAGTTTTGTCTTGGTCTTTCTCATGCACCAAGATCTGATTATAGCCTGAGTAGCCATCGAGTAGTGACATCCTTGATGCTCCAACTACTCTCTGCAGAATATGGTCCATCTTCGGAAGTGGATAGTTATCCTTTAAGGATGCTTTATTCAGGTTCCAGAAATCTATACACAACCTTATTTCTCCCGTCTTCTTACGTACCGGAACCAACTTTGAAATCCAGTCAGAAAATCTAATTGGGACAATGATACTAGCTTTATACAATCTGTTTACCTCTTTTTCAATGGATGGCAGCAGCTTTGGGTTGATTCTTCTCAGCTTCTATCTAAATGGCTTCTGAACTGGCTTGATGGGAATGGTATGATGAATTATATTTTTTTCATACACCTTCAAATCTGAATAATCCCACGCAAACACATCAAAAAATTCAGAAAGAAATTTAACATAATTTTCCTTTACCTCAGGGGTCAATGCCTTTGATAACTTCACAAGCTTAGGCTTGTCTGCTGTTCCAAGATTCACATCTTCAACTCCTTTCTCAGTAGGCACCAAGCTTGGTTTCTTTGCAACAACATCTTGACCAAAAAGATCCTCTAAAGGTATGAGACCTATAGGAATTACATTATCTTTCAGCTACAATATGCCCATCTGATTTGCTTCAATTTCTTGATCATCAACCTCATAATCACCTTCAATGGGAGTATCCTTGAATTTTCCTTCACTCTGCAAAAAAGCATTGATTTCATTGTCATCCAAAAACACTTGCCAATACCTCAAATTATCCGAGACAACAGGTCTGTGTTTGACATAAATTTCAAACTTGTTACTGGAGTTCATTAGAATCTTCAAGTTGCTTGCAGTAGTGGCAAGAGAATCTACAATAAGATTCTGCATTCAGGGTACTGCTATCAAAGTGTACTCAGGAAATTTCCTCAAAATGTCTAGGACTGCATTTCTGTAGGCCCTCAATCGTGGATGCTTTGCTTGGTATTCTCCCTTTACCTATTTGATTATCAACTCCAAATCTCCATAGACAGAAATCCTCTTTGCCTTTAGCTTCTTCAAAATTTTCAAACCTGCAATCAAAGCTTCATACTCTACTTCATTGTTAGAACAATCAAAAGCTAACTTGTAAGCACATACTCTAACATTACTAGAAACCTTTTCAGGTTGGAAAACAGGGCTCCGAATCCATATTCCTATACCAGATCCATCCTTACCAACAACTCCATCAAAGTCCATGCTCCAAAGGCATTCTTCTTCTTCTTCTAGATGATGAAACTTTGTTTCCTTCTCTACTTTATCTTGACTAATTTCTGCATCTTTCTATTGTTCAATGTCTTTTTACTGCTGGTAGGCAGGGAGCTCAGAAATGCTTGTTGCTTCATCTTTTTCCTGTTTAAGGACTTCCCTAAAATTTTCTGAAATTTCAGGTATCTCATCTACTTCTACCAACTGAAAATTTTCATCATTCAAACCACCATCTGAGTATAATAAAAATGACTCTAAATCTGTGTGGACTGCGTTAATGGGATGATTAATTGGCTTCTCTTTGCTAGTGATCATGTATTTCATTTTCTTCTCCCTATATAGTTTTCTCAACTGACCAAACACGGGAATGGTGGCATAAGAGAAGTCAAGCTGCATCGTTCCTTTAAGTTTTGCACCCCAGGACCTAGATAGAAGCATTCCAAACCATGGTGGAACATCAGCAACAACTACATCCATCAAAACATTCTTGGCTGGGATTTGATCTAAAGATACTACCAAGTCTTCGATAAGACCAATACAATGGACTCTACCCGAGTCAAAGGAATACAAATCATGGTATTTGCGGGTAATATCAAGACCCAAATTCTCCATAATGGCTTTGGGCATCAAGTTATGCGAGGCTCCCGAGTCCAACATAGCATTATGTAAGATGAACTCATGTAATATAAGACTCAAGTAAAAGGGAGGGACCTCACTTTCTTCAGATTGATCTTCTATGGCTGGGCCAAAGATGAGTTTAGGATAATCATCCTCAACGTTTACCATGTCTGATATGGAGTCTATTTGCAAAATTCTAGACACCTGATGTTTATAAATGCTATTTTTCACCAACTCAGTCAAGGGCATGGACACCTTCAGCTTAGAAATTTCATTTTCTAAATTAAAAGAAGGAACTTTTTCTACCTCTTTGATTGTAGGATCTTTCTTCTCTACCTGCTCCTTTGCTGCGCTATGTTGGTTCTTTTCATTTGCAGTGTTAATCGCTGAAGATGCCTTGCTGGGAGAGGGATCAACAGGCTCTTTCCCTTTTCTTTGAGTACTGGAAGAATCATTTTTTGATTGCAGTTCTTTTCTTTTCTGAATGGGATTGTTTGGCACATCTCTGCTCCTCAAAGAATACTACTTTTGTTGCACTGAAAAAGAATTCATGTATCCTCTTTGATAATCATTAGACTCTTCCTCTAACACTACATCATTGGCCAAAATGAAATCTTCATCTGTTCGAATGTCTGTAATAGCTGCATATTCTTCATCTTCTGTGAGAAATATGGGCGCACCATCAGCTGTAAAGAAATGGTTGGCTTCAACTACTGGATCATCCTTATCGTCTATCTCCATTCCCTGAACATAATTTTGCTATAATGGAGTTCTGATCTGTTATTGTGGCATTGCTTGGTCTTGCGCTCTCTGTTCTCTCTACTTAATTCTGAATTGCGGCTGCTAATGTCCTCTGAAATTCGGATTCCTAATTTGTGCTTCAGGTCTATCTGAAATAGTTAATCGATCAACCATCTTCTCCACCATTTGGATCAAAGTATCCATCTTACTGTCTGAAGGAGAGGTTTCTTCTTTAACAGTCACCCTCTTTTCGGATTTTGCTCGAGCTCTTTTGGCTAGCAAATTCGCTTCTACACTTACAACTATCTTTTGCATGTCTTCAAGTGTGGTAGGGTCTCTTTCTCGGAGCTGATATGCCATATCAGCATCGAAACCATCTGGAAACTTGAGCAAGGCTAATCCCATAGGAGGTTTTAGGTTATTCGGAATAGCATTATATACAACATTAAATCTTACACAATAATCCTGTACAGTTTCACCCACGTTTCTTTTAATATTTTCATATTCAAACAAAATTTGGAGTGGGTTTTTCTTTACCTCCCACCGGTCTAGGAATTGCCTATGTAACTCTTGTAGGGTGTGGATAGAGCCTGCTGGTAAGGCTCTGAACCACTTTTGAACTTCACCTCCAAAACTTTGGACAAACAATCTTGTGGTTACATTTTCTACCTCTACCTCATGAAGATCAAAAAAGTCATTCATCTTATCAACATGCTGCTGGACTGTGATGCTTTGAGTGGCATCAAAGAAAGGTATTTTACTTTGGTAATCAGTAGGCATATCATTTAGGTTCTGAGGTAAAACCAGGGATGCATACTGGGCAGCCATGACTTGAGGTGGATTCACAACAGTGTTTGTAATACTAGGATGCAAGGGAGGTGTCGATGGAGGAGATGAAAGCTGAGAATTGACTTCTGAAACTAATGGGAATGTTGATGAATTAGGGGGAGGAAATGTTGTTCCTGATAACTCTGAAGGCTCAAGGATATTGGTTACAGTGATATATGTCTGAGGGGAATTCAAAATATAATCATCAATTGATGTGTTTTCCCTTTGAACTTCGATATCTACAAGAAATTTTGGATCTAAGACTGTGTCATCAAGAACAGTTTCAGATTTACTTCTGAACAAAGAAATCTCAAAACACTCATCAAAAGAAATATCTTCTACAAACAACCACTCACTGGGCCAAGTATGGGATCTGAAAATAGGTCTAGGACTTAGTGATCCTTCTTGTCTTCTAATTACCTTTGGGATAATATTAGGATTTTCAAACACAGGGGGAGGATTTGGATCAGGATTAGCCCTTGTGTATCTTCTTGAAGCCAGTGTGGTCAAATTTCAACCTAGCAAACTCTAAACATCATCATCCAGAGTCTAGGAATTTATATTCAAGATATTACTGGGGTGATCAATCTTTTATGCCAAATAGTTCCCAGTATGGTCACCAGAAATGTTATCACCTAATTTGAACCTTAGGCTGAAGGAAGGCAAATCAGGGTAACCTCAAACCACGCTCAGCCTTGTAGCTAGCCCTACAAGGTCAGGAGAGGGATCTCTCCAGGAAAAAATATTCAATGATGTATAACCAAAAAGTGATATTAGGCTAGGTATAATAATGGGAAATGTTTTTATAAAATTTCAGGGTTGTATGGAACAAATGAGGCAGTTTGAAACTGGGGAATTAAATCAGAGATACAGGGTATTTCATGGGGCAAGGTAGGCAGGAATTTTAAAAATTAAGTTTAAATAATAATGGAATGGCAGGACTGGTGAGGAACTGAAAAGGGCATAGGAGATGGATCCTTTTCAAACACAAGAAAACATAGAACATTGAATGATTTCTCAAGGCAGAGCATTACACAATGGATTCTACCTATCTATCTTGAAAGAATTCAACCAGAAAATGTGAATGAATGAATGGTAAACATAACATTTAACATATGAACACAAAGGAAGGAACAATGCTAAAATCAATACCATAGGGATCCCACAAATCAGAGCTGCATATATTTATTAATTCCCTGCCAAACTGTTACAATTGGAGCGCAGAGCCTCCTCAATGTTTTCCAAACTAATTCCACACTATATCCCCCCTACTGCCTCCTTACAAATGATTGAAAATTACATTAAATAGACAGAAATTGAGGGAAGTAGATCCACAGAAAAAGGGATTTGTTTGACTGAAATCCGAACATAGGAAGAAAACCAACGATTTGCCCCTGAAAAGAAGGAGCAACAATACGTATTGACCATTTTGAAGATTTTCTATTACACTGAATGAATGAAAATAGGAAATCTGAAGAACAAATCCCTATTTTATCGCTTCTATAGAAGTCTCTGCTTCATATTTAGCTCTCGGCCTTTGAATTTTATTCTTTGTCTTTATCCTTTGAAGAAAAACCGACTTTTGTAGAAAATGCCTTTTGAAACCAATGGAAAACTATATTTGCCGTTTAAATGAAGAAAAGTCATATTTTGAATAAAAAAAACGAAGGGAAAGTGATGTGGGCCCATATGTGATCACAAATCGCAATCGGAAGAGGGAAGGGGAGTGGAGTGGGAGTTTGTGGACACATCACAATAACAATTTGCGATGCGATGAAGTAATACCATAGTGCGAGGGTTTAAACATGGTAGGGTGAAAGCACGATGCGATGGAACGCTTCAGAAATGTTTTAAAAATGATTTTTCGCATTTTACAAAGGGAAAAGCGCTTTGTTTGGGAGTGGGGCGACAAGGCTTATGGTGGGCCCCAAGACAATCGCAATCGCAAGTTGGAGTGTGAGTGGGAATTAAACTGCGGGAATGGCCGATTGCGATGGTGCAACGAATTGTGAGCCGTCTGATCGGAAGGGAAGATCGATAGTGGAGATGCCAATCAGAGGAGCACGTCGGGAGTCAATCGCATCAGAAGAATTATGGCCGCAGGGACACAACGAGGCTGCGATGCGATCGGATATGGGTCGTTGGATCACTGGGAAGATCAACGGTCCAGATGTGATCGGGCGGGGTCAATCGCAACCATGGGATTTAATATTGCGATTGGATCGGAAAAAAGGGTACGATCGGATCAGAGGGAAAGGGATTATAATAATAAAATTTAAAATTATATGAAATAAAGTTTAAGGGTCAAATGGGAAAAGGGGTAGGGTTAGGCTATTGGGGACTTTTGTTCACTTAGGCATATTTCTTGATCCAGGGGTCAGTTTTGAGAGTATAATATACTGTTGGAAAGCTCTTTTCAGGCTCTTTCTGATGGACACACTTGGAACATGATATTACATTGAAAATGTTGTGGAAAACACATTTTAAAAACAGGGTGTTGGCTATGTGGAGATAACAGCTTCTGAAGTGCAACTTACTACATACGAAGACATAAAATTACATAAAAGATGGTAATGAAAGAGAAGTACCATGTTTTCACCTCAAAACATGGTTTTGAGGTGAAAATTACATCAAGCTCAATAAAACATTTCTTTGGTCTTTGCAGATACCGTGCCTTTGAGTTTATTTGACCTCCTCATGACCTTGCTGATGTTTATTGACACTTGACTCATAAATTTGACCATGATGAGAACCTAGAACCTAATGAGACCAACCCTATGACCTAATAATGTGAACTACAAAGTGAAAGTGACTCATGACTGAAGACCATAAAGAGGAGAATCAACAAGTTTCACGTGAGGGAAAACTGATGAAATATCACTACCATTAATGAATCCATGACCTAATGGAATGATGAAAATTTATGGTATGGGACTCCTAATATGCAAATGCAAAAGAGAAAATTTGATTACTGATGGCAGTATGACAAAATTGACACTAACATATGGGAATGCCTAATTTAGGGCTTTGAAACTTTCAACGTGCTTCTGGAGAAACCGAGAGAGGATATTATAAAAAAAGATATTATAATACCTCTCCATAACTTGGATTCCACCCAGCTCACTCATATGGGTCTCTAGGAGGAAATTCACAAAATTGCCCAAATCTGCAATAAATTTCAAACTTCCAACTTTCGCCTCGATTTTCTTGCATATGAAGGCAAATGAAGAAATTTGGGCACATGGGTTTTGATCCCCATATAGAAAATTTACTAACCCCATAACATTTATATAAAATTCCTTACAGTTTGGAAGATATGCAGAGTTATCTAAGGCCAATTTATATAAAATGTCCAGATTTTCACTTAACAGTCAAATTCGGATTTGGCTATTTTTATGCCACAATTATGGTTTGATAAATCAGCTCCTCCATCCATGCGTTGATCAACACAAATCCAATCATATCCTATTCAAAGGCCATCTAGAAAAATTAAATATTGCATGAATTTGTTTGTTGTTGTGTTCATTTACACTATAATTAATCTTTGTTTTCATCAACACCTCTGTATAAAAGGTAGAGCTCGGCATGTACGTAGAAGATAGAATGCAAGGAAGTACTGTTGTAATACGTTTTGGCTTTTCCTCAGAAGAACCAACAGAAATGTATGTATATGAATTTTTGTTCTGAACTTTAATACAATTTCGGTTCAACAATACTTTTCCTGTAAGTGTTATGCTTTTATTCAGTCTTTAACCAGCATTGAATTAACTTAAACTTGCTCCAGGAGTGGCAAGGGTACACCACCACTTGGAGACAAGTTCTTTAGTTTAATTAGATCATAGTATTTATACCCAGATTATGAATTTCATTTAAAGATTAATTGTGTGAAGACTAACATCGATTATGTACTCAGACTCTATTTTAAAGATCTAAATTGAGATTCTACTTTGTTTATTTCAGAATCCAATAGCGTTATGTTTTGCTCTAGGTAATGGAATTTCCAACCTACTAATTCTGAACTCAACATGGTAAGAGAAGTGTTAAATCATAATTGAATCCTCATGCTTATTATTGTGAATTTTATGTGCATTAAGTACATAATTAGATTTAACATTTTGCATTGAGTTTTCTACGTTAGGTACATAATTAAATTGAATATTTCGCCTTGAATATAGTTGGTGTGAGTTTCATTGTCTCGTACTATAAGTTTTATTGATGAGCAGTGCTTACATTTGGAATAAAATTACTTATGTTTGAATTACTATTTCATAGGATAAGCTCTATTATTACTAATATATTTTTATTTCCAACAGTGCCCATTCCATTTTCAGTATGAGTTTGAGTGTTAATTGCATTGGGTGTTTAATTGTTCAAGTAGTGTAGAGTTTTAGAGTAAGTTACATTGATCAAAAGCATGAGTTTGAATTTCACTAAGTAGTGTGAGTTTTGAAGCAGGATTTATTATTGGAATGAGAGTTTAATAGTGTGAGTTCAATTTATTAAAGGTGTATGAGAATTGAATAGTAGTGTGATCTTTTGAAAACATTTCAAAGTCAGAGCGAGTTTCTTTACAAATGGAGTTTGTTTAATTAATAAGGAGTCTCTCTGTTGGCTCCCTGTAATTAGCAATATTGGCAAAGTCCGATCGCAGGAAGAAACATCGTTTCAACCACTTTGGGATTCTAGGATCTAGCCCTCCTGAATCTGGAGAGGGATCTCTCCAATAAGTGCAAAGATGGATTTGTCTTTGAAGTTTTGGATAATGATATTAGGATAGTTATGAAGGCCAAGGGTTTTGTTTTTTTTTTGGATGGTTGAGCGTGATTACTGCTTGAGGTGGAGAATTCTAAATGCAAAGAGTTTAAAAGGTGTGAAGTTGCAAGCAAATAGAACAAGCTTTGGCCAGGAAGGTAGATAATTGCAGGTTTTAGTCCATTGGGCTATGGAGTCATAATAGGGTTTAATTGAAACAACAAGAGGCAAGAATGGTCCATGGGGCAAGTCATATATGTCTAAGGATCTCTTTAAGGTTTGATTTATGGAATGAAATGATACAACAAGAAGGGAAAATAAACAGATGAAGAACAAAGAGCAGCCCAGGATCTGGTAAGTACTTTTAAACTAGCCAGCCTTTGGCACACACTTAAGAAAAACATGAAAGCAAACTAGGATATGGTAAGTACTTCTAAACTAGCTAGCCTTTGATACACTTTTAAATAGAAAACATGTAAAAAAAAAGGGAAACTAGAAGGCAACTGTTAGAGTAGAAACTAGCGGGTCGGGCTCACCACAAATCCTCTCCTAACTCTGCTTTACTTGGTCACTTTCAAGACAATCACAAAGATAACACAGAATGGCCTAAGATATGGTAAGTACTTCTAAACTAGCCATCTTTTAACACATTCCAAGGGAAACATTCAGACAGTTGTGGAGATAAAACTGGGACCAGGGCTCACCATATATTCCTCAGTTCATCTTCACTTAAAATATACTGAAAATAACATTCAAGAATAACATTCAGCTAAGACAATAAGACGAGGGAACGCCAGCATACCTATGCTTAAACTAAATTAAATCGTTCCTAAATAACACAAATTAGAAGAAAAAATTTAGATAAAGATTTTCAGTCAGAGAAGGGTACTGATATACAGTAGGTCCTAACTCTATGCATGCTTTTCTTTATAAGAGAAGATGAAACACAGTGGAAACAAAAAAAAAATAACAAGTTACAATGAGAAAAACATCACCATCAACATAGACCAAGATCCCATAAATCAACTTGTATTGATGCTCCAAACCAGTTACAGCTTTAAGTCCAATGCTTTAGTTTAGCAGTCATCTACTCATCTCAGCCTAACTTATCCATCACAAGCAGAGCTTCAAGGGCCAGTGAACACTATTTACAAGTAGAAGTCTCAAGCTCAATTACGTTACAATGATCAGCAACTACATCAACCAACCCCTCACTCATCTTCTGCAAAAGTATATATAGAAGAATGAGGAGGTGAGATCTGATAAAAGATCTCTAAAGAAAATTAATACAAAATTAATGGTTCCTCAGCCTTTGGGGGCTTAATGAAGAAGCTTACATAGGTGTCTTCTATATTAAATGATTTTCATAAAGATTTAAGCTCGGTGGGAGCTCGTTTTGACCTTTGAGGCTCTGTGTGATGTCGAATTTACTCTGTTGATATTTTGTCATTAGTTTCTCTGCAGAATTTATCCTTTGGCTGCGTTATGAGGCAGAAATCTGGTCCCGATCAATAAATTCAGCCTCTGGTTGAATGCTTCGAGACACAGGTGGCTTTGTGGTAGCTGGGAGGAATCAATTTGCCTCAAATGTGGCAGTGGAGGCCTTCTGTCCGATGAACCTTTATGATTCTTCCTTTAACTATATTTTAATCGGGGATTAGGCTTTTGATAAACCATCTTAGACGTAATCTCCAAAAGCCTGTCTTCAGTCTTCTGTTCTGGCATATCTCTGGTTTTCTGCACTGATACTCTTTGACTGTGCTTTGTTGGTGTGCAGGGCTGTGCAGGGGTTATGTAGCATCAATGCTTCATGGATGATTGATGAAACGTGGATTTAACACCTGAAAGTGTTTTCCTTTGACAAATCGAAGGTGGGAGGATCGTCACCCTCTACCTTCGAATTTTCTTCAGACATAGTGGAAAAACCTTTGAACCCTGCAAAATACGAAAAATATTAGAAAATCCTGCATGTATAGGTTATATTTCTTCAGAGGACATGTGGGGGGAGCGTGGCCGTTGGATGGCATCATCCAACGGTCAAGATTGATCAGAAGAAGTCGGAGGAGAGCGAAAACAGAATTTTAATCGGAGCCATCGATCGTGCAGAGATCAACGGTCGGGAGCGGAGATGAAAATTCAAAGCGGGGGAATCAGGACGATGAATTGTGGGCCGTCGATCTGCAGATCAGATCGATGGCGGAGATGCTTTAATGACCGTGTCGTGACCTAGTTAACTATCAGACTTCTTTGGTGAGCGATCACCGTCCGATGAGCGGCCTTAGATCGGACGGTGGACGTCAATATCGCGTCGGGTCCACGTCCGACCTTTAACATGCGATGAACGGTGGTTTCATGAATAATATTCAGGCCACGCGTCAAATGGTGTATGGAATCGCTGAAAAATAAGGAAAACCACCCTGCTCTCATAAGCAGTGCGATGGATACCGCGTGGTTTTGCAATGGTGAATGGATGGCGGGGACCACCGGGGCAATGGATTGCGCGCCGTCGATCTATAGCTCAGATCGACGACGGAGAATGATTCAAAATCTGCATTGGCGGTAACCTTATAATATAACAAAAAACTGACAAATTTATATATAAATGAAGGTTTAAAACATTAATTCATAATACGGCTTGGCACCCGACTACAAGGCCTTTGGGCGCATGGAAGATAATATGACCGGAGGCTTATGGAGGAAGGGCTAATCGGCATCAGAGGACGCGATAAACATTTGGAAGGCTGGCGCTTGGTTCCAGCACCAAGGCATATGGAAGGGAAGGGTTAGAGACTTAGCCCAAGGGGGCTTAAGTCTACAATATATAAAAAATATGGTTTTTATGGTTTTTCAATGGTTTTCAAGGGAATCTGAGGGTTCCGATAAGGCAAGAAAAGAGTCTTTAAACCTTATCAAAGGGGTTTTGATGAAGGGAAAAAGGGGGAAATCATGAAAATGAGGGATTTTTATAGGAAATGGAGGGATAAAAGTGAGGTTAGTATTGGAAGGGGTTGGAGGGGGACAAATGATATTTGCAGCAGTATTTTGGCTTGGAAATCAACAGGATTTCTGAGTATAAAATAGGAATAGTTGTGAAGATTTGGACAGAGGCATGAGGCCTTCAAGAGACTTCAAGAGCCAACACTTTTTAGCAGTAAAATTTGTTCCTTGAAGGCTCCAAAAAGTTTTAGCCACCTTTTGCTATAACAAATTTTATAGGTGGCTAACACTCTAAAAAATAGTAATAAATTTATCTCTGTGTGAACTAAGTTTCCATTTACAACATCAGAATTACACAGTCCTATACTTACTTCCAAATTAGACAGTGAAGTAGGATTTTATCATAGAAGTGTGTCGAGTTTTATGAATAGATTAGGATACCTTTATCATTGTTAAAAGTTTTTGAATTGATAACAATCAAGGTGTGAATTGAATTGGTTTTGAGCACAACAACAGTTAGGACTTTTCCCTTATTATTTTAAATCTTGAATTTACTGGTGTGTGTTTTTCTCGAGACAGAGTGTTCTAGTTAGTTGAGTTTCGAGTTCATGATTAAGAGGAGTGTGTGTTCATTTTAGAGTTTTTCTTAAATGTTAACATAAGGAGATTGGTTAATAGGTTATGGTTTTTGAGATATCATAGAATAATTTTGATTTCAAATACAATATAGAATTATGGGATTGATTCAATTACAAGGAGAAATTAATCTGATTTGTTTTGTACCTTCTAGTGAATGTTAGATATAGTTTAAGTGCAAGTCATTCTGAGTACATAATAGATTGATTAAAATTAGGAATTTCATGTTTTTCTTTCCTTTCATTATGAATTTCATGTTTCATCTAGATTAGGAGCCTTTAAATTAAAAGATTTTTGAGATTCTTTTAATCCCTTAGATGAGTGTTCTTTCCAGCAAATGAGTGGTAGATTAGGGTTTCCTTCAGGCAAGTGAATGGTGTGTTCTTTTACAGAAAGTCACCAGCGTGTTATTTCGTAGAAACAATGATTCTATACTTAGGAATTAAATTGATTTTATGCCCTAGTTTAGGTCAGATTCTCTAATCCTGCATTACTTGTGCTTGTGCCTCGAAGCTTACGAGTCCTGTATTGATAATTTAATGTTGGAAACTATAAACATATAATTTTCCCAACAATATGTATACTATATTTTCTTTTATCTAAAAAATTGTTCGTAATTTTATTAATAAAAAGAAAAATTACAATATAAAAAAAATTGAATTTAAAAAATATCTAACATCTCACGCCTCACATGTACACATCTACCCTATACACATCTAGTATCTAGCATGTAACATCTCACATCTAACACTCACACATCCACCCTGTACTGGGTTTTAGAGCGTCTCTTGACATAATAACACAATTTGTTAATCATTTTTTGTTTGCTAAGTTGTGTGAGTCCTCTGATGACTGCACACTTAACTTTTGGTTTAAGAAATAGTGACCCAGGGGCATATAAGTTGTCAAAATCACTCGAGGATCACATCCGGCTTGGGCCACACCAATGCTTACATGGCTAGATATTTTGCCCACATATTTTTGAACCAGTGACCTTCACATCACAGAGTGCCTTAATAGTACACCTCGTCACCATCTATTATACACCCCTAGGCACTTCATTAATCATTTTTATTTTAATCAATGTTATAAATTAAATGGTTTAATTAGTGTAAAAATTAAAAGAATTGACAATTTTATACCTAGTCTCTTTAAAGAGGCAAAACACATTTTCTGCAATATATCAAATGCATAATACAATATATCTATTCAAATGAATCTCGTTTATTTATAAATAAGAGATGAAGTGGTACGGGGGGGGGGATTATTTTTTCTCAGAGGAATCGAGTATGGTTTTTCATGGAATCTTAGTAATATGACAAACAACCAAGCAATATCATATCCATTACTCTAAGTTCTGTCATTGGCACACCAATAGGGTATATAAAAGTTATTGATACTTGGGGATTCCACAATTATCACCAAACATATGATTCATGGTACAAATCCAAAGGACAATAAGTTGGCTCAGGTTCACTTTTGAATTAGAATCCTCAAAGGAATGCTTGAAGTGTAATGGTTCCATGCCCTACGTGTGAGACACATAAACCAATATTAGCACATATAAAAAATTTGGGAAATTAATAGTAGATGGACACAAGCATTATCAAGACATTACATAGCCATCTGTTTGGGAAAACATAAGAATTTATTGGTTTACTAAGAAGAATAATATTTTGTTAATCTCACCTTAGGTCTAGGACACAAATTTTTTATTTTATTGTACTTCTCCTTGTTGACTTCAATCAGAGCCTTTATATTATAACACAAATGTTCAGATTAAGTTGAGATTTTTCCATCACAATTACTTATCAAATAAAATTTGATGATTATTAAATATTTTAAAGGATTTTTATTTGATATTTTATATGAAAAAATATATATACTTTTTTAATTAAAACGTGTTTCATGTTCAAGAGGTTCCTTTAACTACCTTGATAATTTGTAATTGGGTGTATTAATAGCTTGGCACTATCTCTTATTATCTTTCTTGACATTTACCTATTATTAATCATTGCGTTCGGTTGTGCAAGGACTATAGACTTGGAGATCATTTTTACATGATAAGTTTAGAGTGGGTTTGAGAATTTTTTGAAAGAATATCTCAACCTCCTTATCCATGTTTTGAATCTATTGGATCTCAATCCAACTATATATTTTTATCATATTTGTGAACTAATAGTGTGTGCAAAAAACATTTTTTTGTGTGAATTTTGATTTCGTTGTTGGCATTAGAATCCATATGGGCCTAGAATCCCTCATGGGAGTGCCTAGTAGACCGGATTTTTTCATTTTTTAGTGAGTATGTATGCTTTCGAGTGTTTGTCATTGTTTACACAAAGGATACACATTTGTAGATATGTTACCAGAATTTTGAAGCCTGGAGACCTATGTGAGAAGACTTGTGTTCACAAATATTATTAATTTTTTATTGTTGGCGCATTTGGGGGGAGGGTTGGGTTAGGGCCTAGCCCCTAGCCACCCCAGCACCACGAGACCGCAGGCCAGGGGATAGACCATAGCCTGCCCATGAAATTTTATCACATATATCCATGCTAGCCTAACCGCCAGCTAAAATGCCACCTAACCACGCCATGTGAACGGTCCACCGATCATTAGCCCAACCACATCCTTAAAACCACACCAACCTAATCACCAGCTAAATTGCCACCTAACTGTGCCATGTGAATGGTCCACTAGTTAATGAGACTACCAGTGGAGGGGGTCGGCCCGAGGTCCTATGGGGACCCATGTGACCAAATTTGAAGAACTGGGGCCTTAAACACCATCTTATCCGCCCCAGAAATTTTCCCATAGAGCGGGAATCATGCCAAGTTTGGAGGAAAATTTTCATGTTCGAGGCACTCATGCTAGGTTTTGGGCCAAATTGTAGGGAGTTTAGCTGCAAATTTTGGGAATAGAGAGAAAGAGGCATACCTTTCTCAATTTTTGGTCTTTTTTGGAGGAGAAAGAGGCTAGACATGGATTTTTTATACCTCTGAAGCTGATGGAGCTATTATTGAAGCCATTTAGCTCTGTAACATGTTTTAATCACCATTTTATTGAGCATAATGCTATAGGGCTAAGCATTGGAAGCTGGAGCAGGAGACGTAGCCTAGGAGAGGTGAACTCTTTCATCACTTGTTGTTTTGTGGTCATTGTTATGGTTTTATTTTGTGCAATATTTTGCAAATTCTGAGTTTTAAATTCATGTTTTATGTGTTTATGAATTTAACGTAAGATCCATAAAAAATTATTTTAATCACTTGAAATTTACATACACCTCAAGCACTTACATATACAATCAAGTTTGGTATCGGAGCTTAGGTTTTCTTATGCTGTGAGGATTTAATTATTTGCAAGTGTATGTGATGATTACAAGGTTGAGCTCAAGAGAGGATAAGGAAAGATCGTGGCTGCAAGTCCTCAAGATATTTCAAGGGAAAGGAGAGAAAGTTTTCCACAATCTCCACCACAAATTCTACCTCAAATTGCAGTTGAAGCTTCAACAAGTATGTCACATGAAGGGGAGCCTTATAACATGTCAGAAGATGAGAAAGCCTCCAAGAAATCATTATTTGATATGACTCAAATGGTGAAAGTTATCTATGAGGAGAGAAACACAAGTTTGTAGGGTGAGAGCTGCAAGCCTTCAAAAGGATAGGGTTCTTCTGGAGGAAACAGAGGATATGATGACAAGGCTTCAAAAGTGAATGGTGAAAAAACAACATATTCTCCACCATCATCTTCACCTCCATCTTCACCTCCATCGTCATCCTCTTCTACAACAACCCTTACTCAAACACCTCCACATACACCAAAGGGACATGGTAAAACTCCCTTATTGAAACTTGATATTAAATTCGAGTTTCATATGTATGATGGTGAAGTTAATGCTGAAAGACTTGATAATTGGGGTCGTCAACTTGAATTATATTGCAGGATTCAAAACATTCAAGAAGATGAAACAAATATTAAACTGGTTTCATTAAGGTTGGAGAGTGCAACATTGATTTGGTGGGAAGCTAAAACAAAACATGATATGAAAAAACATGCTAATTCAAATTGGTGGTTCTCATTGGATATGGTGCCACGAGAACATAACATTGATTTGGTTATGTTTAACTTCTGTTACAAAGCTGGTGGGTCGTGCAAATACGGGAACATCAGCCATATGTTATCCTTATATGTTGCTAAGTGTGTTTGTAAGAGACAAGTCAATTTGTGTGATCAAATTTTGAACACATTTAATAACCAAAAAATTATCCTTGATAAATATCAGATACAACGATCTCTGTCATCTGACAGATGGGAGTTTTTCCATAGGATGGTTCAGTTACTTGCATATTTTTTCTAAGAAATATAATGAGTTATGTAACTTGGTAGAATAAAGCATGAAAATATTGTTGATCATACAAGTTTTTCAACTATGGTTGAAGACAGTTATGCCTTAAATGAGTCAAGTGGGAAGCTCGAAGATTGTGGTGGAGAAAGAGAGTGGTCCGTGAGATTTCAGAGTGGGTAGAAATGCCATTGAAAACCATATCAAATAGATGTGACATATATTTGAATTGTAATTTGTCATTTTTTGTATTGATTTTTGTGATGTTAATTTTGACATGTAAGCATTAAGGGAGGGACTTGGAGATAACACTTACATGATGAGTTTATAGTTGGTTTGATATTTTGTTGATAGAATATCGCAACCTCCTTATCCATGTTTGGAATCTACTGGATCTCAATCCAACTATATATATGTATCATATTTGTGAATGAATATTGTGTGATATTTTTTTTTGTGTGCATTTTTTATTTATTTGTTATAGCAATCGATTGATCATTGATGACATATTAATATTCTCTTTGGCTAAAAATATTTCCCCTTCACCAAAGCTTTGACATAGGAAAAAAATATCTTTAGTTTATATAATTTATAGAAAATATATTATGTTGATTTTATTGGCCCAATAAAATTTGGAGTCTTGTTGGAAAGCCTCTTGTACCCCAATGTTACTTTGGTTAATCCAAATTTTTAGGAAAATATATTTCCCTGAATACATATTTCTTATCCACAATTCATGAGTGAATATTTCTTCTTTGCTTATTTTGACATGTTTAAAGTTTTAAATTATATATAATATATAAAAGAGAAACTTATGTCATATCCTTGATCAACCTCCCAAAATCTTTAAATTACCAATATTTCTCTTTCACAAAAAAAAATTGAGGATGGCTTCTATTTTTGTTGTTGCAATGTATGTTTGTGATTGTTTTATGCTATTAGTGAACTAAATAATTATATTGAATCCATTTTTAACAACAAAGATCTATGCAATGTATTTTTTTACAAAAACCAAGCATAAATATTAGTTAAAGGGGTTTTAATCTCCAAAATATCATGATTTTAAGCATTATATTTAAATTTGCATAGAGGATTAATTAATAACTCTAGAATTCCTTTTTCCATATATGAGGAAAGATTCCATTAAAAGATTCAAATAAAAAATCTAATCAATTAACAATCTATTATAGTATATTGATATAGTTTATAATTGCACCAAGAGGCACTCTCTAGCCCAACAAGGAAGAGATGTTGTTTTGTTATGTTATGTAAACATTTTGAGTTTCTATGCTTCCAAGATAAACATGGAACCAAAATTCATGTATTTATATGCTGCCAAGATAATGTTTGAGAGAGAGAGGTTAAATAGCTAGGAGTTGGAGGAGGTCATGCTGCAGCTACTGATGGTTGTAACTTTCCTTCACTTTTTGAATATATAGATTTGTTTTTGTTCCTTCCATATTATTTTCAATTACTCATTTATTTTGAGTTTACTTAATGATAACATGGAATATGGTATTATGATTGTATATTCAATAATTTCTTGTTGTTCATCTATTGATGTTTGAATTGATTGAATTTTATATGATGTAAAGGCTATGTTTGCTCTCTTTTGTGTTCAGGATCGAAATTTGGAGCCGGTTGGAATAAATTCTCAACCACACTGACTACTCCAACTTGCCTACACAAAAGGATCATCAAGTAATCATTTACTATTTCTTTGTCAATTCTAGCTTACTATTTACATTATTGAATGAATTAGACCATAGCTTGATAGATCCATTCATCTTTCTGCCTTAGGTTCCACGAAAACTTAGAGGGTTTTCTAGTTTTTCCATCTGAGCTTAAATCATTATAGCAGTTATTATGGGTTTCACCCTTTATTCTAATTCAATTGTGTGCTAAAAGCCTCTTTCAAGAGGTCTCCATAGAGGGATCTCCCCCAAAACCCGATCATGTTTTCTCAATAATGACTAAATTGATACATGTTAATTTTGGTTGCTATCTGAAGGTTGCTATGTTGTAATCATACACTTTGTTTCGCAAAGATGCATCACAATGCTTGAATATGTTTTACATTCCCTTGGATTTAAATTTTAGGGGCACAATTGGACATGCCCCTTAGAAACACCCTCTTAAAATTTGCTGCAGTGAATTCCATCTCCATTATTTGGTAGTTCTTTAAGTGTTTCCATATAAACTAAAGCTACTCAACACCCAATAGAATGCTAGTGTATGCAAGTTAAACCAAATAGAGTTAATAAAACATAATTTATTTATTCGTCATCAACTCTAACCACATAACCATTTTCGTGCATGTCATAACATACCCATCAACTACCACAACATTGAATCTCTCAATGTATTTCGTGAGAATGCCTCTCCTGGCCACCAGAGTCATTTGAATGAAGTTGTTAGTTGTGGAACCATAAATCAATATAGTGACACATTATCCTTGTACTACTACCTTGAACTTAAAAGTGTGATATCTAGGGACACCTGAGAGAGTGTCTATAGTTCTAGCCTTAGTTTATACCCATGGTTTCTCATTATACATAATGCTATTCTCATCGCCATGAGCCTTTCCTTCCTCCTCTCCCCCATTACTGTCGGAGATAACCTTTATGTAATGCCCCTTGCCTTTCCCCATGCACCTGTGACCTGGTTCCCAAGGCTCCTTACAACTAAAGTAGAGTTTCTTTCTTCTCAGTTCCTTCCAAGTTTCATCATCCAATTTTTTTTTCTCAATCCACTCCTTTTGGAAGGGCTTCTTGTCATTTTTCTTCTAACAAAGGAGAGGTTTGGGAGAGAATTTATTCTTTGGTACCGCATCCTCCATGTCTTAGGTTCCGATGATATCATCTTGTCGAGATTCTAATTTGAAGGCATTAACCTAACCACGTAGGAATTTAGATAATCATTCAATGAATAATATAATCAGTAAATGCTCCAACACATCTGTCACCATGATTGTGAGCCTCTGAAATTCTAAAATATTCTAAAATATAAGCATTTGTTGTGTCTATTTCATGAGTTATTCCAACTCTCTAAAATTTATATCTAGGTCCTTATTATAAAATGAGTCAATCAAATTCTTTGTGAAGTCTAGGTATGAATTAATGCTTGAATGCCTTAAAGTGATCAGCCCATGGTACCACCAATCATGAGCTTCTTTGTCCAAATGCAATGTAGAGAGTTTGATGGCCTTTGTATCCAAATGTTTTTTTTTTTTTTTTGTAGCAATGCATATGTTCTAGCCACGAACTTTGATGGAGAGGGTAGAATACATGAGGTCTCTAAAACCCATAAATTGTTTCTAGAAATTCCACCTAGAGATGGCTTAATTATATTATTAACCAATTTTTAAATATTTCATAAGTCTAAACTAAGGGGATATGGTTAATTAATAAGAATTAATTAAGTCAAGGTGAGAATTCTCTAGAAACTCACATGGATCGAATCCAAGATGATCCTAGCCCTTGATTAATTTTTAATCTTGGTCGTTGGTGCTCCAACATAGGATTACAAGAGGAAATGGGAACTTGAAGAAGACACACCAACAGTTCAATTTCCTTGGAAGATCGATTTGTAGAGAGTAGAAACAGTTGTTGGAGAGAAAAATATCGAATTAGAGTCAGTGAGGGCAAATATAGTTATCATGAGGAATTTCTCCAGATACAGAGAGGTTTCAACAAGAGGTCGAGTTATTCCTAGTAGGGAAGCGCAGAGAACTGCATAGTTTCTTCAGAAGAGCAAATCGATTTGGCTGGAGGAAAAATAATTTTTAGTTCTAGAGGCTGAGCAAAGGTTCCAAATTTCCATAGAAGCGATTTACTTAGTAGAGACAGGAATAATGAATTCATCAAAGGCAGTTTCATACTAGACATCATAGGGCCAACACACACATTGCCAAAGGTCAACGTAAGGGTTCCAGGAGGAAGAGATTTTGAAGGAAAGTTTTGTCGTGGTTGCTTGTCGAATAAGAGTAATTCCCTTAGATAATTTTGGCTAGATTTTATTTCTATTTGGATTTCCAGTTGGGAATCCATAAATTGTACTTAGATTTCACTATTTCTTAGTAATAAAAACATTTAGCTGCTGCATCGGTTTTATCAAGTTGGGTTTTCTCCAGGGAAATTTTTCCAAAAAATAACAGTTTCATTTTTATCTGTGTGTGTGCTAGTATTTTATTAGTTTATAGCACTATTATTTCTGCAATTTTATTTGTGAATATTGCAGTGTGATTTATTTCATAGTTGCAGTAGCAAATAAATTGTTAAAATTATTAACAATTAGAAAAATAAATTCCAGTTGCTACAATAGGATTTGAATTTTGAATTTTTCACAAGGTATCATAATGTGAGTGATCAACGAAGAAACTTAGAAGTGGAGAAGGTAATTTCATTGTTCAGAGGGAGAAACAAGCCAAAATTCTCAGAGGCTGCACAATATCCAAATAGGCAGGACAAATTGTTGGGGAAGAAGTTCGATTTTCAGTTACAGGATTGCAGAAAAGTCGATTTGTCAAAAATAGTGATTCCAATAGTTAGAGGGAGAAAAAATAACTCATATGTTCATTGAGAAGATTTATGTTTGGATGTAGATGGTTTTTCTATAGAAAAACCAGTGTCATCTGGAAAATAAAAGCACACATAGCAAAGGGAAAATTTATCTTAGGGAACTTCGATTTTCAAAAGTTTGATTTTTCTAGGTAGATTAGCAGTAGCAGCTAGTATATATGTGCATTCCAAAAGTGAGTGCGAGTAGAAGAGAAACAAAAAAGCAGAAGGAAAAAGGGAGTTTTCAACTTGATCAGAGATGTCCACAATAGGGCTTAGAGATTAGGATAGGTTGGGTGGATCTTCCAACAATGTCATCTGGAAGGCTAGGATGTCCTTCCTTCTAGATTAATATGGACTTGAATCCTAAATATCTAATGTGGTGGCAGTTATTGAGGATGTTGATAAATAGAAATAACACAGGAAGGAAATGTAGAAGGTGAAACAGTTGATCCTAGATGGAGTCTAGGACCGTATAGTCTCACATATAGCGGCCAAGGGAATGACCAAAGAGATGTGGGATGCTCTCTCCATGCCATATCAGGGTCCCTCCGAGTAATGAAAGATGTTCCTAAAAGAAAATTTGAGATGAATTAGGATGCAGAAAGGGGAAGGCATAGATCCCTTCGTCACCACGATTAAGGAGGCATAAGACCAGGTTGCAGCTGTTGAGGTAGCACCTGAATATTAAGAGCTAGTACGATTTTCACTAAACAATGTCTCAAAGGATTGAAAAGTATTCATCAAAAATATATTGGGAAGAGACAAGCTACCAGAATGGGATATAATGTGGTCTGACTTGTAGGAGGAGGAGTTGAGACGAGCTCTGCTAAAGAAATCTATTAGTGGAAACAATAGTAGTGGATCGAAGGGGGTGAAGGAGGAGGAGTATATGGCCCTCCCATAAAAGGGTCCTAGTTATGGGTAGGGGGAGAAGAGAAAGAAGAAGAAGTACCTATCTAATATCATGTTCTTCAGGTGTGGCGAGTTTCGCCACTACAATACCTAGTGTCCTCTCAGAAAGAAGGAAAAGCAGGAGAAGCATGACTAGGCAACAACACATGCCGAGATAGATAGGTTTTTCTCCAGGGTGGAGGAAGAATTCACGATGTTGGCAACCATACCTCTTGGAGTAAGGTGGGGCGATTTGGAATTGTAGCCCTAGAGAGCTACAAACTTGGGTAAGGTCCATTGAGGAGTCCACCTCATGGATCATTACCTAGACACAGGGGCCCACAATATTCAGTAGCAGGTTAGATCAATGCTATTTGATGTAGTCAAATTCCAAAGTGATAGTTGCAGAATATTAGCAATCAAATGCATGACAGAACAATGTAGAGTTGGTATCAGTGCATAGTAGCACAATTTAGATTTAAAAACAACGTGGATTCATCAATGACCATGCAATGGCTAGTAGCAGTCAGAGAATCGAGAGACAGATGCATAATACTGAACACATTTGATTCAGTATTTCAGATGCTTCTCATTTGCAACTATTTCAGTAGCAACAACAACACATGAGAGGGATTTGCAGTGAAATGTAGTGTTGGAAGCAGTACTACAGGGACAACCGTAATGCAGATGCAACATCAAATTTTTGCAGTGGTTGGTGGGAAGTAAGGCCAGACGTCAGCAGAGTGAAAGAGTGTGATACAGAGATAGAATGTTGTGGTAGGGTGTGCAACACTAGAACACAGTCCTCACTAAGAGGGTGTGATATTTTTTGTAGCATCGGATGTGTTCTAGCCAAAAAAATTTGTAAAGAGGCTAGAATACATGAGGTATCCAAAAACCAAAAATTGTTACTAGAAATTCCACCTAGAGATGGCTTAGTTAGATTATTAACCAATTCTTAAAAATTTCATAAGTATAAAGTTAGGGATTATGATTAATTAATAAGAATTGATTGATTCAAGGTGATAATTCTCTAGAAAGCCACACGAATCGACTCCAAGATGATGCTAGCCCTTGATTAAGTTTTAATCTTCGTCGTTGGTGCTCCAACAAAGGATTATAAGAGGAAGTCAATGTGAACTTAGAGAAGATACACTAGAAATTCACTTTCCTTGGTAGATCACTTTCTAGAGAGAAACAACACTTTCCAAAGAGCAGAGATTGAAGCAAAGTCAGTGAGGGGCAAAGACAATGATCTAGAGGAATTTCTCCATATCCAGAGAGGTTGCAACAATAGGATGAGTTATTCCCAGTTGGGAAGTGTAGAATAATTCACAGTTGCTTCAAAAGAGCAACACGATTTGGCTAGAGGAAAAATCGTTTTCAGTTCTAGAGGTCAGCCGAGATTCCGAGTGCCAGATAGGCGATTTTGTCAATAGAGGTAGGAAGAATGACTTAATTAGAGGTAGTTTCAAGCTAGACATCATAGGGCCAGTGTAAGAATTGCACAGAGGGTAGAGTACAAGTTTGACTGATCTAGACTTATGCAAGAATGAAATAAAATATAGAAATAAACATAAACACAGAGATTCAGCAAGAATAACACTTCATTTCATTAATATCAAATACTGAAAAATGCTTACAAACAAAATGGAAAATAAACTAGCTTGGTCGATGTTAGCTTATTTCTGAGAAGAGATGTGGCGGCTACATGCCTATGAAATTAGTTACAATGAGGCTCAGGGGAATTTTTATTATTGAACAATAAGAAAAAACCTTAAACAACAAAAACCCCAACCTGAGGAGATGTAACACCAAGAGTTTATAGGCCCTATTAGGGTTAGTTGGGCAGCCAACTTCCCAGGGTCGTAACTTGGTCATATTATCTCTGTTTGACGCGTATGATACCTTTTTGGAAAGGCATCTTTGAGGACTAAAACCAGTAATGTGATTTATATGAAATTGTTAGAAGAATCATGCCCCAAAAACGTTGTTTGGGGCCTCAAAACAGCTCCAGAAGTTCAGGACCTGAAAAATTGCTAAAAATTGTAAATAAGAAAATTGATGAAACTGACTAGGTGGAATGGGAGAGTGGACACCAATATCCACCTTGATCATTCCTCCCCCCTTAGGAAGCAATAGCCCCCATTGTGTTCAAAGCCTCCATGAGGTTGGACAATTTCTGTTGAACCTGGTCTTCGGTGAAGGAGTTGACCTGCTTTGACAACTCGGTATAGCTGGATCCTCTCCTGGCGGGTGTTATTAATCTATGTTCCCATGATCCGATTAGTTTTGTCTTGTTCCATGTAGTACTTTGAGTTTAGATCTGTTGGTGTGAGTTGTTCTGCCATGTCGGATGTGTCTAGTAGAGGTGGAAAGTAGGGCAGAAGGTGGTCCACATTGAACACTGGGTACAGACCAAGAAATGGTGGAATAATGAGCTCGAAGGCATTGTCCCATACAACCTTGGTGATGGTGTATAGCCCATATCGAAGTGGGAAAATATTTCTGTGGGGTCCAACGAGGCACTCCTTCTGCAAATGTAGCCACACTTTGTTGCCGACCTAGAAGTTGTGTGGCACCCTATGCTGATCCTGTCGTTACTTGTACTTAGCATTGGATCTATCCAATATGTCATAAAATTTTTGGCGAATGTGATAAATGTGCTCAATGAATCTGTTAACCTTTTCAGCTTCAAACTGTACATGAGCCATATATCCTTAAGTAGCTACAAATGACATGGCTACATCAATGGGACATAGTGGATGGAATCCCAAGACCACCTGAAAGGGGCTATGTCTGGTTGAGTTGTGGAGAGGCCCAGTTATAGCTATGTTGTGGATGATTTGGGTTGTACATGTGCAGATTGTGTACGATCATCCTGTTGACGACCTTTGTATATCCATCGGTTTGGGGATGGAAACTTGTGGAATTGGTGAACTTGGTGTCTAGCATCGACCAGAGGCTAGACCAAAATGTACTGAGGAACCTATTGTCCCGATCTGAGATGATAGATTGTGGGATCCCAAAGTGTACCCACACTTGTTCAAAGAAGAGTTTAGTAGTGGCTTCTATTGTGATATTATTCTTGCATGCCGCCATAATGGCCATCTTCTAGAATCTGTCGACGACCACAAAAAAATAGTCATTGCCATGCTTAGTATAAGGAAGGCTCGACATGTAATCCATGGATATGGACTCCCAAGGTAGACTAGGGGTAGAAAAAAGAGTATAGAGGCCTTGCTTCTTGATGGTCAGTTTGGAAATGGCACAAGTAATGTAATATTTGATGTACTTAATGACATCCCGTTGCAGGTTCAGCCAATAGAAATAATTCTGCAGTATTGCCACTATTTTCTCAACTCCGAAATGCCCAATGACTCGACTGTAGTGCATTTCCTAAACCATCTTGGTGCAATCTCTTGAAGGAACAAAAATGTGTCCCAAATGACATAGTAGTGAATCCTAGAGCTAAAAAATTGGAATTTTCTTACCCTCTAAGAGCATCTTGTATGTGTGGCCAAATTTTATATCGCTTATGTAGAGAAGAAAGTAATCAAAATTCTTGTGCCCAAAAGAGTTAAGCACAGTGGTTAGTGCCATGATCAGTGGTCAGCCGGGGAAGTTTTCAAAATTATTGGTGCCTCCCTTCTTGTACTTGATGTTCAAATGAAACTATTGCAGGTATGTGGACCAATTCTGATGGTGATTGTTCTGCAACTTCCCTTGTGCCTGTATGAATTGCAGGGGCTGGTGGTCTGTGTGGATGACCATTTCCTTCCCCAAAATTTAATGCTTCCATTGTTGGCAAACCTGCACAATGGAATACATCCCTTTGTCATAAGTGGGATACTTCCATATTGTGTTGGAAAGTGTTTCACTGTGATATGCCACTAGATGCCCCTATTGAGTAAGAACTTCCCCAATAACATAGTTAGAGGCATCTGTCTCGATCTCAAATCGTTATTGCAAGTTTGGTAATGTGAGAATTGGTGTAGAGTAGTGGCGATGTTTCAACTCTATAAATGCCTTTTGTTCAGATTCATACCAAAATAATTTTTCTTTCGCTCCTCCCTTGGTGACTTGACTCAAGGGACAAGTGATATGAGAGAATCCCAACACAAATTTGCAGTAGAAATTGGCAAGACCCAGAAAGTTGCGGAGCTCTATTAGAGTGGTTGGTGTAGGGAAATCTTGAATGACTTAGATCTTGGCTAGATCCACATTCACCCCCTTCTCATCAATAATGTATTCCATATACTAAACCTGGGTCATGCCAAAAGTGCACTTCTCCAAATTGGCATACAACCTGTGTTGCCACAATGTTTGGAGGACCTGTTAGATGTGGTGGAGATGCTCTTCCCAAGTCTAGCTGAAGATCAGGATTTCATCCAAGTACACCACCACAAATTATTTTTTGAATGGCTGCAATATGTCATCCATCAGCCGTATGAAGGTTGTGGGAGCATTTGTCAATTCTAAAGGCATGACCAACCATTTGAAGAGCCCCTCCTTGGATTTGAAGGAAATCTTCCACACATCGTAGGGTTCGATTGGTACCTGGTGATACCCAGAATTCAAGTCAATATTTTTGAAATATTTGGCCCCCCTGAGTTGGTATATGAGGTCATCCATATATGGCATTGGATACCTATTCTAGACTATTATCTTATTCAGTGCCCGATAGTAAATACAGTCTCCAGGTGTCGTCCTTCTTCTGTACCGACACAATTGGGCTCCCATAGGGCGAGGAGCTTTCTGCAACAAATCTTGGATCTACCTCTTGATTTCATAATTCTCCAGAACAGAGTGTCGATAGATCGGTCGATTAGGTATCGACACGCCTGGGGTTAAATCAATGGAGTGCTTGACCTGACAGTGTAGAGGAACCCCTATGGGTGAGGAGAAAATGTCATGGGATTCCTTCACGACTTTGTCCATCTGCTGCTGCCATGCCAGGGTGCCCTATTTGGAGGCTACAACCACAATATTATTCTTGCCCTATGGGCAAATTGTAATCAAAACATATTTCCTGGTTTTGGAAATAATCTTACTACATTTCTTAGCAGTAATCAAAGAGACGGTGGAAATCGATACTACTTCCAGTATCCTATACAAATTATTTCCCAAAGTAATAATAATAGAACAAGGCCTAGACTCATACACAACATGTCGCTTCCACAAGTATGGTTGGTCAATAATAAATCATAAAATTCAAGAGGAGCCATATCACACAGTACCTCATCTATGAAGGGATTGAAGTTGTAGGGAAGGCAGCGCTGCTAACTGATGAGGAGATCTCTTCCTTGGTGAAGCCACCCGATGGCAAATGGTTGTGGGTGTGTTGTGGTCGGTAGGTCGAGCTGCTTCATGAAATATGCTGAAATGAGTTTATTTTGGCTTCCACTATCGATAATGAATTGCAGTGGAGGACCCTTCACCCACATCTGGGAATGGAAGAGGCATTGCCCCTCCTCTGGATCTTCGAGTTCCTCCTTCTGGATCTTGGCAATGGCAATGGTGGCAATGGGTTCTGCATCAATTATTTGCTTCCCTTTGTCATTCCACTTGTTTGGTTCTAACTTAGAATCAGAACATGCTTTTGATTCAGATGCTTTCAACTCGGTCACCAGCAACTGTTTGGCCTGACACTCACTTGTTTTGTGAGTGGAGCTTTTATGAAATTCACACCACTTCCCCATGTCCTTATTTGGATTTTTGGTGTTTCTTTTCACTTTATTCTTCGGTGGGTTATCCTGATTCATCCCGTTTTGGCTTTGCCCCTTGTTCTGCGGTTTGGGGGTGCCTTTCCCTGACTTCATATTCGTGGATCCAAAGTCTCGCTTCTTGATCTTGGTGGCATATCGATATGCCGTGCCAATCGAGGTAATGTCAAGGAACTCAATTTCCTCCTAAATTTATTTGTGCAAAAAACTGTGGTACTTGAGCACCAAGTGTTTCTCCAAATATTTAATACACAACTTTGTGCGTAGGGTATGGAACAAATTCGTTAGCTCGTGCACATGTTGCACCCTTTTCTGCCAAAGTGTGGTCCATTGGATGTACTTTTCCTCATATCTCCAGATGGGGTAGTATTGTTCCTTGATGCCATATTGGAACTAATTCCAAGTGGTTGTGGCTGAAAAAAGTGAGGGTTCTTCCGCATCCCTCTATTAACAGTAGGTTTCCCACCAATCTTTGACATGGGGGGCTTCTTTGAGGATCGCAAAGGTAATATTTTCTCGATCTGAGAAATCATGGATCGAAAAATACCCTTCCAAAAAATTCAACCATCTATCTACGACATCTGCATCATTTGGCCCTCAAATATGGGAATTTCAAAATTTACTTGTACCTTAAAAGAAGTGGCACCTCCAGAGTGGTTGTTACTTGTTGGATGAAGATGCACAGCTGGTGGGTATTCCTTGAAGGCTCTGGGGAAAGTTAGCCATCATCACGTTCCTTTGTTTCTTGAGGGCCTCCTCGAGAAATATTTTGATAGGATATCCTTCTCCATTGCCTTTATTTTCTTCCGCCAGGGGAGGTCATCGGGGTTTGCGAGGCCGACCTTGAAAAGGTTCAACCAGTTCGATCTGTAACTGCTTATGCCCTGACCTCATTTGGGAAATGAAAAGAAATATCGAGAAAGAGTAGACCACTCTGATAACACTGATCCAAACTTATGCAAGAACACAATAAAATACAGAAATAAACAGAAACATAGAGATGTAGCATAAATAGCACTTCATTTCATTAATATCAAATATTTAAAAATGCTTACAGACAAAATGGAAAATAAAGTAGCTTGGGAAATGGTAGCTTATCCATGAGAAGAGATGTGGTGGCTACATGCCTCTAAACTCAGTTACAATGAGGCTCAAGGGCATTTTTATTATTAAACAACAAGAGAAAACCCAAAACAACCAAAACCCTAACTTGAGGAGATGTAACACCAAGAGTTTATGGGCCCCGTTGGGGTTAGTTTAGCAACCAAATTCCCAAGGTCTTAACTTTGTCATGTTATCTCCGTTTGATGGGTATGATACCTCGTTGGCAATATCTCTCCAAGGGATACAACTACTGATGAAGGAATCATGCCCAAAAAACGTCGTTTGGGGCCTCAAAATGGCTCCAGAAGTTCGGGACCCAAAAAACTCCTAAAACTAGTAAGTAAGAAAACTTATGAAACTGACTAGGTGGAATAGGGAGTTGGCCACCAATATCTACCTCGATCATCCAAGAGGACGACTTTTTGAAGGAAAGTTGTGTCGAGGTTTCTTGTGGAAGAAGGGTAATTCCCTTAGATAATTTTGGCAATATTTTCTTGTTGTTTGGATTTCCAGTTGGGCATCCTTAGATTGTACTCATATTTCACTATTGCTTAATAATAAAAACCCTCACCTGTTGCATCAGTTTTCCCAAGTTGGACTTTTCCAGGGACATTTGTCCAAAAAATAACGA
This sequence comes from Pinus albicaulis, assembly GCA_034641835.2. Classification (NCBI taxonomy): domain Eukaryota; kingdom Viridiplantae; phylum Streptophyta; class Pinopsida; order Pinales; family Pinaceae; genus Pinus; species Pinus albicaulis. The sequence goes on along the minus strand of CM076578.1, from coordinate 1,317,741,542 downwards.
TGTCATTTTTATATGTGTGTGCTAGTATTTTATTAGTTTTCAGCACTGTTATTTCCACATTTTTATTTGTGAATATTGCAGTGTGATTTATTTGATACTTGTAATAGTAGATAAATTGTTAAAATAATTAATAATTAGAAAAATAAATTCCAATTGCTACAATAGGATTTTAGTTTTGAAAATTTCACATGGTATTAGAGTGTGAGTGATCAACGAGGAAGCTTAGAAGCATAGAAGAGAATTTCATTGTTCAGAGGGAGAAGCAGGATGTATTATTAGAGGATGTGCAATATCTAGATAGGCATGCCGAATTACTGAGGAAGAAGTTCGATTTTCAGTTGCAGGGTTGTAGAAAAGTTGATTTTCCTAGAATAATGATTCCAGTAGTCAAAGGGAGAAGCAAAAACACTTATTTTCATTGAGAATATTTCTATTTGGATGTAGAGGGATTTTCAACAGTAGAACCAACGTCAAGTGGAAAATAAAGGCACACACAACAAAGGGAAAATTTATCTCAGGGAATTTCGAGTCTCAAAAGTTTTTTTTCTCCAGGAAGATTGGAAACAACAACTATTATATGCACTCATTCCAAAAGGGAGTGCGAGTAAAAGAGCAACAGCCAAGCAGAAGGACAGAGGGTGTTTTCGACTTGATCAGAGATGGCCAAGACATGGCTTAGAGATCAGGATAGGTTTGACGGATCTTCCAACTATGCCATCTGGAAGGCTAGGATATCCTTCCTTCTAGATGAATATGGCTTGAAAGCCCACATAGATAATGTGGTGGTAGTTCCCCATGATGTTGATCAGTAGATATAATACAAGAAGGAAATGTGGAAGGCAAAGTGGTTGATCCTTTATGGAGTATGGGACCATATATTCTCAGATATAACAGCCATGGGAATGACCAAAGAGATGTGGGATGTTCTCCCCACACTATATTAGGGTACTTTCGAGCAACAGGAGATGTTCCTGGAAGAAAATATGAGATACATCATGAAGTAGAAATGGGAAGGCATAGATCCCTTCCTCACAAGGATTCAAGAGGTTTGATACCATATTGCAGCTATTGGGGCAATGCCTCAACCTTCAAAGATATTACGGTTAGAAATAAAATGTGTCTTAGATGATTGAAAATTCTTCATCCAACGTATATTGGGCAAAGACAAGCTACCATAATGGGACTAAATGTGGTCCTACTTGCAGCACAAAGATTTGAGACAAGCTCTGTTAAAGAGATCCATAAGTGGAAGTAGCAATAACAGATCGAAGGGGGTGAAGGAGGAGGATATTGTGGCCTTTACATCAAAGGGTCCCAGCTAGGGGCATGGGGAGTAGAGAAATAAGAAGAAGGAACTATCTAAGGTCAAGTGCTTCTGGTGTGGCGAGTTGGCCACTACAGTATTTAGTTACCTCTAAGAAGGAAGGACAAGCAGGAGAAGCAGGACTAGGAAGCAACACATGCTGAGATAGATAGGTCGTCCTCCAGATTGGAGGAAGATTTTGTGATGTTGGCAACCATACCTCCAGGAGTGAGGTGGGGCGACTTGGGAATTGTATCCCTATAGAGCTATAGACTTGGGTAGGGTCCACTGAGGATTCCACCTCATGGATTGTTACCTGGTTATGCGGGCCCAAAATATTCAATAGCAGGTTGGATTAGTGGCAATTGATGCAGTCAGATTCCAAAGTGATATTTGCATACTAGTAGTAATCTGATGCTGGAGAGTGCAGTGCAGAGTGGCAAAGTGTAGAGTCAACAACAACATAGATTCTTCAGTGAAAATGCAGAGACTAGTAGCAATCAGATAACCGGGAGACAAATGCATCATACATAACACAATTTATTAAGTATTTCAGATGCTTTTCAATTGCAGTTGTGGTTGCAACAACAACAAAAGATGAGAGGGAGTTGCAGTGCAGATGTAGCATTGGAAGAAACACAACAGGGACAACAACAATACATATGCAAAATCAGAGTTGCGTACTCATTGGTGGGAAGTAAGGCCAAACATCCACAACATGAAAAATGGTGATACAGAGATAGAGTGTTATGGCAGGTTGTGTAGCGCTAGAACTTAGTCCTCGCTAAGAGGGAGTGCTATTTTTTGTATCATCTGATGTGTTCTAGCCATGAAATTTGGTGGAGAGGCTAGAATACATGAGATATCCAAAACCCAGAAATCGTTCCTGAAAATTCCACCTAGAGATGGATTAATTAGATTATTAACCATTTTTTAAATATTTCCTAAGTACAAACTTAAGTAATATGGTTAATTAATCATAATTGATTAAGCCAAGGTGAGAATTTTCTAGAAACTCATGTAGATCAACTCCAAGATGATCCTAGCCCTTAATTAAGTTTTAATCTTGGTCGTTGGTGCTCCAAATAAGGATTATAAGAGGAAGTCGATGGGAACTTAGAGAGTATATACCAGTAGTTTGATTTCCTCCGCAGATTGATTTCCTAAGAGCAACAACAGTTACTGAACAACCAAAGATTGAAGTAGAGTTAATTGGGGGCAGGGGGAGTAGAGAAAGAAGAAGAAGGAACTATCTAAGGTCAAGTGCTTCTGGTGTGGCAAGTTGGCCACTACAATACCCAATTTCCTCTAAGAAGGAAGGACAAGCAGGAGAAGTAGGACCGAGAAGCAACACATGCTAAGATAGATAGGTTTTCCTCCAGGTTGGAGGAATATTTTGCGATGTTGGCAACCGTACCTCAAGGAATGAGGTGGGGTGACTTGGAATTGTATCCCTACAGAGCTATAGACTTGGGTAGGGTCCACTAAGGATTCCACCTCATGGATCATTACCTAGCTACATGGGCTCACAATATTCAATAGTAGGTTGGATCAATGGTAGTTGATGTAGTCAGATTCCAAAGTGATATTTGCAGACTAGTAGTAATCCAATGCTGGAGAGCGCAGTGCAAAGTGGCAAAGTGTAGAGTCAATAACAATAGAGATTCTTCAGTGACAATGCAGAGGCTAGTAGCAATCAGATAACCAGGAGACAAATGCATCATATAGAACACAATTGATTAAGTATTTCAGATGCTTCTCAATTGTAGCTGTTGCTGCAACAACAACAACATATGAGAGGGAGTTGCAATGTAGATGTAGCATTGGCAGCAATACAACAAGGACAAAAGCAATACATATGCAACATCAGAGTTGCATACTCATTGGTGGGAATTAAGGCCAAACATCAACAGCATGACAAATGGTGATACAGAGATAGAGTGTTATGGCAGGTTGTGTAGCGCTAGAACTTAGTCCTCGCTAAGAGGGAGTGCTATTTTTTTTATCATCCAATGTGTTCTAGCCATAAAATTTGGTGGAGAGGCTAGAATACATGAGATATCCGAAACCCAGAAATCATTCGTGGAAATTCCACCTAGAGATGGATTAATTAGATTATTAACCATTTTTTAAATATTTCCTAAGTATAAACTTAGGTAATATGGTTAATTAATCGTAATTGATTAAGCCAAGGTGAGAATTTTCTAGAAACTCACATGGATCGACTCTAAGATGATCCTAGTCCTTGATTAAGTTTTAATCTTGGTCGTTGGTGCTCCAAATAAGGATTATAAGAGGAAGTTGATGGGAACTTAGAGAGTAGCAACAATAGTTACCAGACAACCAAAGATTGAAGCAGAGTCAATGAGGGGCAAAGACAGTGATCTGAAGGAAATTTTTTAGATTTGGAGAGGTTGAAGTAAAAGGCCGATTTATTCCCAGTGGGGGAGCGCAAAGGACGGTGCAATTGCTTCAGAAGAGAAACTTGATTTGGCTGGAGGAAAAATGGTTTTTAGTTTTGGAGGTCGACAAAGATTCCAGAGTGTCAGAGAAGCGATTTCCTCAGTAGAGACAAGCATAATGACTTCATTAGAGGAAGTTATGGGAAAAAATTCATAGGGCCAGCATAAGCACTACGCAGAGGCTAGCGTAAGGGTTCAAAGGGGATGAGTTTCTGAAGGAAATTTGTGTCAGGGTTGCTTGTAGAAGAAGGCTAATTCTCTTAGATAATTTTTGCCAGATTTTCTTATTGTTTGGATTGCGAGTTGGGAATCCATAGATTGTACTCATATTTCACTGTTGCTTAATAATAACAACCCTCAGTTGCTGCAACAATTTTCCCAAGTCGGGTTTTTCAGGGGAAATTTTTCCAAAAAATAATGGTATCATTTTTATGTGTGTGTGCTAGTATTTCTCAGTTTCCAACACTATTATTTCCGCAATTTTATTTATGAAGATTGGAGTGTGATTTATTTTGTATTTGTCGTAGCAAATAAATTGTTAAAATAATCAACAATTAGAAAAATAAATTCCAGTTGTTGCAATAGGATTTTGGTTTTGAAATTTTCACACCAACATAGGGTTGAGTTGGAAATATTTTTCCAACTTTTGAATTCATGTTATGGTAGTGCATTTAGATGAACAATCAAAATAAGGAATGGAAAATTTCCCAAAATTTCATGGAAGATAAAAATTATAAGCACTCTTGTTGCACTCTCTTCACCTTCTCTTGTATTTAATTGTTAAAAAATACTATATAGACATGGCTATATGAAATGATTTTCCAAGAATTTGATACTCCCTCAAATAATAAAAATAGTCTTCACCTTGTCATTGTTGTCCCTAATTTCTTGATAGTTGTTCTTCCAAGAACTGAGGTATGAGAGGTATGGGATTTTATATACTTGTTGTTTGAGGGTTACTTCGAAATGAAAGATGGATGTTTCACCCTTCAAGATGGTTCCCATTGTTTCCATTTGACCTTGTTACAGGCTCCTACAATGATTTCCTTGACAATCCAGTTGATAAACCACCTATATAGTAGATTCAGTCTCCTAAAACTAAGAAATACCCCAAATGAGTCTTGAATAAAGTATTGTGTTTGGTTTGAGGGAGTAAGAGGATCATTGTGGTGCTTATTTCCTAAGGGCAGTTGATAAACCACCCAAACAATGGATTCCTCCTCTTGAAGATTTGGTAAAGCATTGGTGTGAACTTCTTGAGTCTATACTGTTAGCTCCCTGTAATTTGCGAGATTGGCAAAGTCAAACTGCAGAGAGAACACTATTTCAACCACTTTGGGATTCTAGGATCTAGCCCTCCTGAATCCGGAGAGGGATCTCTCCAATAAAGTGAAAATATTGATTTATCTTTAAGGCTTTTGGGTAATGATGTTAGGCTAGTTATGAAGAACGAGGGTTTTTGTTTGTTTTTTATGGTTGAGCATGATTATTGGTTGAGTGGAAAGTCCTAAATGGAAAGAGTTTCAAAGGTGTGAAGTTGCAAGCAATCAGAACAAGCTTTGGCTAAAAATATAGATATAACGTTGGTTTTTAGTCCATTGGGCTATGGAGTCATAATAGGGCTTTTAATTGTGCAACAATTCAAGAGTGATCCAAGGGGCAAGTCATCTATATCACAAGATTATTGAGATTAAATGATGGAATGGAAATAATAAAAGTGTTGGAGGGGTGGAAAATGATAATAATTTCAACAAGGATTTATAGTCAGTCCAAACAAGAAAAAGCCTTTAAGCAACTGTTTAAAACCAACCAAAAGGCAGGGCTCACCATAAACCTCTTTGGACAAGCTCGTATTAAAGATAACTCAAGAGACAAACAATCCAACAATCTGCATAATTACTTTCAGAAAGGATCAAAAACACATAAGAGAAACAAAATGCAACTTAAGATCAGATAAGATACTTTTAAATCTAGTCTGCTTTTAGCATACACTTAGGGAAATTTCAGAATTACCTTTGGAGAAAGAAGCTAGAAAACAGGGCGCACCATCACCTTTCTAGTCTAACTTTAATGAGTAAATAATGAAAATAACATTCAAGAACAATGTTTAAAGAAAACAGTAGGATGAGGGAACACCAACATTCCTAACTGCTTAAACTGTATTGAATCATTCTTAAATAAACGAATTAGAGGAAAACATTGAGAGAAAGCTTATCAGTCAGAGAAGGGTATTGTAAACAGTAAGTCCTAACTCTATGCTTGCTATTCTTTATCAGATAATAATGGACAATATGGCATACATGAAAGGAAAAACAATAACAAAGAAAGAAGCACTTCACCAGTGATATAGACCAGGATCACAAGAAACAGCTTGTATATTCAAGTCAAACCAGTTACAATCTTCAAGTCTGATGTTTCCGTTCAGCAATCATCTTCACTACTCAGCCTAACTTATTTAATCACAAATAGAGCTTCAAGAGCCTTTGAACACTATTTACAAGTAGAAGTTTCGAGCACAAGTATATTTCAAAGTTCAGCAACCAACATTGTTTCATCTTCTACAAAAGTATTTATAGAAGATATGAGGAGGTGGGATGGATAAAAGATCTCATAGGTTCAATTAATACATATTAATACTTCTCGGCCTTTGAGGGGATCGATGGAGAAGTTTATAGATATTTCCTCTTTATTAATTGTTTTACATTAAGAATTAAGCTCAGTGGGGAGCTTTTGTTGACTTTAAGGCTCTGTGTCATCTCTATAGTAACTCAACAAATATTTTTGTAATTAATCCTTTTGGCTGAATTAACTGTTCGGCTGTGATGAGGCAAATATCCTCTATTCTGGTCATTACTCGGTCCTCTGTTGAATGCTTTGAGGCTACAGGTGGCAATAGGTAGCTGAGAGGAATCAATTTTCCTCTGATGTGGCAATGGAGGCATCCTTTGTCTGAGAAATATTTTTATTTTCTTTAACTGTGTTTAATTCAATGGATTAGGCTTTTGATTTTTTATCTTAGCCGTAATCCACCCAATCTGTGTAATTAATCTTTAATTCTTCAGTTATGTTGTGGTTAGGTCTTCAACACTGATACTCTCTGTCTCTTTTAATCTTCATTGTGTCTTGTTGATGTGCAGGTGTGCAGAGGCTTTATAATAGTATCAGCACTCATGATGCACTGATAAACCTTGATGGGAACATTTGCAAAAAAATTCCTTTGATAAACAAAGGCCTGGAGAGTCGTCACTCTCAGCCTAACATTTTCTTTTAAAATGTTTGAAAAACCTTTAAAGTCCTGCACAAAACAAGAAATGATTAAGAAATCCTACGTATTTGGGGTAAAATTGCTTCAGAGGCTTGGGTTTGGAGCATGGCCGTTGGATGGCAGCATCCAACGGCGGAGATTGCACATTGAGGGTCGAAGGAGGCGGTTGGAAGAATGATGCAGAGATTAATTTAGGGCCGTTGATCTTGCAGAGATCAACGGCCGGGATCAAACGTAATAATATAATGCGAAAAAGTCACATTACACGAAAATAGAAGAAATACGAAGGAAAGGAATGAAAATCCCTTTGGGCAGAGGAAAAAGCATTGGAACAGAAATTGGGGTTTCCAAATGATCGTAGGTCATCGGATTAGTATTGGACCCCAAGATCAATGGTGGAGATTGCTTGTCAAAAAACCCCTTTGGAAAAGGTGGAGGGCAATGGTGTAATGGGAGATTAGATCTAAAGCGTTGATCTGCAGAGATCAACGGCCAGGAGCGCACATGATACAATATAATACAAAATGAAGAAAGTGGTTTCGAAGGGAAAAACAGTTGGTTTCGTGTGGCCAAAAGGGAGAAAGGTGGTTTCACCTTTTCGAACGCGATATGCGTTAGGAGGTGACACGTGGAATTTGAATACCACCCATATCATGTAGCCCTCTAAGAATTAACGTTCGTGCTTGAATCTGCGCGAAAATGCACGTTGGCCGTTGGATCTGAGGTCTTAGATTGGATGGCAGGGAATGAGCGTGAAAATGGCAAGATGTCTGGGAAGAAGCAGGAAGGGTGGTTTCAATCTGAGCCATTGGATCAAGGATTGGATGGCTGAGATTAAATCTGAGGAAGGCAGGACCCACAAGAGGTGGGCCGGTCAAGATTAATCTGGGCCGTTGGATGGAACAGATCAATGGCTCAAATGCAATCTGTGGGTTAAATGAAAATAATACAAAGGCGAAGGAAGGGTTAATATGAGCCGTTGATCTGCAGAGATCAACGTCTGAGATCTGTTCGAAAAACATTATAGAGAGGGGCTGCATGTTTTTAACCAAGGTCTGAAAGTGAAATCTGGGCCATTGGATCTTGACACATGGATGGCCTAGATGCAATTAGGGATTTCGCAATCGGCGGGGAAATGAACATGGAAGCGCTGAAGCGATTGATTGTGGGCCGTCGATCTGCAAATCAGATCGACGATGGAGGATGTGTCGAAGGAGGCCAATCAGGGTGGGGTAAATAAAATATTAAACTGCGCCATTGGAATTCTCTGATGTGAGATGGCACTGGCTGTTTGATTGGTTTAAAATCAACGGTGGGAAAGGGTTTAACCAATGAACGGCGGGCCCCTTTAATATATAAAAAAGGCGGATTTTTATCAAATACAAAGGTTTTATGGTGTCGGGGCGGATTATATATAAGGCTTGGCACCCGACTACGGGGCCTTGGTTTTATAAAGTAAAAAGGCTCAAGGCTTAAATACAAAGAGCCAATTGGCATCGGGACGAAGGAGATGGGCTTTTCAATCTACCCATTGTAAATCTCCGATGCGAGATTATATTGATCGTTTGATCGGGAAAAGATCAACGGTTTTTTCATTAAAAAAAACATGCACCGACACGTTTAGTTAAAACATAGGGTAATGGGTTTTTATGAATTCACAAAGGGAAAAAGTGATCGGGAATGGTTTATATAAACATTTAAGCGCCCGATTGCGGCCATTTGGTTATGTGAATGAGACAAGGGATCGGGGGTTAAATACAAAGGGGCTCATCGGATCGGAGGTCTCAAATAACACAAAAACTTGTGCTCGCCAATTGCTTCCGATGCGATAAGCGCCTGATGGGTATAGCGCCTGGTTATAGGGCGTGGGCATGTGGTGGGGAAGTGGTTAGGACTTAGCCCAAAGGGGCTTAAGTCTATAGTTAAAAAACTTATTTTTTATTAAAATTTTCAAAGTTTTTGATGGATTTGGGGGTTTCGACAAGGTTCAAAAGTGAGTTTCAAACCTTATAAAAGGGATTTTGTGAAGGCGAAGGAGGAATACATGAAAAATAGAAGAATTTGAGGGGGGAAAAGGGGAATAAAATGAAGGTTAGTTTTGAGTGGAGGAGGGGGAAAAAAGGGATTTTGCAACAGTCTTTTCTCTATGAAAATAGCAAAATTTCTGAGTTAAAAGGGAAACAACAGTGAAGATTTAAACAAAGGGCATGATGTCTTCATGAGTCTTCAAGAGATAACATTTTTAGCAATAAAACTGGTTTCTTGAAGGCTCCAAAAATGATTTAGCCACCATTTGATATGAAATTTTTTATAGGTGGCTAACAATGGCTCCACATGGGGATGATGCCTTCTTGAAGGCATCAAGAACTTCAGACTTGCATTCTCTGGGGGCTGATCAGTGCCTCATCCATTGGGATGCAACTTTATTTACTTAGATGATCTTATTTTGCTCTGAAAAATGTTAGCAGCCATGGAAAAAAATGGAACTTCATCAACACAAGCCTTCTGCCTACCCAAACCTACTGATCTAACATTTTTTCTTCTTTAGAGTGCACTTGGATTAACAGAATATTTTTCAACATTTTATTCTTTTGAAAGCAAAAAACTAATATAATTCTACTCATTATTTCTCCATGAACTCAGATTAAACAGTTGAGTTCATATGCTTCTCTACATAATCTACTAATCTGTTAGGATTAAACAATCTAACAGATGGTTATTCGCTAATTTCTAAAACAGAAATTTAAAAGCATACAAGTCAGGTTTGAACAGTCTAACTTGTAGCTGATCTATGGCATGAAAAACAAGTTGCACATAGATATTATTTTACAGAAAATTAAATCAAAATGGAAGGCTTAAGATCTAAAAGTTTCTCAGCACGACCTTCTCTTTTCTACAGCTCTGTTTTTGAGTTTATTCGAGTTGTTTTTTCTTGTTATCTGGTTCATATTTTGAGCTGATTAGAACCAGTTTTACCTCTGTTTTTGACTCAAGAAATAAAAATATTTGAGTCATTTCTCTTTTGAAAACTAAGGTTTAGATTTTGATCTTGTTTGAACCTTTAATTTCTAGCCTAATCTATCTAACTGATAAGCCAAGATTAAGCTTTTTGGCAAATCAAATTCACTAACCTATCAGCAGTCAATTTAAAGCTAATTAGTCATGATTAGGCTGTGTGACTAATTAGAAGTGTGTTTTTTCAGGAGTGGCATTTAATCTTGCACACTTTCAGATTTTGTTTCTCTTTTTTGGTATGGGGCTGTACATTTATTGTTTTTACAAACCTTCCCTCTTTTATTTCTTTTACTATTTTTGTATTTTTCTTTTTTCTAACTTTGAATGCAATGATGGATGAAATATTTATAGTGAGAAAAAAGATAAAAAGGCTTCAAAATATGGCATGGATCAAGAGAAGTAATGTTTGAGCATCTTGCCATTGACAGGACCCCCAAATAGTTCAACTCCATTCAACTCCTACAAGAAATAAGCATTATTACCAGCAGTAGAATGAATAAGGTAAGGGCCAAGCCATAAGTTATCAAATTTTCCATGCTTGCCCTTGTCTTCTCTCCTTGAATCCCACTTTAAAACTTTGTCCCCAACATTAAAATTGTTGGCCTTTTTTCTTCTGTCAAAAAGCTTTTTGATGTTATCTTGCTTCTGTAATTCTTTGTTATAAACCTCCCCTCTAGTTTGCTAAAGGTGAATGGTCTGATTTATTCTTCTGATCATGCCATTGTCTTCAGACTGGACTTCTTGAATCAAATTCATAACTGGCACACCAAGCCTGGTAGGAAAAATTGCATCTATACCATACACAAGCTGGTAGGGTGACATGCCAATAGATTTCTTTAATGTCAATCTGTTAGCCCATAGTGCATGAACTAGCTTTGTGTGCCAAGATCAGATCAGATCGATGGTGAAGGATGTGTCGGAGGAGGCCAATCGAGGTGAGGTAAATAAAATATTAAACTGCGCCAATGGAATTCTTTGATGCGAGATGGTGCTGGCTCTTTGATTGGTTTAAAATCAACGGTGGGAAATGGTTTAACCAATGACCGGTAGGCCCCTTTAATATATAAAAAAGGCGGATTTTTATCAAATACAAAGGTTTTATGGTGTCGGGGCAGGTTATATATAAGGCTTGGCACCCGACTACGGGGCCTTGGTTTTATAAAGTAACAAAGTTTCAGGGCTTAAATACAAAGAGCCAATTGGCATCGGGACGAAGGAGATGGGCTTTTCAATCTACCCATTGTAAATCTCCGATGCGAGATTATATTGACCATTTGATCGGGAAAAGATCAACAGTTTTTTCATTAAAAAAAACATGCACTGGCACGTTTAGTTAAAACATAGGGTAATGGGTTTTTATGAATTCACAAAGGGAAAAAGTGATCGGGAATGGTTTATATAAACATTTAAGAACCCAATTGTGGGCATTTGGTTATGCGAATGAGACAAGGGATCGAGGGTTAAATATAAAGGGGCTCATCGAATCAGAGGTCTCAAATAACACAAAAACTTGTGCTCGCCGATTACTTCTGATGCGATAAGCACCTGATGGGTATAGTGCCTGGTTATAGGGCATGGGAATGTGGTGGGGAAGTGGTTAGGACTTAGCCCAAAGGGGCTTAAGTCCATAGTTAAAAAAATTATTTTTTATGAAAATTTTCAAAGTTTTTGATGGATTTGGGGGTTTCGGCAAGGTTCAAAAGTGAGTTTCAAACCTTATAAAAGGGATTTTGTGAAGGGGAAGGAGGAATACATGAAAAATAGAAGAATTTGAGGGGGGGGAAAGGGGAATAAAATGAAGGTTAGTTTTGAGTGGAGGAGGGGGAAAAAATGGATTTTGCAACAATCTTTTCTCTATGAAAATAACATAATTTCTAAGTTAAAAGGGAAACAACAGTGAAGATTTAAACAAAGGGCATGATTTCTTCATGAGTATTCAAGAGATAAAATTTTTAGAAATAAAACTTGTTTCTTGAAGGCTCCAAAAATGATTTAGCCACCATTTGATATGACAAATTTTATAGGTGGCTAACAGTGGCTCCACATGGGGATGGTGCCTTCTTGAAGGCATCAAAAACTTCAGACTTGCATTCTCTGGGGGGTTGATCAATGTCTCATCCATTGTGCTGCAAATTTCTTTACTTAGATGATCTTATTTTTCTCTGAAAAATGTTAGCAGCCATGGAAAACAATGGAACTTCATCAACACAAGCCTTCTGCCTACCTAATCCTACTGATCTAACATTTTTTCTTCTTTAGAGTGCACTTGGATTGACAAATTATTTTTCAACATTTTATTCTTTTGAAAGCAAAAAACTAATCTAATACTACTCCTTATTTCTCCATAAACTCAGATTAAACAGTTGAGTTCATATGCTTCTCTACCTAATCTACTAATATGTTAGGATTAAACAGTCTAACAGATTGTTATTCACTAATTTCTAAAACAGAAATTTAAAAGCATACAAGTCAGGTTTGAAAAGTCTAACTTGTAGCTGATCTATGGCATGAAAAACAAGCTGCACATAGATATTATTTTATAGAAAATTAAATCAAAATGGAAGGCTTAAGATCTGAAAGTTTCTCAGCATGACCTTCTCTTTTCTACAGCTCTGTTTTTTAGTTTATTTGAGCTATTTTTACTTGTTATCTGGTTCAGATTTTGAGCTGATTAGAACCAATTTTACCTCTATTTTTGACTCAAGAAATAAAAAAAATTTGAGTCATTTATATTTTGAAAACTAAGGTTCATATTTTGATCTTGTTTGAACCTTTAATTTCTAGCCTAATCTATCTAACTGATAAGCCAAGATTAAGCTGTTTGGCAAATAGAATTCACTAACCTATCAGCAGTCAATTTAAAGCTAATTAGTCATGATTAGGCTGTATGACTAATTAGAAGTGTGTTTTTTCAAGAGTGGCACTTAAGCTTGCACACTTTCAGAATTTGTTTCTCTTTTTTGTTATGGGGCTGTACATTTATTGTTTTTACAAACCTGCCCTCTTTTCTTTCTTTTACTGTTTTTGTATTTTTTTTTTCTAACTTTGAATGCAATGATGGATGAAATATTTATAGTGAGAAAAAAGATAAAAAGGCTTCAAAATATGGCATGGATCAAGAGAATTAATGTTTTAGCATCCTGCCATTGACAGGACCCCCAAACAGTTCAACTCCATTCAACTCCTGTAAGAAATAAGCATTATTACCAGCATCAGAATGAATAAGGTAAGGGCCAAGCCATAAGTTATCAAATTCTCCATGCTTGCCCTTGTCTTCTCTCCTTGAATCCCACTTTAAAACTTTTTCCCCAACATTAAAATTGTTGGCCTTTGTTCTTCTGTCAAAAATATTTTTGTTGCTATCTTGCTTCTGTAATGCTTTGTTATAAACCTCCTCTCTAGTTTGTTGAAGGTGAATGGTCTGATTTATTCTTTTGATCATGTCATTGTCTTCAGAATGGAATTCTTGAATCAACTTCATAACTGGCACACCAAGGCTAGTAGGAAAAATTGCATCTGTACCATACACAAGCTGGTAGGGTGACATGCCAATAGATTTCTTTAATGTCAATCTGTCAGCCCATAGTGCATGAACTAGCTTTGTGTGCCAAGACTTCTTGTTGTCCTCCAACAACTTCTTGATTATGTTCACCAAACTCTTGTTTGAGGATTATGATAGTCCATTACCTTGAGGGTAATAGGCCATGGAATGACCCAATGTTATATGATATTTGTGACAAAATTCAACCATCTTCTTGGATCCAAATGCTGCTGCATTATCAGTGATGATCTTCCTAGGATAGCCAAATCTAGAGAGGATATTTCTCTCCATGAATTTTATGATGACAGAGTCATTGGCTTGCCTAGAATGGATGGCTTCTATCCATTTGTTGAAGTAGTCTGTGGCAGTGAGAATCCATCTATGTTGGGCAAATGCGGGTGGATGGATTTCTCTTATGAATTCAAGTCCCCACTGTTGAAAAGGAGCTTCAACATTGATTGGTTGCAGAGGTAAGGGCAACAACTTTATTTTGCCTTCAAAAAGTTGGCATTTATGATAGGCAATTATCATCTTGTGCACATCAAGAAAGAGAGTGGGCCAATAGTAACCAGCCCTTAGAATTTTTTTGGCTATTGTCTTCCAGTATAGGTGGCCTCCACATTCTCCTTCATGGAACTCGTGATTAACCTTCTTTGCATCATACTCAGGAAAACATTTAAGCAATATTACACTTGCATTTTTCCAATAAAGACATTTATCTATAATGCAGTAGTTTACAACTTTTAAATTCAAAAACCTTGCCTTTGTTTTTGATAAACCAGGATGTGTGTTCAAATTAAGCAAAACATAAAGAATATCAGCATACCAAGAGGAATTCATGAAATGATCTTCAACAATGGGAATTGAAAGTTCCTCTTGTTCATTTAAAGCATTAATCATATTAATATCAAGAACTTCAAAATTTGATTCAGCCATTAATCTAGCTAGACCTTGGCCTTTGATGAGTTTAGTGGGCTTGATCTCTAAATCATATTCAAGAATAACAGCTATCCACTTACCTCTCTTACCATCTGGGTCCTGTGTTAGAATTTCTTTCACAACTGAATTTGGGACAAAGGCAATGATGTGTGAGTGAAGGATGTATACTCTGAAGTCTTTCAAAGCTTTAACCAAAGAAAAATATTGCTTTTCCATGATGTTATACTTCAGAGGAGCATCCCTCAATGCCTTGCTAAAGAATGCAATAGGCTGCTCTTGTCATTGTGGGTTTTTCTGTAAAAGGATAGCAGCTATTGTATGTTCTGATGAAAATGAAAAAATATAAAAATCTTTTGAAAAATCAGGACTTATTAGAACCGGTGTTTTGGTTAATGCTTGTTTCACTAGCTCAAAGGAATTCTTTGCTTCCAAGGTCCATTTAACCCCTTTCTCCTTTTTCAACATGTTTGTGATGTTCCTAAGGAGTTCAGCCAAGTTGGGTATGAAACTTCTCAAGAAATTAATATTTCCAATGAAATATTGGAGTTCCTTGATGTTTCAGGGATGAGAGATTTGCAATATGGCCTCAATCCTCTTTGGGTCTATCTTTATACCCTCTTCTGAAATAATGTGCCCAAGAAGTTTACCTTCTTGGAGCCCAAACAATGTTTTCTTAGGGTTTAAAGATATCCCAATCTTTCTGCATTTCTCGAAAACTTTTCTCAAATTTTCTAAGTGCTCTTCATCCGTCTTGGAAAACACAGTAACATCATCAAGGTAAATAATGATGAAGTAGCCTAATTCCTCTGAGAATGTTATGTCCATGGCTCTATGAAATGTTGCTCCAACATTCATTAGACCAAAGGGAATTTTCACATACATGAAAGTGCCCCAAGGTGTCGTAAAGGTTGTCTTTAATTGATCATCAGGATGAACTAAAATCTGATTGTATCCTGAATAGCCATCGAGCAAAGAAATTCTTTTCGAACCAACTACCCTTTGTAAAATATGGTCCATCCTGGGTAAAGGGTAGTTATCCTTTAGTGAAGCTTTGTTTAAGTCTCTAAAGTCTATACAAAGCCTAATCTCTCATGTTTTCTTCCTTACTGACACCAGATTAGACACTCACTCAGAATATCTAATAGAGACAATAATACCAGCTTCATACATTTTCTTAATCTCCTTCTCAACCAAAGGTAACTGAACAGGGTTTATTCTACGCAGCTTTTGTTTAAATGGCTTTTGGTTTTCCTTGAGAGGGATTTTGTGTTGAATTATTTCAGTGTCATAGATTTCAGATCTTCGTAACTCCACGCAAAAATATCAGAAATTTCTTTAAACAACTCTATGTATTTGAGTTTAATGTGAGCTGGTAAAGTCTTAGATAGTTTGATCATCTTCGGTTTTAGTTCACTGCCTATATTACACTCTTCAACTTCAGTCTCTACAGGTTCCAGTTTTGGCTTCTTAACCACATCGTTGAAATCAAACAACTCTTCTAAAGGAGACAGACCCTTTGGCAAACTTTGATTTTCAGACTGCAGAGTCTCTAAGTCCTCCGTTTCTAATTTTGCAATCACTTCTGTTTTATTTTCAAGTTTTCCAGATAAAATATTTACATCAACAAGCTCAGGAGACGGTTCTTCTTCATCAAGAAAAATTTCTTCACTACGGAAGTCTGTTTCATAATCTGAATCCGAACTGTGAAGTTCAAATTCATTTCTGAACTGCATGAAGTCTTATATTTTTTTCTCTTCGTCAAACACCTACCAATACTTCTCGTTATCAGGAACATTTGGTCTAAATTTAATCTGAGTTGTACATTATTTGGTTTGATATGGCGTTAGGCATGTCCTAGCAGCAAAATCTAAGTTGTGGGCCATGATATTTTTTCTTCTCGGGACAAAAATCAATTGAGATTCCTCAAAGGTTTTTAATAAATCCACGACATCGTTTCGGTAGGCTCTAAGTCTAGGGTGATTAGCGTTGTATTCCTCGTTGACCTACCTAATAATTAATTCTGAATCCCCATGCGCTTTAATTCTCTTGGCTCCTAATTTCTTCAACAAATGTAAGCCTAAAAGCAAGGATTCATATTCCGCTATGTTATTAGAACACTAAAATTTTAATCTATAGGAAAGGCTTTCTGTGTGGTTGTTTTCAGTGTTGCGTATCCAGACCCCTGCACCAGCATTGCTCCTAGTGCAAGACCTGTAAAATTCCATACGCCACAAAGGATTAGTCTTGGGTTCATCAATTTGACTATCATCTTTAAATAATGTGCTCTCAGATTGTTCTTGAGTATCAACACTTAGTTGAATTTGTTTTAATTCCTCAGGTTTTGCATTAAGTCAAGGAACATTTTCTTGACTCTCAAGGTTAAAAATCGATGGAAGCATGATTTGTAGTTCAAGACCCATGTGTTGTTTGTTGTTGTTTACGGGTTCATCAAACTGTTTAGATACTTTTGTGATGTCTTCCTCTTCCTCTCTATCGGCCATTAATTCAGTTAGAGTGACTTTTTCATCCAATATTTCATCATTAAACAAGATAAAATAATCGAGGCCTATAGTTACAGAGTACAGAGGAGAGTTTTGTGGTCTGTCCTGACTAGTTACCATGATCTGCATATGGGACTCCCTGTAAAGTCTTCTTGTCTGATTGAAAACAGGGATGGTCGCATAGGTCATGTCCATATGCATAGTTCCTTGCAACTTAGCCCCCCAAGATCTAGATAACAACATTCCATACTTTGGGGGCACATTAGCCACAACAATATCCATGACTAAACATTTGGCTGGAATCTGTGCTAAGTTAACGTAGAGGTCTTTGATTAATCCTAAACATTTTACTCTGCTTGAGTCAAAGGAGTAAAGATCCTTGTAAGGTCTGGTGATTTCAAGACCTAGGCTCTCCATTATATCTTTGGGCATTAAATTGTGAGAGGCCCCTGATTCGTGCATGGCGTTGTGCAAAATCTTGTCATGAACGTTCAAACTTACATAAAAGGGAGGAACGTGTCCCTCTTGATACCTACCTTCAATCTTGGGACCAAAGATGAGATCTGGTTGATCATCGTTAAGATTGACTGTGTCATTATTGTCCTCTATGTTTAAAGCCTTAAAAATTTGGGTTCTATATACATTTTGGGCAACTAACTCAATTAGAGGAACAAAGATCTTAATTCTAGAAATTTCCTGCTCCAAACTAAAGAGAATTTGATTCTTGGAAGTACTTGTTTCAGCCCTATTAACTGCCACTCTACTCTGTCAGCAAAATTTGTTTGATGATTTGTTCTATTTAAATTTGAAATAATTGTTTTAACAGGAGTACTAGCTGAAGTGTTAGTACTGCTAAGGTCTGCACTCTGTTTTTCAGTATTTTGAGTGCCTTTCTCTTTACCTTTATTAGAATTTACAGCCACTGTTTTGTCTTTTTGTTTTACAATTTTAGGTTTACTTGTAGTGCTATTTTGTGAAGAATTGTTAGAGGCTTTGGTCTTGGGAGTTTTTTGATTGCTTTTACTTCAAAGGTCATATTATATTTGAGACTTTATGATAACATTTTCCATGTCTTGATAATAAATTTCATCATTATCTCTTTTGTCATCATAGGGTGTATATAGACCTTGTTTTCTATCATAATGAACCTCAAAGTCATCATTATCTACTCCCAGCATATTGATATCATCATCCTCTGGTTGTTCTATTGTGTCCTCAACCTCACTTACATAATTTTGATGAAAGGGAGGAGTGATCTGCTGATCATCTTCCCTTGGTCTATTTTGAGGTTGGTTCCTTCTGAAATTCTGATTTTGGTTCTAGTTTCTATTTTGAGGAGTTGTTTGGTTTTTACTTGCTTGAGCTCCCTCAAGAATGCTCATTTTCTTCATCATCTCCTCCATCATTCTTTCCATCTTTGAGTTGGAAGTAGAAGGTGTGGATTCTTCTCTGAAGGACACTCTCTTCTCATTTTTCATTCTTGCTCTTTTCTCCATTAAGTTCACTTCCACAGCAAGAGCCCCTTTTTTCATATCTTCAAGGGTTAAATGATCTCTTTCTCTCAGCTAATAAGCCATCTCAGGCTCAAAACCTTCAGGAAAATCGTTTAATGCTGAGCCTTGTGGAGGTTTTAGATCTAGGGGAAGTGCATTATACACACTATTAAATATAGTGCAATAAGCTTGTACACTTTCCCCAGCGTTTCTTTGGAGGTTCTTGTAATCAGAAAGTATTTGAAGAGGGTTTTTCCTTACTTCCCATTTATTTAAGAATGTCTGATGGAAGCCTTGAAGATCATTTATACTGTGGGGGGCTAAGCCTTTGAACCATTTTTTTACTTCTCCCCCTAAACTCTGAGGAAATAGTCTAAGTTTGACAGATTCATCATCAATTTCATTTATGTCAAAGTAGTCATTCATCTTATCCACATGTTGTGATGCAGTTGTAGCATTACTAGCATCATACAATGGAATTTTGGACTGATAGTCCTGTGGAAGATTGACTAAGGGCAAAGGAAGGACCAACGGGGCATACCATGCTGCCATGGTAGGAGGTGGAGGTGGATTTACAAGAGCTGGATTAACAAGAGGGAAAGTGAGCTAAAGTGGAGTGGTTTGGATAGTGGATGTAGGATGAACAAATGTGGATGGACCAGGAATAGATTGCTGAGCTAACCTTGGATGAGAGACACCTAAATTGTAAAGGAAATGTAAATCAGGTGGTGTTGTTTCTCTACTGCCAGGATGTTCACTTGTTTCAGGAGATGAAAGTGAAGACTCTGAATCTAGCTGATCTAAATCATCAAGTGACCTAGTTCTAAATGGATTTCTTAGATCTACTTGTGATTGTTTTAGAGCTGCAAGATTTTCAAGAACTGAATTAGCTCTCAAGGGTGATCTAAAAACAGTTGAAAATTTTATCTTAGGAGACTTCCTAAGGATACTTTCGGGGTTATCAACTATCTCAGGTGGGTTTGGGTCAGGATAGGCTCTAGTATGAATCTTTCTAGGAGCCACTAAGCTATGTTTTTCAGATCCAACTAAACAAAAACAGTCTAACCAGATATGACAGTCTTCAAGAGGTTAACTGATCTTAAAATAAGAAAACTTTAATCCTAAATTCCTCTTACTGAGATCAAAAGATATTATGATGATAATGGTTCTTCCTAGTGGAGTCTTAAGGTCTATTTAGGATGGTGGAAATTCCAAGTGGAAGTTTTTAGCTCTTTTGGAGGTAAAAGGTTTTATGGTCCACTACCATGTTTATTGTATACCAATCTGAAATATTTTTGGGTTTTTCTAAGTTATTTTTCAGTCCTATTGGTTCTTAAGAGTGTCCTAAATATGTTTCAAAACTTAGCTACGGTTATGAGACAAATACATTATGCTCTTATGGCTAAGCCAACTGATCCTTCAAGGTTTAACAAAGTCCTATGAGAATCCTAGGGTTTGCCTAGTTTGTCACTGATTCAAACAAGTTGTTGGGTATGGAGCCTGATTATCTTGTTTACTTTGTATCACAGCATTGGACCCCTGTACCTTAAAAGGGGCGGCAACGCCGCCCGTAATTAAATCGCTGCCGTGGGGGGTCCATGGGGGGGCGGCAGTGCTTTTCGGACCCCCCCCCTAGCGGGGGTTTTCGGGGGTAGCGCCCCCGAAGCTAAAAACAAATGTAAAATTTCCTTGTAAAAGTATAATAATTTCTAGTCAATCTGGGCCGTTCATTAGGCAAATGATCTGATGGTAGAAGTTATGTTTAGATTAGGGTTTTTTGCCCTAGAAGGCAACCCCTCGCTTTTATGAGGGCATTGTATTATGGCTGTGTATTGTATGTGTATTCTCGGAGCGAGAAACAGAGAGGGAGACTGTGAGAAAGAACAGAGGATATTACAACGGATCTGCTGTAGGTTTTGTCTTTTCATTTTGCTGGATAATAGAAAGGAAGGACTGGCTATTCGGGGTGGACGTAGCCCAAACTGGGTGAACCACGTATATCTGTGTCTCTCTGGTTTTATGTGTTTTTTGTGTGCTTGTATTTTCCGCATATTTTATGTGTTGCATTGCTCCATAATATATAATTTTCTAACAACTGGTATCAGAGCCGAAGGTATATTTGGCTGATAAACTCGCAGGAAAGAAGGGTTCCTGGTTCGAGTGGGAGCAATGGCGGACGATGGTAAGTTTAGGGTCGAGAAATTTAACGTCCAAAACTTCCCGCTGTGGAAGATGCAGATGGAAGATTATCTCGTACGTAAAGATCTGCATCACCATTGAGAAAAAACAAAGAAGCTCGCGCGCGGCGTACGCGTAATGGAACATTCTCGATAGAAAGGCACTCGAAACAATACGGTTGTGTCTTGCGGCGTCAGTCGCCTTCAATATTTCGAAGGAAACAACAACAGAGGGTTTGATGCAGACATTGGCGAAACTGTATGAAAAGCCCTCGGCCTCAAACAAGGTATTTCTTATGAAACGACTATTTAATTTGAAGATGTCGGAAGGTGGATCTGTTGCAGACCATTTAAATGAATTTAATATAGTTACCAGTCAGCTAAGTTCTGTAGGGGTAAACTTTGATGATGAAGTTAGAGCTCTGTTATTCTTATGCTCATTACCAGAAAGCTGGAATGGTTTGGTTATGGCCATTAGTAACTCTGTCTCCGGATCTAGTACTTTAAAGTTTGATGATGTTGTTGGTGCCATCCTTAGCGAGGAAATGCGATGGAAAAGCTCCGGTGAGACATCGGGTAATGCTTTGAGTGCAGAGTCTAGGGGAAGAAGAATGGAAAGAGGAAAGAGCTCAGGATATCACAGTAAATCAAGGAAAGGCAGATCCAAGTCCAGAACAAGAATAGTGTGCTGGAATTGTGGAAAGAAAGGACACCTAAAGAAAGACTGTAGATCTTGGAAGGAAAAGAAGGAGACACACAACAAGAAAACAATCATGAAGCAAATGTGACAAGTGACGTGTTACAAGATTATTTGATTCTTTCTTTCGAAAATGTTACTGATTCTTGGGTTGTAGATTCAGGGGCTTCATTCCATGCCACACTTGATAAGAAATATTTTCATGACTATGTTCATGAGATTTTAAGGTGCTGAGCCAAAGAGATAAACCTCGTAAAATTTTGGAATGGGTAAAGTTATCAGAAACAAGAGAATGGAAACCAATGGCTGGCCAAAGGAGGGTAAGGCATGTTCCGTATCCGAAGAAAAATCTGATTTCAACAGTAGAAAGTAGAAGGTGAAGGTTGTGTGACAACTTTCACAGATAAAACTTGGAAGGTCACCAAAGGAGCCCTGGTAATAGAAAAAGGCGAAAAGGTTGGTACATTGTATTTATGAAATGGTATATTTAACTCTGTTAATGCTTTAATTTCCAAAGGAGAAGATGCAGCATTATGGCATCATAGGCTCAGACACATGAGTGAGAAGGGGATGAATGATTCTTCACTCAAGAAATTTGTTGTCGGGTTTGAAGAATGTTGATTTGGATTTATGTGAGAACTGTGTTTATGGAAAACAGAAGAGAGTCAGATTTCTCAGAGTTGGGAAAGAAAAGAAGAGCGAAAAATTAGAGCTTGTGCATATAGATGTATGGGTACCTGCTCAGGTATCATCTCTCGGTGGCTCTCGTTTTTTGTTACTTTTATCGATGATGCAACTAGAAAAAATTGGATTTATTGTATTCTTTAATAAATCATGTATTTGATACTTTCAAGAAATGGAAATCTTTGGTTGAGATTGAGACAGGAAAGAAGTTGAAGTGTCTCAGATCAGACAATGGAGGTGAATATTGCAGCAAAGAGTTTGATAGGTATTGTTCAGAGCATGGAATTCGTAGAGAGAAGAGAGTTCCAAGAACAACACAAGAAAATGGTGTGTCAGAAAGGATGAACAGAACAATCATGGAGCATGCAAGGTGCATGAGATTGCATGCAAGATTGCCTTTACAATTTTGGGTAGATGCTGTAGATACTTCTGTTTATCTAATAAATAGAGGGCCTTCAAGTTCCTTGGATGGTGGTATTCCAGAGGAAGCATGGACATGTAAAAAGGTAAACTACTCTTTTTTAAATCCTTTTGGTTGTGAGGCCTTGTCCATATTAATAAAGAAAATAGAACAAAGCTTGAGGAAAATCAAAGAAATGTACCTTAATTGATATGGTGCTAATGATTTTGTTATCGCTTATATGATTATGAAAATCACAAAATCATTAGGAGCAGACGTAATATTCAATGAAAGGTATTTACAAGAACTCACTACTGTGAAAAGAAACAGAAAAAATAAAGCAAGGAATACGCAAACGATGAGATATCCGAAAAGTAAAGGTGCTCGAAATAATAATCAGTCAACCATAGCAAACAGTTAACCACCACAATAGCAACAAGCACTCTCAACACTAAAAGGTGTTAGAAGATCTACCGTGATAAGTAGACCCCCGAACAATATTGTCCTTATTATATTATTTATTGCTAATCGATTCGGTGAACCCGAATGTTATGAAGAAGCAATGCAAGTTGAAAGTAGGAAGAATTGGGAGCTAGCCATGGAAGAAGAGATGGATTCCTTAATGCATAACCAGACTTGGGACTTAGTCAGGTTTCCTGCAGGTAAAACTACATTGCAGAATAAATGGGTTTACAGGCTGAAGGAAGAAGATGGAGGAAAACAGAGGTACAAAGCTAGACTTGTGGTGAAGGGGCTTGCACAGAAGAAAGGTATTGATTTTGATGAAATATTTTCTCCTGTTGTTAAAATGAATTCAATCAGAACTATTTTAAGTCTTGTAGCAGCGGAAGATTTACATCTTGAACAGTTAGATGTAAAGACAACATTTCTCCATGCAGATTTGGAGGAAGAGATATACATGCAGCAACCAGAAGGATATGAGGTAAAAGGGAAAGAAAAATTGGTGTGCAGGTTAAAGAAGAGCTTGTATGGCTTAAAACAGGCTCCAAGGCAGTGGTATCTAAAATTTGACAAGTTTATGTCCGAACAAGGTTATACTAGATGTCACTCTGATCATTGTGTTTATCTAAAAAGGAAAAATGATGGCAGTTATATTATATTGTTATTGTATGTAGATGACATGCTTGTTGCAGGATCTAACATGCAGGAAATAAATGTGCTCAAAAGAAAATTGGAAAATTCATTTGCAATGAAGGATTTGGGATCTGCAAAACAAATCCTTGGTATGAGGATAACTAGAGACAGGAAAAATCGTAAATTAACACTGTCTCAGAATGAGTACATAGAAAAGGTGTTGAACAGATTTAATATGCATAATGCAAAACCAGTTAGTACACCTTTTGCTAGCCATTGCAAACTTAGTAAGGAGATGTGCCCCAAGACCCAAGAAGAAATGGACTATATGTCTAAAGTTCCATATGCATTAGCAGTTGGAAAATTAATGTATGCAATGGTTTGCACAAGGCCTGATATTGCACATGCAGTGGGAGTTGTAAGCAGGTACATGAATAATCTAGGAAAAGAACATTGGATGGCAGTAAAATGGATTCTCAAATATTTGAGAGGTACCACAAATCAAGCATTATGCTTTGGTGGTTCAAACATTGCTCTACAGGGATATGTTGATGCAGATATGGCAGGTGACAGAGATAACAGGAGGAGCACTATAGGATATGTATTTACTGTAGGTGGAACAGCTGTTAGTTGGGTTTCAAATCCAAAGTGTTGTTGCACTTTCAACAACAGAAGCCGAGTATGTTGCTGCTACATAGGCTAGTAAAGAAATGATTTGGTTACAAAGGTTTATGGATGAATTGGGTAAGAAGCATGATATGGGCACACTATACAGTGATAGCCAAAGTGCTATTCATCTTGCAAATAACTCAGCATTTCATTCCAGGACTAAACACATACATCTCAAGTACCATTTCATACGGTCAGTATTGGAAGATGGAGAGTTGAAGTTGGAAAAGATACACACTAGCCAGAATCCTACAGATATGCTAACAAAATTTGTAACCAGGGAGAAACTGAGAACATGCTCAGTTTCAATTGGTCTTCAAGGATGACGATGAAGATGAGAAACAACCAGGTCCAAAGAGGAGTCATTGTCCAGCAAATGAAGCAACGATGGAGTTGCTACAATCAGTATCCAAGTGGGAGATTGTTGGGTATGGAGCTTGATTATCTTGTTTACTTTGTATCACAGCATTGGACCCCTGTACCTTAAAAGGGGCGGCAACACCGCCCGTAATTAAATCGCTGCCGCCCCCCCAAAGCTAAAAACAGATGTAAAATTGCCTTGTAAAATTATAGTAATTTCTAGTCAATCTGGGCCGTTCATTAGGCAAATGATCTGACGGTAGAAGTTATGTTTAGATTAGGGTTTTTTGCCCTAGAAGGAAACCCCTCGCTTTTATGAGGGAATTGTATTACGGCTATGTATTGTATGTGTATTCTCGGAGCAAGAAACAGAGAGGGAGACTATGAGAAAGAACAAAGGATATTACAGCGGATCTGCTGTAGGTTTTGTCTTTTCATTTTGCTGGATAATAGAAAGGAAGGACTGGCTGTTCGGGGTGGACGTAGCCCAAACTGGGTGAACCACGTATATCTATGTCTCTCTAGTTTTATGTGTTTTATGTGTGCTTGTATTTTCCACATATTTTATGTGTTGCATTGCTCCATAATATATAATTTTCTAACACAAGTTTCATCATGATTACCGTTTTCTTGGTAGTGCTTGAAAAGGGCTACTTTTACTCATTGTACGATGTTCTTGATTTTAGGATTTTCTTGAGTTGTAAGGTATACTCAATCTCTCATATTAACTAAGAACTCCCCAGTGGAGTCGCCAGAAATGTTAGTTGCTAGTGGCTCAACTAGCTAACAGAACAATTGTCAATGAATGAAGGGCTTTCTGGAGCATTTAAAGTGTTCTTAGAATCTTAAAACTTAGAATTCCCCAGTGGAGTTTCCAGAAATGTTAGTTTCTAGTGGCTCAACTGGTTAATATACCAATTTTTCTTGAATCAAGTGTTTTCCTGGGGTCCATAGATTTATTTAGATTGTTATTAACTTAGAAGTCCCCAGCGGAGTTGCCAGAAATGTTAGCTCCCTATAATTTGTGAGATTGGCAAAGTCAAACTACAGAGAGAACACTATTTCAACCACTTTGGGATTCTAGGATCTAGCCCTCCGGAATCTGGAGAGGGATCTCTCCAATAAAGTGCAAAGATTGATTTATCTTTGAGGCTTTTGGGTAATGATATTAGGCTAGTTATGAAGAATGAGGGTTTTTGTTTGTTTAGATGGTTGAGAATGATTATTGGTTGAGTGGAAAGTCCTAAATGGAAAGAGTTTCAAAGGTGTGAAGTTGCAAGAAATCAGAACAAGCTTTGGCTAAAAAGATAGATATAACGCTGGTTTTTAGTCCATTGGGCTATGGAGTCATAATAGGGCTTTTAATTGTGCAAAAATTCAAGAGTGATCCAAGGGGAAAGTCATCTATATCACAAGATCATTGAGATTAAATGATGGAATGGAAATAATAAAAGTGTTGGAGGGGTGGAAACTGATAATAATTTCAACAAGGATTTATAGTCATTCCAAACAAGAAAAAGCCTTTAGGCAACTGTTTAAAACCAACCAAAGGGCAGGGCTCACCATAAACCTCTTTGGACAAGATCGTATTAAAGATAACTCAAGAGACAAACAATCTAGCAATCTGCATAATTACTTTCAGAAAGGATGAAAACACATAAGAGAAACAAAATGCAACTTAAGATCAGATAAGATACTTTTAAATCTAGTCTGCTTTCAGCATAAACTTAGGGAAATTTTCAGAATTACCTTTGGAGAAAGAAGCTAGAAAATAGGGCACACCATCACCTTTCTAGTCCAACTTTAATGAGTAAATAATGAAAATAACATTCAAGAAAAATGTTTAAAGCAAACTGTAGGACAAGGGAACGCCAGCATTCATAACTGCTTAAACTGTATTGAATCATTCTTAAATAAACGAATTAGAGGAAAACATTGAGATAAAGCCTATCAGTTAGAGAAGGGTACTGTAAACAGTAAGTCCTAACTCTATGCTTGTTGTTCTTTATCAGAGAATAATGGACAATATGGCATGCATGAAAGGAAAAACAATAACAAAGAAAGAAGCACTTCACCGGTGATATAGACCAGGATCCCAAGAAACAGCTTGTATATTGAAGTCAAACCAGTTACAATCTTCAAGTCTGATGTTTCAGTTCAACAATCATCTTCACTACTCAGCCTAACTTATTTAATCACAAACAGAGCTTCAAGAGCCTTTGAACACTATTTACAAGTAGAAGTTTTGAGCACAAGTATATTTCAAAGTTTAGCAACCAACATTGTTTCATCTTCTACAAAAGTATTTATAGAAGATATGAGGAGGTGGGATGGATAAAAGATCTCCCAGATTCAATTAATACATATTAATACTTCTCGGACTTTGAGGGGCTCGGTGGAGAAGTTTACAGATATTTCCTTTGTATTAATTGCTTTACATTAAGAATTAAGCTTGGTGGGGAGCTTTTGTTGACTTTAAGGCTCTGTGTCATCTCTGTAGTAACTCAGCAGATATTTTTGTAATTAATCCTTTTGGCTAAATTAACTGTTCGGCTATGATGAGGCAAATATCCTCTGTTCTAGTCATTACTTGGCCCTCTGTTGAATGCTTTGAGGCTACAGGTGGCAATAGGTAGCTGAGAGGAATCAATTTTCCTCTGATGTGGCAGTGGAGGCATCCTCTTTCTAAGAAATATTTTGATTTTATTTAACTATATTTAATTCAATGGATTAGGCTTTTGATTTTCGATCTTAGCCGTAATCCACCCAATCTGTGTAATTAATCTTTAATTCTTCAGTTCTGTTGTGGTTAGGTCTTCAACACTGATACTCTCTTTCTCTTTTAATCTTCACTGTGCCTTGTTGATGTGCAGGTGTGCAAAGGCTTTATAATAGTATCAACACTCATGATGCACTGATAAACCTTGATGGGAACCTTTGCAAAAAGATTCCTTTGATAAACAAAGGCCTGGAGAGTCGTCACTCTCGGCCTAGCATTTTCTTTTAAAATATTTGAAAAACCTTTAAAGTCCTGCACAGAACAAGAAATGATTAAGAAATCCTACGTATTTGGGGTAAAATTGCTTTAGAGGCTCGAGTTTGGAGCATGGCCATTGGATGGCAGCATCCAACAGCGGAGATTGCGCGTTGAGGGTTGAAGAAGGCAGTTGGAAGAATGATGCAGAGATTAAGTTAGATCAACGGCCAGGATAAAATGTAATAATATAATGCGACAAAGTCACATTTCGAGAAAATAGAAGAAATACGAAGGAAAGGAATGAAAATCCCTTTGGGCGGAGGAAAAAACATTAGAATAGAAATTGGGGTTTCCAAATGATCGCAGGTCGTCGGATTAGTATTGGACCCCGAGATCAATGGCAGAGATTGCTTGTCAAAAAACCCCTTTGGAAAAGGTGGAGGGCAATGGTGTAATGGGAGATTATATCTAAACCATTGATCTACAGAGATCAACGACGGGGAGCGCACGCGATACAATATAATACAAAATGAGGAAAGTGGTTTCAGAGGGAAAAACAGCTAGTTTCGCGTGGCTAAAAGGGAGAAAGGTGGTTTCACCTTTTCGAACGCAATATGCGTTAGGAGGTGACACGTGGAATTTGAATACCGCCCATATCGCATAGCCCTCTGAGAATTAACGTTCGTGGTTGAATCTGCGCGAAAATGCGCGCTGGCCGTTGGATCTGAGGTCTTAGATCGAACGATGGGGAATGAGCGCAAAAATGGCAAGATGCGTGGGCAGAAGCAGGAAGGGTGGTTTCAATCTGAGCCATTGGATCAAGGATTGGATGACTGAGATTAAATCTGAGGAAGGAAAGACCCACAGGAGGCGGGCCTGTCAGGATTAATCTGGGCCATTAGATGGAACAGATCAACGACTCAGATGCGATCTGTGGGTTAAATGAAAATAATAAAAAGGTAGAGGAAGGGTTAATATGCGTCGTTGATCTATAGAGATCAACGACTGAGATCTGTTCGAAAAACATTATAGAGCAGGGCTGTATGTTTTTAACCAAGGTCGAAAAGTGCAATCTGGGCTGTCAGATATTGACACGTGGATGGCCCAGATGCAATCGGGGTTTTCACAATCGGCGGGGCAATGAACATGGAAGCGTCGAAGCGAATGATTGTGGGACGTCGATCTGCACATCAGATCGACGGTGGAGGATGTGTCGGAGGAGGCCAATTGGGGTGGGGTAAATAAAATATTAAACTGCGCCAATGGAATTCTCCGATGCGAGATGGCGCTGGACATTTGATTGGTTTAAAATCAACGATGGGAAAGGGTTTAACCAATGAACGGCGGGCCCCTTTAATATATAAAAAAGGCAGATTTTTATCAAATACAAAGGTTTTATGGTGTCGGGGCGGGTTATATATAAGGCTTGGCACCCCACTGCGGGGCCTTGGTTTTATAAAGTAACAAAGGCTCAAAGCTTAAATATAAAGAGCTAATCGACATCGGGACGAAGGATATGGGCTCTTCAATCTACTCATTGTAAATCTCCGATGCGAGATTATATTGACTGTTTGTTCGGGAAAAGATCAACAGTTTTTTCATTAAAAAAAGCATGCACCAGTGCGTTTAGTTAAAACATAGGGTAATGGGTTTTTATGAATTCACAAAGGGGAAAAGTTATCGGGAATGGTTTATATAAACATTTAAGCACCCGATTGCGGGCCTTTGGTTATGCGAATGAGACAAGGGATTGGGGGTTAAATACAAAGGGGCTCATCGGATTGGAGGTCTCAAATAACACAAAAACTTGCACTCACCGATTGCTTCTGATGCGATAAGCACCCGATGGGTATAGCGCCTAGTTATAGGGCATGGGCATGTGGTGGGGAATTGGTTAGGACTTAGCCCAAAGGGGATTAAGTCCATAGTTAAAAAAACTTATTTTCTATGAAAATTTTCAAAGTGTCTGATGGATTTAGGGGTTTCGGCAAGGTTCAAAAGTGAGTTTCAAACCTTATAAAAGGGATTTTGTGAAGGGGAATGAGGAATACATGAAAAATAGAAGAATTTGATGGGGGGAAAAGGGGAATAAAATGAAGGTTAGTTTTGAGTGGAGGAGGGGGAAAAAAGGGATTTTGCAGCAACCTTTTCTCTATGAAAATAGCAGAATTTCTAAGTTAAAAGGGAAACAACAGTGAAGATTTAAACAAAGGGCATGATGTCTTCATGAGTCTTCAGGAGATAAAATTTTTAGCAATAAAACTTGTTTCTTGAAGGCTCCAAAAATGATTTAGCCACCATTTGATATGACAAATTTTATAGGTGGCTAACATATACCCCCTCAGACTTTGGATCCAACTCGGGGCTTGCCGATTGAAAGATATATTTTAGTGTATTTGACCTATGGTTGGGTGGGGAGTTTAATTCCCTCCTCTAATTGCCAAACATTTCAATTCACTCATATAAGCATAAAAATATCTATATTTTCCTTTAGGGTGTGATAGCCTTGTTTTTAGAATGAATGTTACTATGATCATGCTTATTATTGCATTGATTATGAAGGTTATTACACCTAATGTTGTGAAGGGAATATGATTCATTCAACACAGAGATTCAATGTTGCATTCCACTTTTCACAGCTTAAGGAGGAGCCATTGAGAAGCCAAGTGAATCCTCACGCATTCGAGCTTGGCGTCGCTACCTCACCGGCCGTTCAAGCTTGGCATTGTTGTCTCACACATCTTGGTGTATATGGTTGGCATCATTGGTCATGTTGATAACAGATTTATTATTTTTCCATTATACATGATGTAGATTTATAGTACAATGGTGTGACTCTTGGTTTCACATTCCAAGGTCACTTGGACTCCATTGTGACTTTTCGCATTCCACACCTACCCATGGAGGATTAGGTGTTCCAACATTCCCCCCCCTTAATCTGAAGGGGTATGTGTGAGTCCAAGAAGAGAGTTGTAATAAAAATCTGCAAAGTATACATGGCAGCACTTGGGCTGAATCAACTCTCTAAAATTTTGGAAAAAAGAGGTGGTTTAAGGATGACCACCAACACTGGAACGCAAAACTTGTTACAGTTCTCGGAACTCTTCCAAAACTGGAAAGAAGAAGAAAGCTTCTGCTAGAGGAATTTTCCCTCATAAAAAAGGGAGACCTTCAACCTAAAAGAAGGGAGGTCTACTACTTGTGATGGTTTAAGGATGACCAACAACTCTAGAATGCTTGAAGCATTTCCTGGAACTCAACCAAAGCTGGCAAGAAGCTGAAGGCTTCTTCTAGAGGAAGTGTCCCTCATAAATGAAAGGGAGACCTTCAACCTAAAAGAAGGGAGATCTACAACCTTTGATGGTTAAAGGTTTTCCACCAACCAAAGATGATGGTTTAAGGTTGTCCACCAACCAAAGGCATGCTCATGGGCATCCGTGTCTCTGGCTACAACTCTGAATCTGGAATGATGAATTGTGGCTCAGGCTCGCTTGAACTGTTGTGTCTCTGGCTACAACTTTGAACATGGAATGAGAGATTGTGGCTCAGGCTCACTTGATCTGACGTCAAAGCTTGTACATGACCACCATTTTCCCCCCTGTTAGGGACAAGGTGAGATGATGGCGAAAACTCAATTGCAAGTTTGCTCAATATCTGTGAACAAGTTCTAACATGCAACTTAAACATCTTGTTGGCTACTGATGCCCATTGCCAAGAAGCGATCCATCCAAGATGAATCTTGGTTCTTGCAGGAGGCTTGTGTTTGAAGCATCTGTCTTAAGAATGGGTGTGCCGACCACAGTGCTTGCATGAATGAAGATCAAAACAGTGATCTTTCATATGGCCAACTTGATCACAGTGTTGGCATTTTACAATCTGCTGTTGTGAAAGCGAAAGAGGATCTGGAACAGCTGTAGGTGAATTGTCATACATGAATCTAGCACTCTAAAATATGATGGGCTTGGTGTAGTCTAGAATATGAAAGGACACATCCTTGTCATATCCAAGACCAGTTCTATGCTTGTTGCGGACAAGCTCTTCCCAAGGTCTGATGATGGGCTTGAGAAGTGCAGGCTGAGCTACTGCATCTGCATGAAAATATGCTCTTGTACAAGGAACTGAATGTGAATCAACTACAACTTTATCATCTTGCTATTGATGGGAGTCCTTCTCAATCATCTGAACAAAAAAAGGTTCAAAATGGTGACTCTTTTGCTGAAGTTCGTCGTGTTGGAGCTGAGATTCCAACTGCAAAAACTCAATCTTTTCTTGTGCATCTAGCAAACAACTTTGAATGTTACAAAGAGCATCCTTGCTCATTTTTACCATATCATCAACATTGGAATGAATGAGGTTATTCAACAACTCTAATGCCTCATTTATTTTAGCCATTTTCAACAACTTAGGCTCAAAATAAAGGGTGTCAGCTTCAATCGATAATGCACCTATTTACAATGTGATTCAACTTTCTTTCAAGAAATACAAATGACTCCAAAGAATTTCCAACTATGGAAATCTCAAAGTACAAAAACTGCTCCTCAAATGATGGAGGACAATCAACAATTTTTCCAACAACTCAAATTTACACTTCAAGTGTTGATTGCAACTATGAATGAAGATGCAATACAATGTCAGTTCAATACAATATTTCTGCAAAATGTCCAACAAAAACAACGTGCAAGAAGCCTTTGAGGCAACTGAATTCTCTTCTTCAAAAGAGCTGTTTTTCACCAATAACAACTCATCTTCACATGTAAATCTCTTGCAGAAAATCACCCTTCTATATATGCCACAACTCATAAAATGAAAATTGCACTTTTCTATTATGTAGACAATCCACCTTTTACTCATATGCCATTTCCTTATTTTCTGTTGTTCATTTTCTCTTCCTCTGCTGTTTACTTCCTCTCTTTCTCTCTCTCTGCTGTTTTTTTTTTTATTATTAATTTTTTTTTTTATAGATAGAAGAAGGAATTTAAAAAATAAAAAAGTGGGATTAAAAAATTGGGAAGGAGGGATTAACTTAAAAAATTTAAAAGTCGAATTTTAAAATTGGGAGGGAGAGGAATTAATTTAAAAAGAGGGGGGGATTAATTTGAAAAAAGGGGGTGCGGGGGGGATTAATTTAAAAGGAGGGGGGGGATTTTTTTAACAGTAAAAATAAAAAAAATTGGAAATTTTAAATTGGGGGTGGGGATTTAACTGTAGAAAATTGAAAATTAAAAATATGAGGGCAGAGTTGCAGGGTAGGGCCGAATGAGGACAAGGGTTTGAAGTGGCGTGGGAGGGGGAAGAGTCAAGCGTTTAGCGTAGGGAGGGAGGGCACAAGGCGTGAGGGGGATGGTTGTGAGGCCATGGGGGTATGAAGGGGAGACTGTGTGTTAAGGGAGAGCGGGTGAGGTCGAGGCTATGAGCGGGGTTAGAGTTAGGTAGTCGTGTGAGTATTGATGGGGAGGGACCGCTGTGTGGAGCTTGAGCGAGTGGGGAGGGTAGCTATGGGTGTGCGCAAGTGTGAGCGGGGAAGTGGGTAAGCAGGGGAGTGGGAAGTGCGTATTGCAGAGGTGAGTGAGAGCGAATGAAAAAGGGGGAGGGGGGGGGGGGCTTGGGGATGTGAGGAGCGGGGAGTGTGCAGGGAAGAGAGGGGAGTAGGGTAGCGTAGGGGGTGGGTGGGTAGGATAGGGGGAGGGCCGTGAGGCCGCAGGGAGGGGAAGGGAACAACGTTGCCATGGGGGGTGAGGGTGTAGAGTGAGGGGGTAGGGGTTGAGAGTTGTAGGTCGATGAGGGAGCGCGGCTGCATGAGTGGGTGTGGGAAGAGCGTCAGGCTGGCTGGGGTTTGGTGGCCGTGAAGGCCGAGAACTTTATGAGGGTGAGGGGCCGAGTAAGAATTTTTTTATTTTTTTTATTTTTTTATTTTTTTATAACAGCAGAAAGAGAGAAATTTGCAGAGTATTTTTAGGAATAGCAAAGTAGCGAATTCGAGTAGTAGAAAATATATATATTTTTTTTTCAGCAGCAGAGAATGGAACTTTAAAAATGTAGAATTCTTCCAGAAAATTTCAGCAGAAAACCCAGAAATTTCAAGAAAATTTTCAATGAAAAACTCAGAAATTTTCCTTTCAGAAACCCACTTTGAAACACTATTCTAGCAGCTCTTCAAAATGCAGAATTTAATAGGCAGAAATTGCAGGAAGAAATCAGAATGAAAACCTTCAGATGCACAGTGCTGCTCTTCTTCAAAACCACTTTCTGAATGCGGCAAAATATCTGCTGCAGAAACTGAGTGCTGCAAAAATTATCAGAATTTTTGCAAATATGCGGAGGCCATAAACACAAGTGGCTCACTCAAAGTTGAGCTGGTTATGAACTTCTCAGCTCCGATACCATGTTAAACACACACATGGTGTATGAGAAAGATGAACACACATACAACAAGGAACTCAACACACAATGAAGGATAAGCGTGTAGCTTTCTTATTTTTCCATTATACATGATGTACATTTATAATACAATGGTGTGACTCTTGGTTTCACATTCCAAGGTCACTTGGACTCCATTGTGACTTTTCGCATTCCACACCCACCCATGGAGGATCAGGTGTTCCAACAGGTTGGTATCTTGAATGTTATGTTTCAATTAATGGTAAAATGTGGAACTGCTACTCTATTTATGATTTATCAATTGGTTTTATTTTAGTAGCTGAGTGTTTATATGGTTGTAATGTGAGGCTTATAACTTGTGAAATTGGTTGAAAACGATAACTCTCTAAAGTATTTACCTTGTCGTTATTCTCTTGAATGTTTTTTTTTATGATAGATTGATAAACCACCATAGTGAGAAACACACATAAAACCATGAGAACATAACTTCAAGCTCGTTTCACCCATGGAGACTAATGTTAATGACTTAATTGTATCATGTAGGAATTTGGTGTTTAGACCAATGCCCCAAGTCCTAAGAAATTTTCCAAACTATAACTGTGTTCATTCACTACATGTAGGAGTAACTTGATCATCTGGGAATTCGATGGTGTTAAGGGTTGGCACTCCTACATGGAGGTCAAATCGCCATGGAATCAAATTTGTCCAATAAAACATTGAATTGATGGTTTTTTCCAACGCGAATTGGAGGACATTGTGGGCCCCACCGTTTAGATGATGTGGCAGTGCCATGAGGGACAATGTAGACAATGTGGTAGTGCTAGGTAGATGCACCCTAGGATTCTGCAACATGGGAGTGCCACAACGAAGGTAGCGAGGGTCCAAGAGGTTCATGATAGAGAGGGTAGATGCAAGGTTGGATGGGTGGATGGTTAGATGTGTGTTGGAGGGAATGTTGCACAAAAAAAATGATTCAAGAATTTGTTGTGCAAGAGTGGCAAGGGGTGTACACTCTAGTGGAGGCCCAGATGGGTAATGTGATGGATGGCTTTCACTGTCCACTGTCCACCACTCACTGCCCCTTTCCTTTTTTAGTCTAGAATGTCACGACTATAAACAACTGGGCACCATGACATGGACTTGACCTAGTAGGCCCCTTTTTTTTGACTTGTTGGGTGATGTGGAGACCATTTATGCACCATGCAACCATGCCACTACTCACAGCTCAAGGTCGAGTCCTTAGGAACTTATGCAAGATTGTCAAGCAACATATTAAAGAGCTATTATCTATGTTTAAATAACTTGAGCTTCATTCTCACATCAAATGATTATGGCAAGAGAGAATGGGTTTGCTTTTGGATAAGGTTCGAAGAAGAATCAATTTTTGTTGTAATGGATCGATTTCCAAGAGGGAAAACTAACTCTTGTCAAGTCTATATTAGAAGTATTGCTTATAGATGGGAATTTTCTATAACTCCCATTCCTAAAGGAGTATTGGAAAGGGTAAGAAAGTCCTATTTTATTTTTTTGTGGACATGACAAAAATATAAGTGGGGTACCCATCTCATTAAATAGTCCTTAGCTAAGCCAAAAGATTAGGGAGATTGAGGATTACAACATATTCATGACTTTGGTATTTCTTTGGCTACAAAATATCTTAGGAATACGATCTCAAAGGATAGTCTATGGAAAAGGGATAATCATTCAAAAGTGTATTTATCTATGCATCTTTATGGGTTGATTAGAAAAGAAAGAAAATCACACAAAAAGTTTCAAATTAGTGAAAAATATTGGTATCTACTTCTCCTTTTAAGGGGTCCTATCTAACTTAAAGAGTTGGAAATGGCACATAAGTAAGGCTTGTAATAGATGCAATCATGGGTTGCAATAATGTCGTTTTCCTTCATGCCGATTTGATTTTAAAATTACAAGAAGTAGGATTCTCTACTCTATGTCAAGTTGGAAATAATGTCTCCACAAACATTTGGCACCATGGTTAGCAATCTACCCAAGTGTTAGGGATGGAGGATGATCTTTAAATATTATATCATGCATTATTGGTAGAGTTAAATAAAGCTCACATAAGGACAAAGGAACTTATGCCCTAGTTTAGGTGAGAAATATAGGACTACAACTAGTTATAATACCAAGTTTGGGTATGGAAACTAATTCCCTAGTTTAGGTTAAAAAAATAAGACTAAAGGTAGTTATACTACCAAGTTGGGGTATATAGTAATGTAGTGAAATGATAGCTTGCAAGATGCTCTTTGATGGTGGGAAAATTTTTGGCGGGTAAAAGTTCCTAAGAAGATCATTATATATGTCTAGCTAGCATTTAAAGTGATGTGTTAACTTGGGAGATACTACAAAAAACATGATAAGTAGGGTCCTAGTTTATGTATTCTTTGCAAGTAGAAAGAGAAAATATTTTTCATCCTTTAAAAATATGTTTGTGTAGTCAAAGTAAAATTTAGGACATCTATCCTATTGTGGATTATCTCCAAGTCTAGTTTTAGAATTTTATAAAGCTTTACCATTTTTGTTTTTAAGAGGTATTTGGTTTGTAGAATGCCCTAGAAAAAAATACTAAAAACTTTTATGAAGTCTCAAAAAAAAAGTCAAAACAACTTATTTAAAACATAACTTTAATAAATAATTTTGTCTCAAAAACTAACTATATATAAGATTTATCTTTATCTTAATCCCTTTATCATATCTAATGTCTCAACACAAATAAAGGTTGTACATTTCTAATCTAACTACACATAGCCTCCTTCCATTTAAGAGATATTTCCCTGTGTGACTTTGAATTACCTTTAAAGATGAATAAATTTCCAGATCACTTTTTTGAAATTTGTAATAAAAATTCTTCCAAACCTCAATTTATAATTAAAATGGTTTAATCATATAAAATTAATAAAATATAGTAAATGTAACATGAGGACGAAGCCAAATGGTTTATTTATCAGTAAATTCCAAGATATTTTTAAAAAAAAAGTTGGAAAGATGCTTTTGGTTTTAGCTTTGCTCGTGTAGATTTTGAAACTTGATTATTCCTTGTCGGTTGATTGCTCACATTATATATATAACAGAATCCTGAATCAACATTGCTAGACACAAAAAGGCCGTAGTTTAAAAAAATTTACAAAATAATCGAGAAATTTGAGTAAGAATTTGAAAATTTTTTGTAAATATTTTTGAAAATTTATTTTAAGTGTCTAAATTTTTTTTGATGGTATTGAATTTATTTCCATCATTAAAAAAATACAATTAGAACACTTTAACTATCTAATTTTTTGAAATTATTTTTATCTAATTCTACCATCCAAACTATTCTGTTGAGTTGAAATTCTTCAGCGCGGGGAATTCTACACTGATATTTGAATTCAGTCATTTCGAAATAATGGAGGATAACAGATGCCCATGTAAACATGCAACGACACAGAGGTACAGAAAGTAACAGAGACATAGTTCTCAATATTATGAAGTAATGCAACCATCTTTATCATGCAACACTGCATAGTTCTCGATATTAGGAGAAGTTTAAAAATGGGGAGGCAGCAAAACAATTGGAATGCAACCATCTTTATCATTCACACTGCATCCTCTCTTGGTTTAGTCATAATATTTCCTGTCCCACATGTAGACATGAGCCATTTTCTTCACAAGAATGAGAATGAGATGTTGTAAATATGTATCATGTTATTTGCAGAATTGAATTGGGGAGAGGAGGATTCTATTCCTATTTTCTAATTACATTTTTTTTTACTTGATAATTTTTATTGGTCAATTGAATTTGGGAGAGGAGGATTCTATTCTTATTTTCTAACTACTTCACAAACACTGAATTGACAATTGTTTTTTTTTTTTTTTATAAATTCTATTAGCTCATTATATTAAAGGTTGAGAAAGTTTTGTAAATGAGTTTGATGAGTTTTTTTCTATTTAATATATAAATATTATATAATTCAAATTTATAATTTTAACAAATATATGTTAATATGGAATAAAATGGGCTGAAAAATATGTAAAAAACTAGAAGAAGAAAACAAAACCGAAAATCAAGACTGTGATTAATAAGGCTTGGTTCAGAATTTTTCACTCTTGCACTGTAGCTTGCTAAAACTCTAGAAATCAAACATGTTATAACCATGTGAGTTACATCATCATTGGCTCCATTTATAAAGTCAAAGTAGTGCCTTATTCTCCAAGGCCTTATTCTTCAAAACAATTCTGGTCGAGGAAACAATTGTGATGTTGGTCATGCCTCTCTTGCAATTGTGATTCTATAAATAATTGTGATGTTGGTTATTTTTAAAAATTTGGACCATTTTTTGATATGTGTGTGTTTGTAATCTTTGCATAGGGTCATGTTAATCTTTTCTGTATCGTTTTAATTTTATAGAATGTCTTTAATTTTTTGGAAATAATTGTGATGTTGATCATGTTTATTTGGTACTGAAAAAGTTTTTTTAATCATCCGCTGGTTTGGTATAATGCTATAAGATAGTTCCAATTATAATTTTAAAAATAAAATCAATTTTTTTGAGTGGGTAGTAAAATATTCAAATTTAGGTTTTATTATTACTATGCAATTAATGATATTGTTAAAAAATTAAGTAAAATGATGGAAAGGAAAGATAAAGGAGAATGTCATTCATTCTCCTTTATCTTTTATTCTCATCATTTTACTTCAATTTTTAACATTGTCATTAATTGATTTAGCATGTCTAGGAGTGGTTTTGACGTGGTTTTGACGTCATTGGATGTTATATGGGGAATCTTACTCAAAATTTAGGAATAGAGATATTAAAATGTTTTCATTCGATTTTGTCAAGTAGTAGGGTATGAAACTATCATTTACTCAAGAGCACCAAGTCTTTTGTGTACCTTATTGTTAGCGGCATTGATTGTTTAACTCTTTTGTCACGAACCTAGTACAAATGTAATTGTTACTCAAACAAAATGTTGACTTGAAAAGTTAGGTTTTTCTATCTTATTTTAATGTTTAGGGGGTGATATTGATTAAAAAGATCCCAATATGGTCAATGATTTAGATGATAAGTAGGTATTTGTTGTAGCATGATTTTTTTGGATGCTAGAGGCCATATGTTTGTTGATGTATTTTTGGTTCATAGATGGATTAAATTCAGTGTTATTTTGGTTGTGTAACCTTACATGCTATATAAATAATAACTTTTTCATATTACCTCTAAATGGTTTGGATTTATATTGACGCACATGAATATATGTGTGTGTGTGTGTGTGTGTGTGTTTTTATTTAAAAAATGAATATTTTATATACTTTTGGTTGATCAGCTTTTTGGTTCGGTTTTGGTCTAGTTCTTGACTCAAGAGGTCTATCGGTTCAATCAATGATTGAGCTCTAATAACATCAATCATTGAGTTCTAATAACATTGTCATGCAATTCTAATTGCATTCATGTTTTATTGTGAAATAAAAAGTGCATACGCTTTAACTCCTTCACCATTTGACTCTTTTGTTTTCCTTGAAGATACAAATTGTCAACCCATATTGTTAATTGATTATGAAGACTTTAAAATCTGACTAAGAGGTGAAAGAAATTATGCTTAGGCTACGAGTAGGAAACATTTCCCTTAGCAAAAACATCCCTTTTAAAATTGGGAGCATGCCTAAATTGGCATACTTAAAAATGAAGGGCAACATACTAGATGGTGAGATTATGCAATAGTTGGAAAAGTTTACTAGTCTTCAACTATTTAATCTTGGCCAAAAAAATAAGATAAGTTGATTGACCTATTACTTTCCTTCACTTCAACTGGAAATACTAAGAGGGGGGTTAATTTTTATTTCGTTATTATTAACAACTTTTAGCTTATAAAACATTTGATGCACATAAATCATGAAACATAGATCTTTATATAAGAAGCACATATATAATTTATCTTTTTAAATCTTTTGTAAACTTGTACACATTAAGACAAACTTACAAATTTTGTAGGCACCAACCTATAGGAGACTCCATACCCTTAGCTAAGAATCAATTCAACAACATTGTAGGTACCAAAATAGTTTTTCGATTTATTCCTTGGAATTGTCAATAATTATTTCCAATTATAGCCACATGTCCTTCCTATAATCATGCATTATTTACTCTTGACTCTCCAACTTGGCTTAGCTCTCCAAATTGACTTGTCTTTTTAACTTGGTTTGACTCTTCAACATAAAATCATTCCACGAAATATAATACTGCCAAAGTAAGCATAATCAAGTCTCAACTTCCATTTGGACATAGGAACAACACCAAAAAGAAGTCATTAAAATGATTCCTAGTACCCTTTCAAAGGATCACCACATCCTTCTTCAACATTGTAGCCTTCAAATCCAAATCATTCTCAACAAGCCACTCTTACTTACCACACTAGTTACTCAATTGGAAAGCCTTGAAATGGACATAAGCACCACCTTCCTCATTAACCTCCAAGTTCACAAAAGAAGTAACCTATTCCTTTAATTCACTCTCAGCATGGAAATCCATAAATGTTTGTAGTACATGTTAGAGTCGGGCTTTACATCCCTCCGTCAGAGATCATTTCTCTTATTGCATTTCATTGTTTAGGTGTCTCATTCCGCTCATTCATCTGCATTCCATTAGGGGCATGCCATTATCAGACGGAAGGGCTTTGTTCTCTCGTTTTCCCTCATGTTTGTACCTGCTGGGTTGGTCAAAA
Organism: Pinus albicaulis; assembly: GCA_034641835.2. NCBI lineage: Eukaryota > Viridiplantae > Streptophyta > Pinopsida > Pinales > Pinaceae > Pinus > Pinus albicaulis. Next base: position 1,317,700,872 of record CM076578.1, on the reverse strand, counting down.
TTTCTCAAAATTCATCAAAGTTCAGTTCATGTCATTTATAGTCATAGATGCTATTTTGGTCAAAAAAGAGTCATTTTAGTTTATAGGTCTAGGGTTTGGTCTTTAGTAATGTTAAATAATGCTTGCAGGCCATGAGGATGTTTTCAACAAGTTTTCATTTCAAGATTTTCATCGTCAAATTTCACGACGACGTTTCTTCTTCAAAACTCTGTTTTGAAGAAGAAATTGTCGAATTAGTTGTTTGTAATAAATATGTATTTTAAAGTTTTTCCGCCATGAAGACTTCAAAAGCAGACTCTGGTTTTCCTTTGCCGAAGTTCAATGCCACCATCCCTGCAAAAATCAACCAATTTCATCATTCAAGCTCAGAAAGTCAGTGAGGAAACAAAAAGACAGAAGTTGTATTAAATGCAAAAAGTGCCAAAGTCAATAACATTACAAAATGGGTTTTGAGAAGAAAAAATTAAAACCATCTCTATATAAGATATTTCTCCAAGATTATTCATTCATTTGCATCAAGAGATATTCAGAAAATCCAAGAGGAAAGTTGATGTTGAAGTTTGGAGGGACGAAATCTGTGGTTTAGAAGGGCAGACTGTGTGTCAAGTTAAGCGCGGCGCATTGGGATAGGTCGCAACACACCCACACAGCGCGGCGCATAGAGCTGAGATTCACAGTGTATTTTCTAATGGGTGCGGCGCAGCCACAGAGCGCGACGCATTGGGCTTGTGTGCGGCACACAGAGCCCCAAAGGTCGAAACTCATCTTCGCTCCATCAAAACTCAATTCGATTAAATTTATTTGTCTCCAAGTAAGTGTGTGCCCTTACCATTTGATGTTAACTCCTGTTGGGTGCTATTTGGAAGAATGAATTCAAGAGGTTAAATGGTGAAAATATAACCCTATATCCACATCAAAATTTTCTCCTAGGGTTTGAAATTGGGTGTCAAAACTTGAACTTTGTTGCCAAAACACTCTCATTCCATTTTCGTTTGTGCTCTTATCACTGTTATCATTGTTATCACTGCTATTAATGTCACACTATCATACCACAATCCCTCTCCTATTCCCGCTGTCCTACACCCTTTTGTTCCCATGTGTTAATCCTCAAACTCTATCACTTACCATCCATTGACAAAAGCCTAATTTCCACCACATTCAAGGACTGCTTCTATATCCTTGATTTCACTTATATTTTTTCATTTCACTTACTCCTATTCCTAAAAACTACCCCCATCATTATCACCCATTCCCATTACTTATAAATCCCCAAATCCCTAAGTCCCCCCAAACAGTGACTGTCCTCACACTTAAATCTCACTTGACAGTCCTTTTTCCACTGTGATATTTCTCCACAGCACCTTATTATATATGTGGCACATTTGGCATTAAAACATACACCAAACTCTTGTTTTCACCATACATATATCAGCATATACTTGTCAAACACCTTGTTTTCAGCATCATGTCAAAGACAAATTCATCATATGAGCAGGGATATGAGCAGGACAGTGACTCAACCACAGGGCTAAATGTACCGAGGAGGTCTCATAAAAGTGGCAGGCACGTCAGGGAGGAGCCCACTTCTTTGGCTCAATTGCAGGCATGCCCGCTTGCAATGACATGCTTTCAGCAACATTCGTGTTTTCGGTATTGTGAGATGATATCTCAGATTCAGCACCATCAGGAGTTGGTTCGCTTATTTGTTTTACATTTGCGTGATGGTCATGTAAAACTTGCTGGAGTGAACTTCACCTTGACACCAGAGACCATTTCTGAGGCAACCAGGATGCCAAACATAGGTGAGGAGTGGAATAAGAGACATCAGCTGGATAGAGCATATTATGAGCCTTACATCAGACCTTGATATTTGAGGCAGTTGAGCAGAGTATTCTCGTTCCGGTTTATGAAGGATTCCTATGAGCCATTAATGAAACTCATCATTAGATACTTCAGCTGTGAGGGTAGATTCTCATGTCTTTATGCATACCATATCAGACTTTTGATGCATTTCACGAGAGTGCGACTGATGAATATTCCATACTTCATGTGCTGAAACATAGAGCGGATGACTACCCTTGTGCAGAGGAAGACTCCAGAGCAGCAACATAATAGCATTTATCATTATGCGCTCATCAAAATCATTGTAGTACATCAGCTTGGATTGCAGGGCATTGCATGGGATGAGTTCATTTCCCGTGACTTCTTTGTAGCCCCTCAGCCTCCTCTCGAGATTTTTCATGATGAGGGAGAGCCTTCGCATCAGTTTGAGTTTCCCGAGACTGAGCCTATCAGTGCTCCAGTGTGTGTGACATATCAAAGAGGCCACAGAGCCTTATTTGCAGCAGCACGACGAGTATTATCTCCACCAGGGGTGGAAGGGGTCTCGTTGCCTTCATCAGTAGCGCGAGTACTATCTCCACATTGCGTGGAAGGGGTCTCGCCTTCGACATCAGCACAGGTACAGGTTCAGGACAGAGGCAAGAGGCCTATGCACGATGAGGGCCCTTTAAGAGGCCAAGATACTGATTTTATATTGATAGATGTTGATTCAAGCTCTCCCAGCTCAAAGCTAAAAGAAATCATCCAGGAGCAGAAAGTTGAGATCGGAACGATGACCGAGAAATTGCAGAGAGCTCAGTGGGTTATAAATTACTTGGAGCAGCAAAATAAACAACTAGAGGATTAGCAGACACTCACGGAATTGCAGAGAATTCATGAAGATCAGGAATTGGCCCAAAAGAGACCAGGTGACATGACACCATTTGAGCGAGAGATTTGCCTTACGAGAGCCAACATTCATCTTGAGAAGTTGTTGGCGAAGGCCAACAAGGACAAGGACATGCTCAGACATATGAAGAATCACTATTGGGCCCGCACACACGTTTGCAGAGCCAGGATGAAGATCCTGAAAGCGAGGTTGAGAAGAGCATTGAAACGTTGGAAAAGGCCTGATCCACTCCAAATCTTGGCCGAAGCTTCCTTGGCTGAGCATGAGACATGATGGGAGACCTTCACTCCGAATTTCAGAAAATTTTGAGAAAATTTTGTCATTTTGAAAATTTTGGTTACAAAACAGGTTTTTCCCCCCAACGCGCGCTTATGATTGGGACATCTTCTAGAGGAAAAATTGATATTTTTGGGTTTTTTATGGTAAATTATGCATGCTCAAGAATGGATGAGAGATTTCATGAAGTTCTGGGTGGTCTTAAAGGTCAAAAACACTCCAAAAATGGCCTTTCTGCCACATTTTGCACCAGCAGGAACCAGTCTTGGGCGATTGCAGTTTTGGAGGGGCAAATGAACTCCAAATTGAAAAATTCCACTTGGGTTGGATAGAAAACATCCAGGGCTTTCCAACGAGATATCATGAGCTCAATTTGGACTTCATAAAGTGCCCCAAAAATATGCTCAAACTGGCACGACGCATAGAGAATTTGGGCACGGCGCATTGAGGAATTTTGCCCAAATTTCACTTTTCAGCTCAGAAATTTGGCCAGTTTGACTAGTTTCACTTTTGGATGTAATTATTGATCAATATTGATGTAATTTTGTGGCTATGATGTAAATTTGGCATGTTTTTACTTGTTCTATAGGATTCATTCACTAAAAAGTGAAAATTAAGTGAATGGATCAGTTTCCTAGCATATAGAGGCAAGTTGTTTGGCTGCCTAGATTTCAGTTCCATGTTTAGAATTGGTTGAAACATCTCCTAGAAGGATGAGCTCGACCCATAGAGGCATGGGAAGGGGTTAGGATGATCTATATATTGTATCTTTTGAGGCATTTTTAGGGTTGGACTCTTGGGAAAAGTTTGGCACTCCATTGTATATCCATTTTCAGTTTTTGGCAAAGGAAAGACCAGAGTTTTGCAGCACTTGTTGGGATCCTTGTGGCTTCTGAGTTTTGATGATGTTCTTCTCATGTTATTGTAAGTTTCATTAATGTTATATGTATGCCATTTCCCTTCTCTTTACTTCTGAATTAAACAAATGAGTAATTGAGGTAGAATTCATTGATTTGTTGGTGCTCTGCCTTAGACTTTTGTTTAGTTTTATATGTTTTTCGTCAGTTTGAAGAGGATCCTTGCACTCTCTTGCCCTCTTCAGCTCCTCAGCAGTATTTTCAATCCATTCATTTGATCTAAGACATCAAAGCCGCTGCCTACCTCGCCCCAACTTGAACTCTGCAAGAATTTGGCCTCATCCCCAAGCCCAAAATTGTTTTTCCCTTTTTCCAACAAAAACCCCTAAAAATCAAAATCAAACCCTCCTATTTGTTTATCTAGCCTAAGATCAGTTTTTGTTTTAGTCATCTCAAGCCCCTTTGAATATTTTCATTGAGATTGACCCGGAGAGAGCCCTCTCCTGTCCTCATAGGGCTAGCTACGAGGCTGAGCGTGGTTTGGTGTTGTCCTTCTTCTGCCTTATTTCAGCCTAAGGTGGATTTGGGAACTAACATAGTGGCGACCATACTGGGGAAGAAAATGGTTTTCTTGTTGGTGTTATTTGTTTCATAAGTTATAGACGGAGCCTGACGTTACACCAGGTAGCATTCGAAACGCTTTTGCCTTACATTGGCGGAAGTAGATAAACGCTGCTTCAGTCAATCTCCGGTTTAGCTTGTGAACGTGACATTTTACTTGTGAATTACCCTAGTATATTACATCGTTCTGGACTCTTGGGTGATTGATTCTAGAATTTGATAGGATGAAATAGATCAGTTTTGTCCTTTGATTTTTGAATAGATCAACACACTGGCTTCCAGAAGACATACTAGATCAAATCCCGATCCTGATCCGCCTCCAGTGTATGAGAATCCCAATCTGATTTCAAGAATATTCTGTCGAGAAATTCCCGTGATCCCTTTTTTTAAATCTCATTCATACCCTACTGTATTTAAATTCATTGAAGATATTGAGTTTGATGATCAGTTCGAGTTGTCGTTGTTTGAAACTAAATCTGAAAGTGCTACTGGTTCTACCGTCATAAATCCTGAGTTTATCAAGTATCTTGAGGTTGAACAAGCTAATAGATCCATTGATAATTACATCTTGAATCTTCAGAACTCTATTGTGGCAACGAATATTCCTGAGTTTATTGAATCTGCTTCTGAAACTCTTGGTCCATCAGTAGTTACATCTGATTCACAAGTTCACGTTGAACCTTCTTTCATTCTTACCATTCCTGTACAACCATTGATATCTGATCAGCAATCTGCAGTAGTTCCTCCTCCATCTCCACCACATACACCTCGTACACCTACTGCTCCTACTCCACCCATTTCTCCAAGACAGATCATAAATCCACCAAGAACAATGGCCACTAGATTCGCACCTCTTTCCTTGCCAGTGAATTTGGATCCCATGCCCACTGATTATCAGAGTAAAATCCCTTTGTTTGATGGTACTCCTCAGAGTGTTCCTGCTCAGCAGCATATCGATAGAATGACAGACTTCTTTGATCTCCATGAAATTGATGAAGAGAATGTCTCCATGAGATTGTTTGTGCAAACTTTTGGAGGTGAGGTATGTAAATGGTTCAGAGCTTTGCAGCCCATAAGTATTAATACATTAGAAGAGATTCATAGAAAGTTTATAGATCGGTGGGAAATGAAGAAAGATCCACTTCAAATCACTTCTGAGTATACCAAGATCAAGCGCAATCCTGGTGAGTCCGTCCAAAACTATATTATCAGATTTAATGCGGTTTATAATGCTATTCCTGATGATTTGAGGCCATCTAAGAAATCAAATTTGCTTAAGTTCTCGGATGGTTTTGATCCGGAGATGGCCTATTCATTACGAGACAGAGATCTGCCCACTTTAGAGGACATGCAGAAGATTGCCGTGAGTGTTGAGGCAAATTTGAATGACAAGAGAGCTAGATTGAAACCAGAGAAGAAATTTGTGATAAAGGAAGAAGCTTCTACATCTACAGATCAGATACTTCACAAGGTGGAAAAAATGTTCGAAAGATTCACTCTTGATAAGCCTGAACCGCAGATTCGAAATCCCAATTTTTGTGGTCAGCAGCAGCCCCAATTCAGGATCAAACAACGAGAATAGCGAGCACAAGAACTAGCAGTCCAGCAGCAAGTAAAAACACCTCTTCAGCAGAATTTTGTTGGTCAGGATTCAGATGATGAAGATGATGTAGTAGGGGAGGAAAATCATTTCTTTACTTCTGATGATTTGCCCATTTATATCACCGAAGATGAGGAGTATGCAGAAAGTTCAGCGGTACAAAGAGATGATGATTTTATATTGGCTAATGATGCTGCTCTTGAAGAAGAGTCGGATGAGTATCAGAGAGGTTATATGAATGCATTGTTAGCCCAGTAGAAGCAATATTCTCTCAGAAACAGAGATGTGCTTGTCAATCAAATCCAGAAGAGAAAGGAAGTTTCAACACCTAAAAACGATTCACCTGTTGCACAAAAGAAAGCAAAAGAGATAGTTGATCCTACTGCCACCAAGTCATCATCAGCAGAAAAATCAAATCAGCCAATTACAATGAGGGAGAAGGCTGAAAAGAAAGATGTTCCAGCCAAAGAGATCGAGAAGAATTCAGCCTTTAGTTTGGAGAATGATATTTCTAAATTAAAGGTATCCATTCCCTTGACTGAATTAATAAGGAACAGCAGTTATAAGGGTCAAGTTTCCAAAATTTTGAATTTCGATCCCATGTCTGATATGGTGAATATTGAAGATGATCAACCGGAACTGATATTTGGACCAGATTTAGATGGTGAGTCTCCGGATAGTGAAGTGCCTCCTTTTTATATCAGTCTTTGATTGCATGAGTTTGTATTGCATAATGCCATGTTCGATTCCGGTGCTTCCCATAATCTTATGCCAAAAGAAATCATGGAGAAGTTGGGTTTAGACATCACTAGGAAGTACCATGATCTTTATTCATTTGATTCTAGCAGAGTGAGATGTATTGGGCTCATTAAAAACTTGGTTGTAAGTTTGGATCAGATTCCTACAAAGAATGTTTTGATGGACGCTGTTGTAGCAGACATTCCTCCGAGATTTGGTATGTTGCTTTTCAGATCTTGGGGAGAAAAATTGAAAGGGAAATTATAGTTAGATTTCTCCTATGTGACGATTCCCGTGTTTGGCCAAATGAGAAAGTTGTACCAAGAACAAAAAATGAAGTATATGATTACAACCAAGGAGAAACCGGTCAATCATCCGATTAATTATGTACATACAGATTTAGAGTCTTTTGTTTTGTTTGCCGATAGTTTCAATGATATATATAGTCAGTTAGTTCAAGCAGAAGATATCCCAGAGATTATCGAGAATTTCAGAGAAGTTTTGCAGAAATAAAGGCAAAAATCGGAAAGCATAGTTGAGCAATTAGCTAAAGATAGTGGACAGCAAGCAGAAAAAACAGAGCTAGCACAATTTCAGCACTTAGAGGATGATGAAGAGGGTCTATGGACCATGGATTTTGATGGTGCAGTTGGGAGTGATGGTGCTGGAATTGGTATTTGGGTACGCAGTCCTTTTTCCGCTCCAAATAAGGTACCAAGCAATGTACGGGTATGTTCTTACAAATTAGCATTTGATTGTTCAAACAATGAAGCTGAGTATGAAGCTCTGATTGCTAGCCTAAATATTCTTAGAAAGCTGAATGCTAAGAGAATTGCAGTCTATGGTGACTCTGAATTGGTGATTAAGCAAGTAAAGGGTGAATATCAAACGAAAAATCCCCGGATGCGGGCTTACCGTAACGTTGTCCTTGATATTTTCAAGCAGTTTTCAGATTACACTTTGACTTGTATTCCTCGCATTCAAAATGGAATTGCAGATGCACTTGCTAAGGCAACAAGTAACTTGAAGATCCCAATGAATTCAAGTAATAAATTTGAGATCCATGTGAAGCACCGTCCTACTGTCCCGGATAATCAAAGATGTTGGCAAGTTTTCCAAGATGATGATGAGATTAATGATTTTCTGCAAAATAAAGGGAAGTTCAAAGATACCTCAATTGATGTAGAATATGATGTTGGTGATGATGTTCAAGTCAATCAAATGGAAGTGTTACAGCTGAAAGACAACATTATTCCTAAAGGTTTGATACCTTTAGAAGAGCTCTTCGATCAGGATGATGTGGCTAGAAAGCCAACCTTACGGCCGACTGAAAAAGGAGTTGAAGATGTAAATATTGGGACAGCTGAAGACCCCAAGATGGTGAAGTTATCCAAATCATTGCCACCAAAGGTAAGAGCTGAATATGTGAGTTTGTTGTCTTCATTTGCTGATGCTTTTGCTTGGGATTACTCAGATTTAAAGACGTATGACACCAATATAATTCAACATACTATCCCAATTAAGCCTAATCAGAAGCCTTTCAGATAAAAGCTAAGAAGAATCAATCCGAAGTTGCTGCCATCGATTGAGAAGGAGGTAAACAGGTTGTACAAAGCAAGAATCATTTTTCCCATCAGATTTTCTGATTGGATTTCCAATTTAGTGCCAGTGCGGAAAAAGATAGGTGAGATTCGATTGTGTATTGATTTTCGAAATCTGAACAAGGTGTCATTGAAGGACAATTATCCATTGCCTAAGATGGATCATATATTGCAGTGAGTAGTTGGAGCATCTCACATGTCACTACTCGATGGTTATTCTGGATATAACCAAATTTTGGTCCATGAGGACGACCGTGACAAAACAACGTTCACCACTCCGTGGGGGACATTCCACTATGCCAAGATGCCATTCAGTTTGAAGAATGCTGGTGCGAATTTCCAGCAAGCGATGGAAATGCCTTTTGCAAATGAGAAAGATGTTTTCCTTGTTATATACCTTGATGATTTGACGGTCTTTTCCAATTCAGATGAAGAGCATATGCATCACTTGAAAGTTGTTTTTCAAATGTGCAAAAAATATGGTGTCTCGCTTAATCCTAAAAAGAGCTTATTTGCCATGGATGAAGGAAAATTACTTGGTCACATTATTTACAAAGATGGCATTCGTATTGATCCAGCACGTGTTGAAGCAATTCAGAAAATTGACCCTCCCAGGAACAAAAAGGAGATTCAGTCTTTTAATGGTAAGATGAACTTTTTGCACCATTTTGTCCCTAACCTTGCTGAACATTTAAGAGAAATAACAAATATGCTGAAAAAGGACATCCAAGTGAAGTGGACTGAAGAGGCGGTAAATTCCTTTAATTTGGTGAAGTTGGCACTATCTTCAGCTCCGGTGTTAATCAGCCCGGATTACACCCAAGACTTTATTTTGTTCTCCTTTGCTTCAGAGCATACCATGGCAGCTATGTTAATGTAGAAAAGAGATGGACATGAGAAGCCCATAGCGTTTTTCAGTCGAACTATTAGAGACGCAGCCTTGAAATACAACATCATTGAGAAGCAAGCTCTGGCACTAGTAAAAGCATTGAAGGATTTCCGGGTATACATTTTGCATTCCCATATTTTGGGTTATGTTCCTAATGCTGCCGTAAAAGATGTTTTAGTACAGACTGATCCGGAAGGAAGACGTGGCAAGTGGATTGCAGCTTTGCTGGAATATGATGCGGAAATAAGGCCCACGAAGCTTATCAAGGGATAGGGGCTAGCGAAGCTTATGGCTGAATCGAATTTGCACGCATTAGACATAAATCTGATTATTGTTATGTCTGATGAGGATGAGGAGAATTCGACACTTCAGGTATCGGAAATGTTTTTTGCTTCCCCATGGTATTTAGATATCATGTATGTTCTTCAAAATTTGTCATCACCGCCCGGCATGACTAGAAACAAAGGTAGAACTTTGAAACTCAAGGCTGCAAAATTTTGTATTTTGAATTATGCACTTTATTGGAAAGATTCAGGTGGTGTTTTATTGAATTGTTTGGTGGAGGAAGAAGCGAAGAAGGTAATGGAGGATTTCCACAGAGGAGACTGCGGGGGTCATCATTTTTGGAAAACAACTGCCAATAAGATTTTGAGAGTATGGTACTATTGGCCGACATTGTTCGTTGATGTGTATAAAACAGTCAAAGGCTGCCATGAGTGCCAGATTTTCGAAGGAAGACAGAAATTACAGCCATTTCCACTCAAGCCTATTGAGGTAAGTGCCCCTTTTCAGCAGTGGGTGTTTCGGGGAAAATCACCCTAGAGGTTTGTTGGGTCAAAACCTCCATAGAGCAGGGCATGCCATTCAGAAGGACTCACACACAACCGTACTTGAATGCAAAAAACTAGAAATCAACGATAGCAGGACTCACCCGTAGTCCTACGTTCGATGTAGATCCCGCGGGGTTCAAACCCCCAGCAACCTTCCTTCCTCCTTCAACCTGAAAACAAGAAAGAACGTGCACGAAAACCTAGTTGTACAACATTTAATTCTCCTAAACGTTAGTGTAATCAATGTGAAATATGATATAAATGATAATAATTGCTTAATAATCAATCTTTCCACATATAAAAATAGATACTAACATAGAAGTTCAGGAGCAAGACGGTTCTTCATTATTATAAATAGCATGTATAGAAATAAAGAGTGGAGAGATCACCTGAATCCTTCCACGATCTTCAAGCAGACCATCGTCCGGATTCGTCCCGCCCTTGCCTCGCTAAGATTCTTCCAAGAGTTGTGCACTCGAGATGGCATATAAATGGATGAACATCTCCAGGAAACAAGGGTTTCCTGATATAAATCTGGGAAAGTGCAGGAGGCACGGGGAATCAGACTTGAAGTGGGAATCCAACAGAGTATAATGACTATAAAATTTCTCTCCCCCTTAGGCCATACACATGAGGGGCTTTTATACTCCCTCAAAGTAGTTTCAACAGTTGGAAATAGTTGGCCACGTGCTAGGGTGGTTGAACTACCAGAGTAACCATCAACCCAGCCCGAAAATAGGGAATTTTAATATATATTTTTAATGATTTTAATGGCATACGCGGGAAAGTACATGTGGACTCGCGTATAAACGTGAAAAATTCTGGGCATAACCGCGTATGGGGATTTTTACACTGTTTTTAGTAAATTTTGTCCAAGTCTGTAGGAATGGGTGCCCAAAGCCATAAAAGAAATCATGAATCATATGAAGGTGAAAAATGATGCTATAACAGTGGGGTTTGGATTTCATTGGGGAGATCCATCCTCCTTCTTCAGGACAACACAGATGGATTCTAACAGCCACCGATTACTTCAAGAAATGGATTGAAGCAGTTCCCACAAGACAAGCCACCGATTTGGTAATCATTTCTTTCCCTGAGAACAACATTTTGTCTCGTTTTGGTTGCCCGAGTAAATTGATCACTGATAATGCCGCAGCTTTTAAATCAAGAAAGATGATTGAGTTTTGTGCTAAGTATAAAATTATTTTGGGACATTCAACCGCCTATCATCCGCAAGGCAATGGTTTGGCGGAATCTTCCAATAAATCTCTAGTCAATATCATTAAAAAGTTGCTGGACATTAATAAGAAGAGTTGGCATAAGAAGCTGGTAAATGCACTATGGGTTGATCGGGTGAGTCAAAAGAAGTCCATTGGTATGTCCCCCTTCGAGTTAGTTTATGGAGTAGATACAGTCTTTCCTACCTCACTTGCTGTTCCGGTGGTCAAGCTTCTTCAGGAAGCTGGTAGTGAAGAAAGCCATATGCAGAGAAGGATAAATCAGATGATTCATTTGCAACAAATGAGAGAAGAGGTCTTCTAGAAAACATTCAAGTTGCAGGAGAGAATCAAGAAGATCTATACAGGAAAGCGAAGGTGGATAAATTCCAGTTGGAGGAAGTGGTACTGAAGTGGGATGCTAGGAATGAGGAAAAAGGTAAACACGGTAAGTTTGAAAATCTCTGGAAAGGTCCATTCAAGATTGCATCATATCGAGGTCAGAACGCCTTTCTTTTGAAGGAGATGAATGGTGAAGACTGTCTAGGAGGGCCGGTCAATGGTCGGCTGCTCAAGCGGTACCATTTCTAAGATGTTTTCTGCTGATCACATTGTCATTGTACATATCATGCATTTCAATTTCATTGTAAGTGTGCACTATAGTCTTTTCTTCAGTCTGGGGCCCGAAGTGAAGGCTATAATTTTGAAGAAGGATTTCAGTTTTGGTTTGAGTCTGTTTAGTCGGTCTGGTTCAATCATTTCTATTTTAAAGGTTGAGTCAGTTGAGTTATAGTTTCAGTCAAATAAATTCAGTCAACAGTCTTGAGTTGTTTTTTCAAAATAATGGATTCCATAGCCCAATGGAAGAAAGCACTGGTCTGCTCTCCCAAATATCTACTGTTCCTGGCACCTCCAAGGAGCTACCATCCCCATTGGAGCCAATGTTAGAGTCGGGCTTTACATCCCTTCGTCAGAGATCATTTCTCTTATTGCATTTCATTGTTTAGGTGTCTCATTCTGCTCATTCATCTGCATTCCGTTAGGGGCATGCCATTATCAGACGTAAGGGCTTTGTTCTCTCGTTTTCCCTCATGTTTGTACCTGCTGGGTTGGTCAAAATTTCTAAAAATTCTGTAGAAATTTACTGAATAATGAAGATTTATCCACCGAGATTATCCTGATCACATATCAATTCGAATTCATATGAAACACATAATCTCTTCTACTCAGATCATCACACATGCGGAAATAAAACAAGCGGTATGCGATCAAAATATCATCAAAACATCACACACATTACACAGTATGTATGGGGAAATCTTAGAGCTGAAAACCCCCAGATATTGTATATTATAATGGAAGAGAAAACATGTAACAATCTTAGTACAATACTCCTCACAAGTACTCAATACTATCTCCAATAGTTACACACAAACTAGCTTGGTTTTGAACAAGTCACAGGTTCAAACCTCATCCACTAATTGCCTGCCTCTATTACGCAATCAAGGCTGGTCTAATGAGAGATCCAAGGTTCGAATCTCCTTGGCTTGAAAACACAATCCTCATGGGCAATTTCCTCCAAGTGTGGTGCAAATCTCATGCACAACTAATGTCACAACTGATAGCTATCTCAACCCTTTCATCTACTTCTTCCACTGGTCTCCACTAAACTGTCCATGCACTGTAGTGAACTGATGTGTTCTTGAGTTGAATAATGAGTTAATAATTAGTGAATTAAATAATATTTAATTCACTCCACTCATTACTAGTTTATTAGCTAGTTAAACTAATCTCAACTAGTTCAACTAAGTTAAACCGAACACAACTCCACCAACTGTCTCATCAACTCCACCAAACTTCTGCCACTGAAGTCCTAACTGAAGTCAACCATGCATGAGCTCACCAAACCCATAGGAATAGCGTAATTCCTCTGTCATATGCATGAGCCACTTATGTAGCTCCAACTGAAGTGCTCCAAGAGAGTAAATTGAAGTTTAGAGTCCAAATATTATTAAGGGTAAATAATATTTGACTTTTCTATTTTTAGCTAGGCAGTCTAAAAATAGACTTCGACCTAAATGTCTAAAAATAGAGGTCCATCTATTTTTACCAACATGACCAATACTCCAAGAATAGCATACTGCAACTCCCATACCATGCTCCATATGTCTAAAAATAGACTTTGCGCCAAAAATAGCCTGTGGGCCCACTTAGTGAAGGAGACTTCATTTCACTAAGCTCCATCATCTTGATGCATTTTCAACACTCCCTCTCAGAAATATATGGATTATCTGCAACCCCTATCCTACCTCTGTGGAATTCGAACTTGCTCCTGGTGAGCGCCTTCGTCAAGATGTCAGCATCCTGATCCTCCGTGGGAACATATGAAAGCATCATGATCCTCTGCTGAACATAATCTCTGATATGATGGTACCTAATGTCGATGTGTTTGGATCTATAATGAAATACTAGATTAGCTGAGAGCTTGATGCAGCTCTGGTTATCACAATGAATCACAGTAGGCTCCAAATGCAACCTGAACAATCCAACGAGGATCTTCCTCATCCAAATAGCCTCGCATGCAACCAAGCTTGCTGCCATGTACTCAGCCTCTGCTGAACTGAGTGCCACGGATCTCTGCTTCCTGCTGTACCAGGAAACTGCTATCGACCCAATGCTGAAAAATCTTCCAAATGTGCTCTTTTGGTCCATTGGGCTCCCTGCCCAATCTGCATCAGTGAAGCCGGAAAGCTTCGCTCCATCCTCCTGTCTGTACCATAGACCATATCCCGATGTGCCACTAAGATAACGCAATACATGCGTGCCTGCCTTCCAGAAGAGCTTGGTAGGCTTAACCATAGCTTGCGAAAGCTGGTTAACAGCATAGCATATATCGGGTCGTGTATTGACCAGATACATAAGCGACCCACCAACTGTCGATAGACAGTGGCATCCACTACCTCCGCTGAAGTAGCATCCTCCTTCCTCCAACCACTAGGAAGAGGAGTGTCAACAGGCTTGTAGCCTTGCATGTTGAACCTCTCCAGAATCTCCCGAGCATACTTGCCCTGAGAAACAAACAGTCCTCCACTGCGCTGCCAAATCTCCAATCCGAGGAAATAATGAAGGATGCCCAAGTCCTTCATCTCAAACTCTCGTGCAAGATCCTCCTTGCATGAAAGTATCAACTGCTTATCACCAGTCAAAATCAGATCATCTACATACAGTACGATGATCAACAGCTTCCCCTCCACCACAATCTAGTACAGGTTTGGATCTGCCTCACTCTTGGAGAATCCAAGCCCGGTGAAGTAGCTGTCTATCCGAGTGTACCAAGCACGAGGTGCTTGCTTCAGCCCGTACAGTGCTCTCTTGAGTCGGCACACATGCGACTCACTGCTGAAGATCTCAAAACCTTCAGGCTGCTCTATGTCCACCTCCTCCTCAATAACTCCATTGAGGAACGCAGTCTTCACATCCATCTGATGAATGTGCCACCCCATCTGCGCTGAGAGAGCAAGGATCGTCCGTATGGAAGAGTACCTTGCGACAGGTGAAAAGGTCTCCTCATAATCGATCCCCTCGATCTGTGAAAAGCCACGGGCGAAAAATCTCGCCTTGTACTTCTCCACACTCCCGTCAGCCGCCTGCTTCACTTTGTAGATCCATCGCGAACCCACCACTGATTTCCCTTCCGGTCTTGGGACAATCTCCCATGCACTGTTCCTGACGATCGAATCATATTCTTCGATCATGGCATCAACCCATGCGGGTTCCTCCACGGCTTCCTCAAAAGAGGATGGCTCCGTCACAACACATTGACTCACAAGAGCCATGTATCCAGTGTACCGATCCGGTGACTGTCTCTGTCTGCGCTGTGCTGTAGGTGGTCCTACAACCTTCTCTGCATCCCGAGCCAGTCGCTCAGCTTCTGTAGTGCGCATGCGCCCTCTGATGGTTGGCGCTGCCTGGGTGGCTTCTTCCACCTCCTGAACCTCCTCTTGTGGCTGATCCACATCCGGAAGCTCCTCCTTAGGAACTAACAGCTCCTCATCTGCATGCAAGTGTGGCTCCCTCTCAAGCGAACACTGCATGGCTTTCTCCTCCTGAAACTTGATATCCCGTCACACAACAGTCTTGCGATTGTCTGGCAAATACACCCGATAGTTGTGAGGTGTATCAGTGTACCCCACAAATATTCCAACCTCTGCGGTCGGATCCAGCTTCCTTCTGGTGTCCTTCGTCACATGCATGTAGACAGGTGAGCCAAAAATTCTCAGATGAGAAATATCAGGCCTCTTGCCAGAAAATGCCTCCTCCGGTATACTCATGCCAAGAATCTTGTGAGGACAACGGTTCTACACATATACTGCTGTATTGCATGCCTCAACCCACAAGTGAAGGGGTAGGCCCTGATCATGCAACATCACCCATGCAGCACCCACGATCATTCTGTTCTTCCGCTCAGCCACCCCGTTCTGTTGTGGGTTATGGGGTGTGATGACCTCTCTCTGAATCCCTTCTGTGCTGCAAAAGTCCTTGAATTCAGTAGAGATGAATTCACCACCATTGTCGCTCCTAAGAGCCTTCACATGCTTCCCCGATTCCTTCTCAACCAGCGCCTTGAATTCACAGAACTTAGAAAATGTCTTGCTCTTCTTCTGCATGAAGAAGATCCAGCACTTCCGAGAGAAATTATCAACAAAGATCAAATAGTACTTGTGCTTTTTTGTTGAAGCTACAGAGAAAGGACCACACATGTATGTGTGAACTCTCTCAAGGATCATCGTGGCGCGACTATCCTTCTCGTGAAAGGTGGCTTTCACATACTTCCCCAAGGTACACCCCTTGCACTGATCTGACTGTGCAAGAGTGCCCTTAGGAAGCCCAGTAGAAATCTGCTGCAGTATCTTCAAAGCTCTGTGGTGAAGGTGGCCCAATCTCCTGTGCCACAGTTCGCCCTCATCATTCTAGCTCACCACTTCTCCCGCCTTGCATGCCATTGCTACGCAGCCATCTACTTGCAACTGATAAAGGTTCTTGACTCGAACCCCTATCTTCCGGGTCTCACCAGTAGTCTTACTGCGCAGGAAGGCTTTTCCTTCGCTGAAGACCACATCATACCCCTTATCTTCCAACATCGCCACAGAGATCAGGTTCTTCATCAATCCTGGAACATGCAAAACTTCCTTCAATATGAAAGGTTTACCAGACTCCCTCTCAAAATAAATGGTGCTGATACCAGTCGCACTGTATCTACCATCATCGCCCATCTCGATGTGCACTCCAAGATCTTTTTCCTCCAGATCTGAAAACAGATCTCGATCTTCGGTCATGTGAAATGACGCACCACAGTCCAAGAACCATAATGATCCCACCACAATTGAAACCAAGCATGCGATCAGTGAAAAATCCAGTTCGAATTGAGAAGCCAATGCCTCTCCCGCTGCAAATCCGGCAGCCTTCTTATTTTTCTTCTTCTGCGGACAATTTGTGGCATAATGTCCGTGCTGGTGACAGTGAAAACACTTCACCTTGGACATGTCTTTCTTCTTGCCTTTTGCACCAAACTGAGAAGCTTTCTTTCTCTTCCCCTTCTTTGCTTTGGCAGCCAAAGCGCAATTTTCTTCATCAGGTACCTTTGATGAAGATCCGTCCCTGGTAGTCCTCCTTATCTCCTCTTGCATGAGATCCGCCCAAAGGCACTCCCATCCTGGCAACTTCTCCCAACCATTGAAACTATCTTGATATGCATGCCAACTTTTCGGAAGACCAAGGAGAGCCAGGTCCACCATATCCTCTTCTTCGACAGTCACCCCCACACTTCCCAGCTCATCTCTGCATTGAGTGAACTTCGTGAGGTACTTGGCGATACTGTCACCTTTCTCCATCTTGATGTTTCTGAGCTTATCTTTGAGCGCCAGCTTCCTTTGGTCGCTCTTACTCTGGAATAGATCTATCAACGCTTTCCACATTAAATATGGAGAAGCTTTTCCATGCAGGCTCGATACAATGTGATCCTTTACACCCTCCAACAGAATCCTTCGACATTTCGCCATCTTCTTTTGCCAAGCTTCGACTTCAGCAGGATCAGTGGGATTTTGGACATCCGTATCTACGAACTCCTTCAGTCCATTATCTTCTAATACTGCCTCCATGCGATCTTTCCATGCAACATAATTCGAACTGCCTTCAAGAGCATATTCGAGTCACAAACCATTGAAAGACATTTTCAACTTCGGCACCAAGAACACAAACTGCTGCAAAATTCGAATTCCAACTCAAAGCTCAACCGCTCTTGATCTGTGAGAAAAAATTATTTCTATCATAGAGATCGACTGCAGGGGAATTTACTGGATGTATCACCTTTTAAAGGAAAGGATGGATCCAGAGGCTACCTGGCCCGCATGCAGACTCTGTCTACCGAAATAAGTTTGTAATCACTGTGATGATCAATCTCTGCTTCAATAGCTCCGATACCATGTAGAAATTTACTGAATAATGATTAATTATCCACCGAGACTATCCTGATCACATATCAATTCGAATTCATATGCAACACATAATCTCTTCCACTCAGATCATCACACATGTGGAAATAAAACAAGCGATAGCACATCAAATCATCATACACATTAACACAGTATGTATGGGGAAATATTATAGCTGAAAACCCCGCAGCTATTGTGTATATTATAATGGAGAAATCATGTAACAAACTCAGTACAATACTCCTCACAAGTACTCAGTACTTTCTCATAAAGTTACACAAAAACTAGCTTGGTTTTGAACAGGTTACTGGTTCAAAACTCACCACTAATTGCCTTGCCTCTATTGCGCAATCATGGCCTGTCTAAATAGAGATCCAAGGTTCGAATCTCCTTGGCTTGACAGCGCAATCATCATGGGCAATTCCTCCAAGTTTGGTGCAAATCTCATGCACAACTGATGTCGCCACTGATAGCTAACTCCACCCTTTCATCTACCTCTTTCACTGGTCTCCACTGAACTGTCCATGCACTGTAGTGAACTGATGTGTTCTTGAGTTGAATAATAAGTTACTAATTAATGAATTAAATAATATTTAATTCACTCCACTCATTACTAGTTGATTAGCTAGTTAAACTAATCTCAACTAGTTCAACTAAGTTAAACCGAACACAACTCCACCATCTGTCTCATCAACTCCACCAAAATTCTGCCACTGAAGTCCTAACTGAAGTCAACCATGCATGAGCTCACCAAACCCCTAGGAATAGCGTAATTCCTCTGTCAGATGCATGAGCCACTTCTGTAGCTCCAACTAAAGTGCTCCAAGAGAGTAAACTGAAGTTTAGAGTCCACATATTATTAAGGGTAAATAATATTTGACTTTTCTATTTTTAGCTAGGCAGTCTAAAAATAGACTTCGACCTAAATGTCTAAAAATAGAGGTCCATATATTTTTACCAACATGAAAAATACTCCAAGAATAGCATACTGCAACTCCTAGACCATGCTCCATATGTCTAAAAATAGACATAGTCTAAAAATAGACTTTGCGCCAAAAATAGCCTGCGGGCCCACTTAGTGAAGGCGACTTCATTTCACTAAGCTCCATCATCTTGCTGCATTTTCAACAATAAAAGTTCAGTTCATGTCATTTATAGTCATAGATGCTATTTTGGTCAAAAAAGAGTCATTTTAGTTTATAGGTCTAGGGTTTGGTCTTTAGTAATGTTAAATAATGCCCGCAGGCCATGAGAATGTTTTCAACAAGTTTTCATTTCAAGCTTTTCATCGTCAAATTTCACGAGGACGTTTCTCCTTCAAAACTCTGTTTTGAAGAAGAAATTATCGAATTAGTTGTTTGTAATAAATATGTATTTTAAATTTTTTCCGCCATGAAGACTTCAAAAGCAGAGTTTGGTTTTCCTTTTCCGAAGTTCAATGCCACCATCCCTGCAAAAATCAACCAATTTCATCATTCAAGCTTAGAAAGTGAGTGAGGAAACCAAAAGACAGAAGTTGTATTAAATGCAAAAAGTGCCAAAGTCAATAACATTAGAAAATGGGTTTTGAGAAGCAAAAATTAAAACCATATCTATATAAGATATTTCTCCAAGATTATTCATTCATTTGCATCAAGAGATATTCAGAAAATCCAAGAGGAAAGTTGATGTTGAAGTTTGGAGGGACGAAATCTGTGTTTTAGAAGGGCAGACTGTGTGTCAAGTTAAGCACGGCGCATTGGGATAGGCCGCGGCGCACCCACACAGCGCGGCACATAGAGCTGAGATTCACAGTGTATTTTCTAATGGGCACGACGCACCCACAGAGCGTGGCGCATTGGGCTTGTGCGCGGCGCACAGAGCCCCAAAGGACAAAACTCATCTTCGCTCCATCAAAACTCAATTCGATTAAGTTTATTTGTCTCCAAGTAAGTGTGCGCCCTTACCATTTGATGTTAACTCCTGTTGGGTGCTATTTGGAAGAATGAATTCAAGAGGTTAAATGGTGAAAATATAACCCTATATCCACATCAAAATTTTCTCCTAGGGTTTGAAATTGGGTGTCAAAACTTGAACTTTGTTGCCAAAACACTCTCATTCCATTTTCATTTGTGATCTTATCACTGTTATCACTGCTATTACTGTCACACTATAATACCACAGTCCCTCTCCTATTCCCGCTTTCCTATACCCTTTTGTTCCCATGTGTTAATCCTCAAACTCTATCACTTACCATCCATTGAAAAAAGCCTAATTTCCACCACATTCAAGGACTGCCTCTATATCCTTGATTTCACTTATATTTTGTCATTTCACTTACTCCTATTCCTAAAAAATACCCCCATCATTTTTTTTTTTCTAAATAAGACTAAATCTATTAATTTATAAAAATACTGTTACAAAACTACCACAGCTGCTGCTGTGTGAGCCAGCTAGCTGGGACTGATTATCAGCACTGTTCTTGATTGTTTTGGGCCGCCCAGAGCAGGAAACCGACCCATTAAGCATAATGTACTGGGCCGCCCTTGGAAGGGAAACCGGCCAGAGGTTTATACATAAAATGTAAACAGCAATATAA
Organism: Pinus albicaulis; assembly: GCA_034641835.2. Taxonomy (NCBI): domain Eukaryota; kingdom Viridiplantae; phylum Streptophyta; class Pinopsida; order Pinales; family Pinaceae; genus Pinus; species Pinus albicaulis. Next base: position 1,317,680,443 of record CM076578.1, on the reverse strand, counting down.
AAGCTAGAAGCGTCATACTGCTCATCAGTGGAGCAATTGAAACAACAAAACTCAAGAAAACCAGAAGTGAATGAGCCAGGGGATTTAACCCTCGTGCTCAGAAGACATTGGTTCCTCTTCAATCCTGCATGCATATTCATTCTCCTCGCTACTATCCTCCTTTCCTGCATGGCTGTCAGTCTTCAAATCTTTGTTGTCAGCTTCAAAACGCAGCTCCGTGAGAGGAGGGGGAGAGGGGCGATGGTCAATGGGAAGGGAGGGGGCGGAGCAGTGCGGGATTTCCTCACAGAGAGAGACAGAGATGAAGGCGGTGATTATGGAGTCGAAGGAGGTGCAGTGGAATCGGAGCTCAGCATTCTGGGTAGATTGTCTGATAGTAGAGCCCCGAAATCGACTGTCTCGTGGATTGGGCTGACTGGGAGGGACAGAGAAGTCTGAGGGTGGCTGACTGGAATGAGCAAGAGGTACAGGAGGACGGCCATGACCAGGAGGCTCAGAGGCGGGAGGGGGCTGACAGGGGAAATCACCAGAACTCGCAGCACGAGCGCGGCCTCGACTTCTGCCCGCATGACCATAATTCGCAGCACGTCGTCCTCTGCCCCTGCCTCTACCTCCACCGCCGTGAGAGGCAGGCGGGGGCGTGATAGCATCATCCTCAGAGGAAGAGCTGAGTTCAGAGAGCGGCGAAGGGGGATTTTCATGAGCAAGACCTCGACTCGTGCCCCTTCTGCAGCGCATGCGCTGCCTGAGGCGTGGCATGGCTAACGAAAGGTGGCGCGTGTGAGGACTGCCAAGGAGAAGGTGAGGAGCTTGAGAAATGGTGAGGAGACCACCAGGGTGTTGCCAACCATACGGAGGAGCAATATAACCAGAAATACGATTGCCAGAGGAGAAACTGTCCCGAGAATGCAAATTGAGACCAGAGGGAGACAAAGTACCTGCAATGAGCACTGCAGTAGCTCCAATTGAGGCCGAAGCGCAGCAGAAGGGGCTGTTGGAGAAATGAACGCCCGGGATGGTCTCCAGATAGGCAAGAATGCTGCAGCGGCGTCCTGTCTGCGTTTTGCAGCTGGAATTGGCACATCCGGGCGAACAAACAGCGTCTAGAGAGTTCAGAGGTCCGCCATGGCCCTCATCGTTCTGCACTCCCTCCATATTGCAAACGTTCAACAAAACCATCACCATATACCTGAGAGCGAAGGTGGAATAACTGCAGCTCTGTTCAGATCGAGGCGCATTAATAACGCCAGCAAGTGTAGTGCTATGGGCCATGTGGGCACGGCGTGTATGCAGCGTTGGGAGCTGCGCGAGAGCCCAAGGCTCATTAACTCTCTTCCGCAGCCGCATCCGGCGGGGAGCAATCCTTGTGCACCAAGGAGGAGCAATTCTGTTGTGTGTCAACATCATGGATGATAGTGAGATCCCCGTGAGTGAGCAGACTATTACTCTCAGTGCCATGATTAGCCAGAAGATCAGCAACCTTGTTTCCTTCCCTCTTGACATGAGTGAAGGAGATGGCTCTGTTGTAATGGAGCCAATCACTAATCTTACCAATACGAGCTGCCAAACGCCAACTCTGAGTTACCTTATTGGGATCGGCTCCCCAAAGAAGCTGATTAGCAATATGGATGAGGATTTGAGAATCCCCTTCAATAATGATAGGGAAAAAATTATGTTGAAGAGTCAGTCTTAGGCCTTGCCAGAGACCTTCAAGCTCCGCTGAATTGTTGGTATCCCAGCCGATCGAACCAAAGTAGAGAAGCTGTGTTTCGCCATTGGAGTTTCTAATAATGCCTCCAAAACCTGCTTGCCCCGGGTTCCCCTTGGAGGCTCCGTCAAAATTTAATTTGAAAAGCCCTGGGGGAGGAGGAGTCCAGTTTAAAGGTGTGTTTGAGGCCACCTTGTTTCGGGTCTTCTGAGTTATCCCAAGATTAAGATTCCAATTTTTCCAGATGAGGACTTCTTGATGCTACTTAGGGAGATCTTCTTCTTGCCAAGAGTGGAGATCCAAGGATTCCTGGAGATTGCCCATGAAGGTGAGCCATAAGGAATCTATGGAGCTAGTTTGGTTTTTGAAGATACGCTTATTACGTTCCTTCCATAAGGTCCAAAGGATTAGACCAGGGAGGAGATGCCAAAGCGCATTGAGGAGGGCTGAAGCATAGGGGCGTTTGGGCCAATTTCGAAGAAGGGTGGTGATATCACAGGAGGGTATGCGTTTTTGACAACGGATTCTACATTTGTTCCATAAGGAATTGGAAAGCGGGCAAAGCATCATGAGATGAGGGATGGTTTCAGCATTAAGAGCACAGTTTGGGCAACGGGATGGCCCGATGAAGCCTCTTTTGATAAGATTGTCCCAGGTGAGTATGCGTTTATGACTTAGAAGCCAGAGGAAAGTGGAGATTTTAGGCCAGGTATGAGGATTCCAAATCATCTGCCAAATAGGATCCTGGGGAAGAGGGGGAGGGTGCAGCAGGGCATAGGCCTCTTTGGTAGTGAACATGCCTTTGGTGGTGTGACCCCATCTGAGAATGTCAGGGTCAGGGGAACTTCTGATTTGTCTTCTTTGCAGCTCTTGATCGAGGTCTTCTATCACTGTATTCTGGGCTTGAGCAATAATGAGATGAGAGGGTTTCCAGATCCTGTATCCATTGCTATCATTTTCCATCCAATTTTCATTGATTTTCCTGTCTAAAACAGTTCTGGGATCCCCAAGGTTGGTGAGAGGAAATTTTTCCAGGAGGACAGATTCCTGTTGCCATGCGTCTGTCCAGAATCGCGTCGATTGGCCATTGCGCACCTCCCAAAAGCTATGCTGCTGAATAAGCGCATGGTGTTGCTTTGCTGCGTTCCAGATTAGTGAACCCGAGTTGATGGGGGTTAAACGAACCAAATCAGCAGTTGTTCTGTTATTAGCATACTTCGCTGTCCAGAGTTTGGCCCAAGGAGTGTGGGGATTGGAAATCCATCTCCACCAGACTCGGGCAACCATAACTTCATTACTGTGCGTTGGGTCTCTCAAACCAAGACCCCCATCTGCTTTGGGGGTGCAAACAGTGCCCCAATTCACTAAGGCCCATTTCCGATTTTGACTAGAGGAGCCCCAGAGAAAGCATCTTTGCAGAGCTTTGATCTGTTTGAGAACCCACTTCGGGGCTGCAAGAACAGAAAAAAGGTAGAGAGGCATAGATTGCAAGGTGGCTTTAATGAGAGTTAGACGACTGGCCATGTTGAGGGCGTGATAGGTCCAAGAAGAGAGGCGAGATTCCAATTTCTCAAGGAGCTGGTTTCAGGAGGAATGCTTGATGGCTGAGTCTGTAAGAGGGGCTCCAAGATATTTGTCAGGGAGGGTGGCCACAGAGAAACCAAGAATGTGAGCAATGTTAACTTGAGCGGGAATGGGAGTGTGGAAGAAAAAGACCTGAGACTTGGAGTCATTGATTGTTAATCCAGAGGCTTTAGAGAAGAGATTGAGGATTTCTTTGTAGGACCGGGCTTCTTGTACGGAAGGGTGGCCAAAGAGCATATTGTCATCAACAAATTGTTGATGGGTAGTAGTGGGAGCATCATGAAGGGAAAGACCACGCAGATGTCCTAGGTTGACTTCCTCATGGATGAGTCTGCCTAGCCCTTCGGCCATTAGGACGAAGAGAAAGGGGGAGAGGGGGTCCCCTTGTCTGATGCCTCTGGAAGGGCGAAAGGGGTGGGACGGAGTGCCATTGAGAAGAATGGATAGAGAGGAAGAGGAAATGAGGTTCATGATCCAACGAATCCACATGCAATCAAATCCATAAGCATTTAGAGTTTGCTGAATATAATTCCAGTTCAGCTTGTCAAAGGCCTTTGAAAGATCGATCTTGAGCAGCATACCTGGCTTCTTGCAGACTTTGAGTGAGTGTATGATTTCGTGTGTGAGAATGATGCCATCCAGAATTTGTCGCCCTTCAACATAACCTGTTTGTTCTGGAGAAATGAGGAGAGGAAGAAGAGGTTTGAGTCTGTTGGCGATGACCTTGGTGATGACCTTGTATATTACATTGCAAAGGGCGATGGGCCTAAATTTGTCAGGTCTGCTGGGTTGCTCCTCTTTTGGTACCAGCGCTACAAAGGTAGTGTTGAGGGAGGGCATGATCCAATGCATAGCTCGAGATTCTTCTACCAAATGCCAGACTTCTTCTCGGATGAGTTCCCAAAAGTGGTGAAAAAAGTTGGCTATGAATCCATCCGGTCCAGGGGCTTTGCCGTCCTTGAGTTGAGCCATGGCCGTGTCTACTTCTTGCTGAGATATTGGACGAAGCAGCATTTGATTATGGTCATCCGTGATAAGTTTTGGAATGAGCCGTGTGATCTGGTCTATGGCAGGCTGTCTGTTGGCTTGTGGCTCCTTCTGGAGGTCCTTGAAATAGTTAACAAGCTCTCTTTCCATATCCTCATGCCTCTCCATCCTTTCCCCATGTTGGTTCGTGATGTGGCCAATTCTGTTCTGCATTCTTCGTTGGATGGTCGTGTTGTGGAAGAACTTGGTATTGCGCTCTCCTTCCTTTAACCAACGAACTCTAGACTTTTGTCTCCAGAGGATTTCCTCCTGTTTATATCTATCTTCCAATTTTCGTTGAAGTTCAAGCTCTTTGGTAGCCAGAGGTTCAGATCTGCCAGAGTTGATAATCTCCTGCTGGACGTCCTTCATTTGTTGTTCTAGGATTCGCTTTTCCACGAAGATGTTACCAAAGATGTTGTGATTCCAATCTTTGATCTGCTCCTTAACCCACTTGAGCTTTTGCTGAAACTGGTACATTTTGGATCCGTTGGGAGGGGTGAATCTTTTCCAGGTAGAGTAGACCATGTCAGTGAAGGAGGAATGCGTTAGCCAAAAAGCTTCAAACCTGAAGGGCCGTTTTGGATGGAGACCCATATTTTGCCATTGGAGCATGATGGGCCAGTGGTCAGAGCCCGTGATAGGGAGAATAGACCCAGTGAAGTCTCCGCCCACATGGATAGCGTTGTCTGATAGAAGGAATCTGTCCAGCTTGGAAGCTATCTGTTGTCTGCCAATTCTGCGGTTGTTCCAGGTATACAGGCCATTGCAAAAAGGAATATCTATGAGCCAGTTGCTGTTGATGAAGTCCTTGAAATAGGCACTGTCCTGATCAAGTCTGGCCCTTCCTCCAGATTTTTCAGCAAGCTTTGTGATCATGTTGAAATCTCCGCCTAGAATCCAAAGAGGATGAGTCCTGTTGGAATTGAGATGCGCAAGTGTATTTAAGAGCGCTACCTTGCTTGCCAAGTCTTGGGGGAAGTAAACATTGGACAGATGTCCATGAATATTGGTGCCTATAGGGTGGAAGGTGGCCTGGATAAGGTTGTGAGAGGCATGAAGGTCGCTCACCTGCAAGGCTTGAGGGTTCCAAGCAATTTCCAATCCTCCCGAAAATCCTGAGGCGTCCACAGCTGCAGATCTACAACCCGGCCAAGCTCTAGTCAAGATGGAGCTCAGCGTTTGACTGTTACATTTAGTTTCCTGAAGGAAGAGTAAGTGGGGTTTTTCCTTCTGTATCAAGTTCTTTATCATTCTGTATTTTCCGGGACCATTAAGTCCTCGTACATTCCAGGAGATCAGATTCATTGAGAACTAGTTGGGAGAGGTTTGAAGAACCTAGTGAGCTTGGGATATTGTCCCGATTCTACTAATATTTTCCCCAGGGCCATGGTGCGCTGCCAGTCAGGAGTTCTTCCCCTTTTCTTGGATTCCTTTATCACCTTCAGACTGTCCCAACGACTGCCAGACTGGACACCCAGTTTCTTGTTCTGATGGACTTTGTCCAGAAGCGCCTCTATAGTATCAATCTGCCGTTGGTTGATCTTATCATATTCTTTTCGTTCACAAGCTTCTTCTATACCTGTGAGATCTAACTCGCTTATGACAAAACCTTCACTGTCCTCGTCCATTTGAATAGTCTGGTCGAGCTGGAGTAGATCTGTGGCTTCCAGGTTGACCAGGGGAGCTGAGACCTCTGAAAAGGGGAGGTTAGGGTCCCAGGTGACCTGTTTCTGATTAAGGGTGGGGGTGAGGTTAGGTTTTTCAGCAGAGGTCGAAGAGGGTGGGATGGGCGGCGATGGTGCGGGATTGGGTTGATTTGGAGGGGGAATGGAAGGGCCGGCGGGACTAGGGGTGACATGGGTAGGAACATTCGAGGGTTCAGTTTGGGCAAGCACAGCGAAACTATTACTGGTGGAGGGAGTGGAGGCGGAGGCGCTGGGTTTCTTCCCAGGAGTGGATTTCTTGCTATGTCTTTTCCTGGAGGCAACTTTGGTGAATCCATCTGCCTCCGCTTTACCCTCTGATTCGGCATTGCGAGCTTGGATCGTGAGAGGACAGTCTCTGTAGAGATGCCCATGGGCATGGCATCTTTTGCATCTGAATGGCACATATTCATAATCCAATGGCTGAATCCACTCAAAGTCATCGTGAAAGATACTTACCGCGTCTGGGAGGGCGCTGTCCAAGTGCATTTGAACACATATTCGAGCATAGGAAGTATACCTTCTGAGCTTGGTTTCTTCAGCGACTTTTATGAACTCTCCTAGTCCAGATCCTATCGCCTTCAGGGTTTCCTCATCCCAGTATTCAAGCGGCAGTGAGTAGAGTCTAATCTAGACAGGCGCCCAGTTGAAGTTTTCTCGATCTGGGTTGAATCTCTCCACCCAGTTTCTCAAATAAAGCCCCGCCGAATTGAAAAAATATGGTCCCCCATCCATGACTTTGTTTCTGTCTTCCAGACAATTGAAAGTGGCGGTGAAGAACCCTTTTGCTCCAAGCTGCAAAGAGACTTCTCCTTTGGGCTTCCATTTGGAGGCAATCCAGCCCTGGAGGGCCTTCTCCGTTGGCCAAAACCTGACAAATTTTCCTATGAGGGCATGATCCCTCATGTACTGTATTCTGGCGTTTATTCGATGACTTGGCAGATCAATTTTAGGCCGTTCTGAAGCAATGGGCTTGCAAGTGGTTGATGTAGCTTGTTGTGTCTCCGTCCTTACATCCGAGGACGATTTCTGGGCTTTTTCAGCCCCTGTGCCGTTGTCAGATTTGTCTTCCATTCGAATCTCTGGGCCGGCTCCATTTGCAGGGGGGGGTTTACCTCCCCCCCCCGTCTCAACCTCCATTCCTAGGACCAGGTCGATGTTGCCAGAGATGGTCAGCGCCGTCAGTGCTGGTGCAGAGCGGTCGGGTTGCTGCAGGCGCTAGGGTTTCATTTGAGATCGGAGGCACAAAACCCTAACTCAGTCGCTCTCATCGAATCTCCTCACTCTCTTGCTGTTATTCACTCACAAAAAAAAATACCCCCATCATTATCACCCATTCCCATTACTTATAAATCCCCAAATCCCTAAGTCCTCCCAAACAGTGACTGTCCTCACACTTAAATCTCACTTGACAGTCCTTTTTCCACTGTGATATTTCTCCACAGCACCTTATTATATATGTGGCATATTTGGCATTAAAACATACACCAAACTCTTGTTTTCACCATACATATATCAACATATACTTTTCAAAACACCTTGTTTTCAGCATCATGTCAGAGACAAATTCATCATATGAGCAAGGATATGAGTAGGACAGTGACTCAACCACAGGGCTAAATGTACCGAGGAGGTCTCACAAAAGTGGCAGGCACGTCAGGGAGGAGCCCACTTCTTTGGCTCAATTGCAGGCCTGCCCGCTTGCAATGACATGCTTTCAGCAACATTCATGTTTTTGGTATTGTGAGATGATATCTCAGATTCAGCACCATCAGGAGTTGGTTCGCTTATTTTTTTTACATTTGCATGATGGTCATGTAAACCTTGCTGGAGTGAACTTCACCTTGACACCAGAGACCATTTCTGAGGCAACCGGGATGCCAAACATAGGTGAGGAGTGGAATAAAAGACAACAGCTGGATAGAGCATATTATGAGCCTTACATCAGACCTGGATATTTGAGGCAGTTGAGCAGAGTATTCCCGTTTCGGTTTCTGAAGGAGTCCTATGCGCCATTAATGAAACTCATCATTAGATACTTTAGCTGTGAGGGTAGATTCTCACGTCTTTATGCATACCATATCAGACTTTTGATGCATTTCACGAGAGTGCGACTGATGAATATTCCATACTTCATGTGCCGAAACATAGAGCGGATGACTACCCTTGTGCAGAAGAAGACTCCAGAGCAGCAACATAACAACATTTATCATTATGCGCTCATCAAAATCATTGTAGTACATCAGCTTGGATTGCAGGGCATCACATGGGATGAGTTCATTTCCCGTGACTTCTTTGCAGCCCCTCAGCCTCCTCCCGAGATTGTTCATGATGAGGCAGAGCCTTCACATCAGTTTGAGGTTCCTGAGACTGAGCCTATCAGTGCTCCAATGTGTGTGACATATCAGAGAGGCCACAGAGCCTTATTTGCAGCAGCACGACGAGTACTATCTCCACCAGGGGTGGAAGGGGTCTCGTTATCTTCATCAGCAGCGCGAGTACTATCTCCACATGGCGTGGAAGGGGTCTCGCCTTCGACATCAGCACAGGTACAGGTTCAGGACAGAGGCAAGAGGCCTATGCACGATGAGGGCCCTTCAGGAGGCCAAGACACTGACTTTATACTCATCGATGTTGATTCGAGCTCTCCCAGCTCAAAGCTGAAAGAAATCATCCAGGAGCAGAAAGCTGAGATCGACACGCTGACCGAGAAATTGCAGAGAGCTCAGTGGGTTATAAATTATTTGGAGCAGCGGAATAAACAATTGGAGGATCAGTAGACACTCATAGAGTTGCGGCAAATCCGTGAAGACCGTGAATTGGCCCGAAAGAGACCAGGTGACATGACACCAGTTGAGCGAGAGACTTGCCTTACGCACGTCAACATTCATCTGGAGAAGCTCTTGGTGAAGGCCAATAGGGACAAAGACATGCTCAGACATATGAAGAATCACTATTGGGCCCGCACACACGTTTGCAGAGCAAAAATGAAGATCCTGAAGGCGAGGTTGAGAAGAGCACTAAAACGTCGGAAAAGGCTGGATCCGCTCTGAATCTTGGCCGAAGCTTCCTTGGCTGAGCATGAGACATGATGGGAGACCTTCACTCCAAATTTCAGCAAATTTGGAGAAGATTTTGTCATTTTGAAAATTTTGGTTGCAAAACAGGTTTTTCCGCCCGACGCGTCGCGCCACCCGACGCGCGCTTATGATTGGGACATCTTCTGGAGGAAAACTTGATATTTTTGGGTTTTTTATGGTAAATTATGCATGCTCAGGAATGGATGAGAGATTTCATGAAGTTCTGGGTGGTCTTAAAGGTCAAAAACACTCCAAAAATGGCCTTTCTGCCACTTTTTGCACCAGCAGGAACCAGTCTTGGGAGATTTCAGTTTTGGAGAGGAAAATGACATCCAAATTGAAAAATTCCACTTGGGTTGGATAGCATACATCCAGGGCTTTCCAACGAGCTATCATGAGCTCAATTTGGACTTCAGAAAGTGCCCCAAAAATAGGCTCAAACTGGCACGGCACATTGAGTTTTTGAGCGCGGCGCATAGAGGAATTTTGCCCAAATTTCACTTTTCAGCTCAGAAATTCGGCCAATTTGACTAGTTTCAATTTTGGATGTAATTATTGATCTATCTTGATGTAATTTTGTGGCTATGATGTAAATTTGGCATGTTTTTACTTGTTCTAGAGGATTCATTCACTAAAAAGTGAAAATTAAGTGAATGGATCAGTTTCCTAGCATATAGAGGCAAGTTGTTTGCCTGCCTAGATTTCAGTTCCATGTTTAGAATTGGTTGAAATAGCTCCTAGAAGGATGAGCTCGACCCCTAGAGGCATGGGAAGGGGTTAGGATGGTCTATATATTGTATCTTTTGAGGCATTTTCAGGGTTGGACTCTTGGGAAAAGTTTGGCACTCCATTGTATATCCATTTTCAGTTTTTGGCAAAGGAAAGACCAGAGTTTTGCAGCACTTGTTGGGATCCTTGTGGCTTCTGAGTTTTGATGATGTTCTTCTCATGTTATTTTAAGTTTCATTAATTTTATATGTATGCCATTTCCCTTCTCTTTTCTTCTGAATTAAACAAATGAGTAACTGAGGTAGAATTCATTGATTTGTTGGTGCTCCGCCTTAGACTTTTGTTTAGTTTTATATGTTTTTTCGTTAGTTTGAAGAGGATCCTTGCACTCTCTTTCCCTCTTCAGCTCCTCAGCAGTCTTTTCAATCCATTCATTTGATCTAAGACATCAAATCCGCTACCTACCTCGCCCCAACTTGAACTCTACAAGAATTTGGCCTCATCCCCAAGACCGAAATTGTCATTCCCCTTTTTCCAAAAAAACCCTAAAAATCAAAATCAGACCCTCCTATTTGTTTATCTAGCCTAAGATCAGTTTTTTTTTTAGTCATCTCAAACCCCTTTGAATATTTTCATTGAGATTGACCCAGAGAGAGCCCTCTCCTGTCCTCGTAGGGCTAGCTACGAGGCTGAGCATGGTTTGTTGTTGTCCTTTTTCTGCCTTACTTCAGCCTAAGGTGGATTTGGGAACTGACAGTACATATTACAATTTAAATATGTATTAGCCTCCTCTTTTAGTCATTCAACAATCTTCCTTAGTTTGATGCTCAAAACAATCATTTAAACAAACATACACGTCAAGATTATTTTGTGCCTATAACAAGACTTGATTTTAGGCTAGAAAATTTCTACAACACAGGTTTACTTTAACCTACATCAAGGAGATATTTTAGCCTCCTTGAAAGGACAAAATTCAATCTTCAAAACAAACCTTGTTCTCGATATTCAACAAAACATAATTTGGCCTTCAAAACAAACTACAAATCCTTCAAAAAAATGTGCCAACGACTCTCCTATAGGTTGGGTCAGGTAGCAAATGCATCATACAAAGACCCTTCTCTAAATTGGCTTCACTTCACTTCTTTAATGGTTCATGAGGTATGAACTTCAAACCTACTCCTTTGTTACCCCGTAACATAATTGAATTGCTTGTGCGAATGGTTAGAAATTCCCCTTGTCACGTCTATTTATAATTTTTTTGGGGTCTATGGTAGGGACAACTTGTGAAACGGGTGGGATGTATAATCTGTATTTAAATAAATATATTCAAAAATTAATTTCTCCTCAACCATGAGGAAAGGTGTGCCACATATCATGGTAAATTATTGAAATATGTTATCTGATTATGTAACTTTCTCCTTCCTTTGGAAAACCTTTGGCATTAATAAAAACCATTTTCAATAATTACCCAAATTTGGATGTGTTGAAGTTGCCAAATAATTTATTTTTATCATCTCCTTCTTGTGGATAATGCATGACCCTGTGTTATGTAGGTAAATCCTCTCTGGGGACAGAGACGATCCCTCTAGACCTAGGGTGGGTCTAGTAACAAGGAATCATGCTAAGGTGTAGGTTCCTAGATATTCGAATGAAAGAGGACGCGATAAGATAGAATACCTATGGTCCAATGCTATTGTCGGCAATCATAGTGGTGATGAGAACTTCTCGCTCTCGATTCGGCAAGTCACAATCCCTGCGCTTATCGCACTTAGACACCTACACAAAGATTAGAAAACGACAACCATATCCCACATACTAATCTCATCCAAAATATACTAATCAGTTAGAGAAGATTAGCATATTGCATTAGATAAAGATAAAAGACAATACGGGAACCAGACAATAGTCACTTATATTAAAAGGTAGAAAGAGGAGATACAACCATGCTCTGATATTGCGGTCTCCTCCAGCGAGGCTCGGGTGAAGCATGTCTCAAAGCTCGTTGGGGAATTCAGATGGGATAAGGGACATCTCGATGGATTTATCCTTGTTATACCTTCTCATAACTCGATTACTCAAATATAACTTAGTCTCTCAAGTTCAACACTTCAGCTAGTTCAGCTGTAGCTATTCAGCTAGTTTTCATAAAGAGAGAAGGCTTGTTTATATAGAGGCAAAGGAGGAGGTTGGGATCCCTACAAATGTGGAAGGGAGGCCTATCCTTTAGGAGTGTTCCAAGGGAGGTGGAAACTACTAGCTAAAGGAGGAGGTCTGTGGTTGTTTCAGTTCAACCACTCCTAATGAATCATCCCCAAGGTGGTTGGAATGGAACCTCTGCCTCTATTTTAAAAAAAAAATTCATAAATAGCTTGGCGCAGGTATCACACTGGGACAAAATGCCAAGTGGCGCGGGCTTAGTGTAAAATTCCTAGGTCGATGCGAGGAGGTAAAGGGCTACTCGCGCCAAGGCAAAAATAGGGATTTTCACAACTCTGCTCAGGGAAATGTCAACAAGGAGAATGTTGCCTTCATCAAAAGGGATGTAAGGATGTAATTTGCAAGGCATAACACTATGCATTGGTCACAGAAATGACCCTCCAATGTGTGAGTTGGGGATTGCAGGGACAGTGACAAAATGCAGTGTAACAGATGCCCCCTAAAGCATGAGGTCCGAGGGAGAGGGAGGGGCGAAATGATTTATGAGAATGCGTTCAAACAAAACACCGCTATCAGAAAACCTGCAATTGCAAATACACCTGATATCTCTGATACATGAACATGTGGCATGGGTGCATCCATCCATAATAGAGTATAAATACTGGGATCTAGGTATGGACGCAACCATCCAGTAGTAAATATCAACAAGTATAGGTATGGTCGCAGCCATCCAATCAAAGAGTCATGAAATAAGTCATGATAATACATAACTAATCCGCAGCCTGGATCTTATCAGACAAAATCCAGGGTCTTGCGCTCCATCTCGACCCAAAAAAGTACAATTTCTAGCATGCAAATGTATGAGTTAAAGTCAAACATGCAAGAAAATTGGTTGATTACCAGCCAATGATGAAAGTTGTTAACAGACATGAGAGAAATCACCAATAATGTCAATGGCTCTCAAGGTACAGGAGGTACAATCCATGGAATGTGTACAGTGATCTGGCGTCAAACACCCACAGAGTCAGTCAATCGAAGGCCAATGATGTGGACCTTGCGTCGAATGTGAAGAACCTACCTTTAAGGCATGCTGGCTCCAAGGTACCGGAAGGGAGTCTCTAGATCAGATACCTGGATAATGAGTTGAAGTCGACAGGAAGTGACCTGGTCGAAGGAGGGCCATAATGTTTCCCACATCATCAACACGAGATAGAGGAACATGATGTTTGTGAATCAAGATCAACAGAGAATCAGAGGGAGGTTGAAAAAACTGCAGAGGCAAACTTCTCTTGAACATATCAGCAGCACGACACTGGATTTGGCAGTATTTTACATCAAAGGATCTGAGGTCATGATGACATGGCAAAGAGAAAATAAGAGGTCAAAAGAGATTACCCAAACCCATGGAGGCAAAAATGACGAAATGATATGTCCCCAACCCGACACGAATGCAGACAAGTGCCATGTTCAAGAGCGACATACTGCTAACACAACTAAAATCTGGTTCCATTTTCCCCCAACATTTCTGGTGAGTACCCCAATTATTTTTGAAAACAAGCTTGAAGGGGATAGCATATGCTTGCACTATAAGTTTGTCCTTCGGAAAAATCCATCCTAGTACATTTTACGAGCCCTAGGAAGGAGGAACTTGAATAACGTCATGGTGACGAGGTCCGATGTCATCAGGTTTTAACAAGTCTGACAAAGGGAGAACTCAGCATATTTTCATGTTTAGAGAGTTTTAAAAGAAGGCAGAAAAGAAAATTCCAGCAATCCCTTTTTGTAGGTAGTCTCATAGATCCGAAAAGGTAGAAAACTGTGTCTGAGAGAACCTCTTAGTCGTGATAGGCTAAGGTATTCCTTTTTTGTAAATAATCCATCCCACCCCGAAAAAAGGGGTAAATGTATACTGGGTAGATATCGTTTCGCAGCCATTTAACGAGTTCAAAAGGACAAGCATCTCAGCAATATTTTCAATTTTATAGAGTTAGAAAAGAGCCAGTGAAAGATGACTCCAATAGTGAATTTTTCGTGTTTGTATCGAGTCCGAAAAAAGTATAAAATATAACTCGTCACTTCATCCTTGTCACATAAAAACCTGTTGCTACAGAAGAGACATGTATAAAACCCATTTTTCGAAAATAATATTATAAAATAATCGAAAAACATGCCTTAAAACCTAATTAGGGTGTAAAAAGTTATAAAATGCCAAAAATAGTAAAAAAAAATTACTTTTCACTTTTTACCTCTTGTGGAACAATTTTTACCCATTTTACTGTGCAATCTTGCGGCGACGATAGCGGCCAATCCAGTACATCAATCGAAAATCCATCAAATCCAGGTAAGATCTGAGATACCTCTTGTCATTTTAAGTTATTCCTTTCTTCCTGCATTTGTCAATTTTGAATTTGGGAGGAGAAATTGTAAAATCTAGGGCTGCGCGGTCGGTGCGGGTTTCGAGCATGGAGTCACGTCGACCGCCCTATTTTTAAGATTAGGGCGCACCCATTGGTGCGACTATTTAAGAAACAGTCACGCCAATGGCGCAACACAATTTCAAGCAAAAATACTTATCAAATGTCCCAATGTTTTTACAAATTCAAGGATAAATATTGACTAATATCACTTGTATGTGTGTGTTTGCAGGGAGAATAGAGAAAAATGGTCATTGAATGGAAAGAATGGGAACATAGTGAGGAAGATGAATTAGCCATGGAAAATGAGGGAGTTATGGAAGCCCTCGGGAACTGTGGTTTGAAAAAATTCTTCCTCACACCATGTCTCTGAGCCCAACCAGAATTGCTACAATATCTTATCAATATATGGGATGAAGATCAAGAGAAGTTCATCCTACGAGATCAAGAACTCGAGATTGATGTTTCCGATGTATACTTCATTACAGGATTATCACAAAGAGGTGCAGCACCACTCCTGACCAGCACTCGACCCTGCATGGAAAACATGTCCATGGTGATAGACAGAGTATGTCGAGGAGCGCGGAAAAGAACCAGTAGTGGGAAAGTTGATATACAAACCATCCAGGATTTGACACTATGTGTGGTATTGCATACCATCACACGTGCTGTGGGATTGAAAGCACCACATGAAGCAATGAAGACATAGTTGCTTCTTGTTGTGTGTTAGTATGAATCCTTTGTCGAAGTGTATGAAAAAGGACCACTTTAGCTACACATAACTAATAGCCCTAACAACAAAAGTGGCTTCCAATATCTTCATATCTGCAGTTAGTTGAACAAGAAAAGAGCTGCAAAAAACAAGATCTATGCATGGAAAGACATTAAGCAGTAAAAACAAGGGTTTGCTCCATATACCAATAGACAAGACAAGAACAATTTTTGAAAGAATTTTTGTATTAATCGGGCACCTGGGAGGAAAAAAAGAAGGCGTATCCAATTCTCCTCAGTGGGATGGGTTCTTGGAAGTCCTCAGCACTTCAGATCTAAAATCTCTCTCTCTTGTTTGTGTAGAAAACCCACACAAAGAATGGAACTCAAAGGGAGCTCACACAGCAAATGGCAGAAAATGGTGACCAAGTGTATAGATCCAGAGTGATCTAATAGGCAACAAAAGGTGAAGAATGGTAGGAAAAACCCTCCTATTTATAACAAAATATTGGATCATTCTAGATCTTGGTGCATGATTAAAATAATGTTAACCAAATCTAGATCCACCTTTTATGGAATATTTTATTATATTTGTTGGAGGGAAAAAGTATTTGACTTGGGTCAAATCCCTTTATTTGTTAATAATAAATAAATAAATGATTTATTTATCTTTTAAGGAAGTGGTTGAAGGATAATTAAATAAATAATGATTTATTTAATTATTTGTGGGTGATTTGGTCATATTTAACAAGGAATATTATCTAAATAAGATTTAAATAATCATTCCTAGAAAATAATAAGATAAATAAAGGTTTATCTAATTAATTTCTTTGTTTTGGGTTAAACATGACTAGGAATAATAATTAAATTATGGTTTAATTAATTATTCCATGAGGAAAATCAAACAACTATAGGTTTGTTTAATATTTCCTTTTGGGGTTTCCTGTTTAGACCATAAACAACCTAATAAATGTGGTTTATTAAGTTATTTTACATAGTGAAATCAATTTTACTTAGGGTAAAATTGGTCTTACATGGTGTACTTGGGTCCATCTAATGATAATAGGTTAGATGACCAAAAAATGGTGTAACAGATTGCCCCCCAGCGTGCGAGTGTCAGGAGCAAATCGTATGACCGAAGTACGTTGTAAGAACTCAATCACCAAACAACAAAAGGGGAGTCAGAGAGAGAAATGAAAGGTAGATAGTGTGCTGAAGAACTAGACCCTGAGGAGACGAGACTCGCAGGTGCAACAAGTCTCTTTTTATGAGAGGGTACCTGTGCTGAAGGCGGTGGGGGAGGCATACCTATGCCCGCCGAGACAAAGTACAAAATAATAGTGTGTCCAGTAAACAAGGGACCGAACCATAAAGTACAGCTGGCATAATCATGAGCCAGATAAAAATACAATGAGGAATCCCATATACATGTTGTGCCTGGGATAACAGCCAGGACTTGTACAATAATATCTGAGTACATGAGATACAAATACAACCCAAATGCCCCCCGTAAATGGGGAAGGGCTCACAAAATCTGACTGA
Organism: Pinus albicaulis; assembly: GCA_034641835.2. Taxonomy (NCBI): domain Eukaryota; kingdom Viridiplantae; phylum Streptophyta; class Pinopsida; order Pinales; family Pinaceae; genus Pinus; species Pinus albicaulis. The sequence goes on along the minus strand of CM076578.1, from coordinate 1,317,663,786 downwards.
TACATGCAAATCAAAGAGGCGCTGCAAGTGGCTAAGGCCAACATCATCAAATATCTGGAGCTGCATCGAAGGCTGCAAGGAGGAGGTCATCCAGGCATGTGGGGGGCTACCTGCGGGGCCACCCCCTCATGAGGGCTGAGACATCTCACACACACCCGGGAATCATCAATAGTTGTTTTTGCATCACTGACCATCAAGCATACGGATCTCGATCATGCTGAGAGGAGCTGGAGTGGAGAAACAATCAAGTCAAAGGGTGATGAGAGATCCCTTTGCCTGATCCGAGGCACCAAACAAGAGTGGAAGCTGGAACCAAGGTACACCGCCCTCTAGACCTGGCTTCTGGAATGAATGAGCTGATGTCGACAGAAGGAGGTCCGCCATAGGTGAGGCAATGAGAGATCCTCAACTAAGGCACGAGAGAAAATAGTAGAGCAACGGACAGACTGACACTAATGGTTATATTGAAATGGAAAGGACTGAGTAGCGAATGGAAGAATTCCCTTGTTAGAGCATAAAGGGCATGAATGACATGGCAGCGACTGACACAATATCATAAAGGATAGGGGACAGTGGGACTGAAGGTCATAAAGTGCGACACAAGAGAGAGACCAAGCAATGAAGGATGGAGGGCTATAGCGGGGTACAAAGGGACTCGGGATAGACTCCATGAATGCGATGATGACTCAACTTGGATGCTCTAAACAAGGGCGACTCGATGGTGCTGCCACACAATAAAGGCCCAATGGGGGACCATAAGAACATGAGTACAAGATGGTAACTCATGACGAAAATCGACACAAACAAAGACAAGTAAGGAGGCAAAATGGTGCCCCAAGTACAAGTGTCGTAAGTGAGGAAATTCGATTTGAAGGAGGGGTGAAGTGACCTTTCTTGGACAAAATGTGTCCTGGTGAAGTATTAAATCACAAAAAACGAACAGATACCCATTTGAGGGCTCGGTGAGAGCTTTCCAACGGTGCAGACGGTTTGTCGAACGGTGCTACGGTATGGTCGCAGTAGTCGAAAGAAGAAACAGGGGTTCTCTTTTAATAAGGTAGTTTTCCCTCCAAATTCACTCATTTTCTATTGTTGCTGTGGTGAATGTAGAGAGGAGAGAAGGCCCTAAATCTTGCGGTGAGCGTAGCGGACAAACCGACCATTGGAATCGAGATCTTTCAGTTGCAGGTAAGAGGCCTAACCTTACTCTTTTATTTTGATGGATTGAAAGTTCAGTTTAGGGCCCAAAATCTTACTAACAGACCCTCCTTCATCTCTACAGCCGGGTCGCACTTTTTGGGCCAAAAAGTGCGACCTAGGAAGAAAGTTTCAGGGCAAAAAATGCAACCTGTCCCAGAATGGGGCAGAAAACTGCGACCTGGGAGATGAGGGGGTTTTGGTGCTGTTTTATGGCTGAGAGTTGGGTTTTTGTGTTTGGTTATGGTATTCCCGATCTGTATGCTGACACAGAGGATGTTTTTGTGCAGGTATGGAAAATTTACGGGTTGACTGGAGAGAGAGAGACCTGGGTACATTACAGGTAGAGATCCAGGCGGATCAGGGTGTCCGTCGTGTGTTGTCCAGGTTTGGGGTTCTAAAGTTTTTGGAGAACCCTTTGATGAGAGCAGGAGAGCCTTTTTTGGCCCATATTATCAGTTACTGGGATCCAGAGCATGAGGTCTTTGTAGTGCAGGGGCACAGGATCGAACTGACAGTCCAGGACGTGTATTTCCTGATGGGTCTCCCACCACTGGGGATGGAGGGAAACACGCAGCCAGTGTTACCGCGGGGGCGGCATATCATGGAGTTTGTGGAACGACATTGTCGACCGGGTCTCCAAGTCAAGGGGACTCAGATACTGATCGGGGATCTAGAGAGGCGAGAGACCCGTGCAGTGGCCGCAGCTGTGCTACGTATCCTGGGCAACCAGGCATTCCATCACATCACCGGGGGGCAAATGATGCTTGTGGAGAGTGTGTTGAGTGGGACCTACTATGGGTGGGCCCAAATGATGCTTGTGTCATTAAAACGACAGTTTTCGCTCTGCAAGTGGCAGGTGAACCATGATTGCTCGTATGGGACTCTATTGTGCTTCTTCTTCTTTGAGAAGATCCCTACCTCGCGGCCTCGTATACAGCTTCCAGATGGGGGCCTGAGAGAGCCCAGGATGTGCCGGTGGGGGCGACTACTATGCAGAGGAGGAGGAGGGGCGGTCGGGCGAGTGTTTCGACCGGAGTTCTTTGCCCATTGGGATCAGATGTCGTTATACATAGACGACTATCCCTATAGTGGGATGAGTTATTATGGGGATCTGAACCTACCACTTCCACCTGGTCGAGTATGGGGGCCCGATGGTAAGTGATAAGTAACTATTCTTGTATGGGCATGTTAAAGTTATTGAATAGTAGAAATGGTACTGATTCATGTACTTTTGGTATGCAGATATAGCTCCGGTAAAACCGGCCGGATATATGGGGCGCCCGGCAGCCTCTGGAGCTGCAGGGTCGAGTGGGTCAAGAGTAGCGCGCAATGAGGATGCGGCCGCCCTTCTGGAGGACATTCACCGTAGATGCGAGACGTTGCTGACCGGAGTTTCAGAGCGCAGGTGGCAAGACTTAGACGACCAGTACATGGAGGCATGCATTGGTCTTCCCTCGGAATGGCGAGGTATCATGCGGCGCATGGCGATGGCTGGTCAGGTCATATGTGATCTACGGGCTGTAGGGGCAGAGCCATTGGCTCAGGATCCACCAGATAGTGAGTAGGTGTGGGGCATGTGGTGCCCCCGAGTGTGTATGTAGGGGCAAGTGGTGCCCCCGATTTTGAGTTTTTTGTAACATGCTATGGGCATGTCGTATGTATCAGAGTAAATGGACTCTAAACACATGTTTTGCGACACATATTATGGATATGCATCGTTTTTAATGATTATGAATGTTATTTTCTTGTATGAAATGCGTGTGATAAATGCCAATCTAGAACATGATTTGCAATACTATCTACATAGTGATTTTGTTCTCAAGGTACATGATTGAAAGTTATGGTTTCAAATTCACGTATCAAGAGTTTCACTCGTAAATATCGTCTAAACAGCACAGGGTTATGCACACGATAAACACCATTTAGTTGCATGACAAGAAGTAAGGAATCCAAACGAACATGCAGATGGAGGATGCGATGAAAGAGGGCATCGGCTAAGAGACCACACACTGCATCATATTCAGCCTGATTGTTGGTGGAAGTACCAATGCAGACCCCGTTAGAGAGGACAAGGGCATGCAAGGGGGTGAAAATGGCCCAACCTGCCGAGGCAAGATTCCGGGAGTAACGACTTGCACCATCGGCGTAACCGATAAAGGGTAGGGACGGGAGGTCCTGCAGAATGGTGTCACAATACAACAAATGGGGGGAGGAGATACAATGATGGCAGCGTGAGTGAATAGAAGACATCGAACGGTAACTGCGGGAGGGAGTGCAATGAGCAGGATGGCTATAGCTCATATTCAAACTAGAGGGTGGGATATGAGGGCTATAGAAGGTATGGCGGGGACTCGGGCTGCGGAGGTCAACAGAGAGACAGGTGGAGTGATCTCGTGTATGGGTAGAAACAAGGGGGTCCAGGGTGGTCACTGAAGGGGGGTCAAGCGAGGCCACAGGGGAGGATGCAAGAGGACTGGACGCTGAAGGTCACATAGAAGACGATAGGTAAAGAATGGTCGTAGTAGACTCCGTCATCTGAACATCAGGGGGGGGAATGTCGATGGGAGCGGGGGGATCCTCAGGCTGGCCCGAAGCATACTGTGTGAGAATGGGAGAGGCAGATTGATTTTTTTCAACCTCATACTCTCGAACGACCTCTAAAGAGGCGCGGTAATGCGTCAGGTGAGGACAATGGTGGGAGTAATGGCCATGGTCACCGCAAAAAGCATAGGGCTTGTTGGTGCGGAGAGTCTTGGGGTTCTTGGTTATGGACGAAGAAGGAATGGAGGCTTCAGGGACCGTAGACTTGGGGAACGCGAGTTTAACCATGGGCTGAATACGGGGCAATTCAGGACAAGCATGGGTGGCGTGACCGACGACATCACACAAGGCGCAAGGCTTTGCGGGCAGAGGAGGGGCCAGGTCAGTCGGGGCGGTCTTGTCTTTGGGTGCCCTCTTGCGAGCTTTGCCTTTCTTCTCGGGAGCCGTCATGACAGGAGAAGGGTCCTGTGGAGGTGCTGGGGGCACAGTGGCAACGGAGGAAGCGAGGGGGACCGGTTGAACCGGTGTCAAAGCCATGTAGGGTTTAGGGTGACTAGGAGGGGTAGCGGCTGGAGGATCAAGGTACCAGACTGGTATGCCTAAGGTCAGGTTAGGGAGAGAGAGGGTGGCCATGACGGGGACAGAATATACTCTGGGAGGGGGAGCCAGGAAAGGTATCTGCCCAGCAGGGTAATGACCACGAGGGACGGCTCCAAGATGGTTAAGGCCTGGGGAACCGATCCAGGAGGATAAAGGGGGTCAAGGACACCAGCTGTAAGAGCAGGGCCACAAGGAGGAGGTCCGGCTGGCGAAGATGAAGGGCTAGGAGTAGGTTCCGGTGGGCGAGGTTGAGTCTGAGGTTGCTGACTAGCCGAAGCGGGCCGCTTAAGGGCAGCTCGAGACGATTGCATCATGCAAACATTCGACAAGTTGGGATCAGAGATATGAGGAGGGGGAAGACCAGGAAAAGTTCCAAGCAGGGAGGAATATTTGTAGACGCCGAGGGAGACACTGGTCAAGGAGTCGACGGTTTGCTTATTGGCTACAGAAGAGATGGTCGTTTCAGGGAGGTTTGAGACGGCGGCTCATGGTAAGACAACTGGTCAATGGTGACTATCTTTCCATTGTGAGGGAAAGACATCTTGCGAAAAATCGCGGATGGGACAGCAGACATGGTGTAGGTGTAGCTTCGCCCCAATAGAATGTTGTAGTCTAGAGGGGCGTCTATGACTTCGACGTCAACGCAAACGGTCTTACCGGCGAGGGTAATAGGACAATTACGGAAAAGGCCAATGGGCTGGGAGGCGTGGCCATCCCACGCTCGAAGGGTGATCGTGGAAGGGGCAAGCTCAGGAGATCCGAGTTGCTTCCAAACTGAAGCGGACATCACACAGGTGGATGCCCCTTCATCAATTATACACCGAGAAATGTTGGCGTTCCAGATTTTGACTGGGATTTGGAAGGCGACGGAAGCAGGAAGAGGAGGATGGTCCGATTGGGTGGTGTCGAAAAAAATCATTTGGTCATCAACAGGATCTACAGTGCCCACGGAAGATAGTAGAGCCTTCTTTTGGGAAGGGCATGACTGGAGGAGCTCCAGTGTGGAAATGGCAGTAGGAGATTGCGCCAAATCATCTACTATGCTATACGAATGAGCAGCTCATCCGGAAGTAGCGTTTAGACGTAATGGTCCTTTAGGAAGCTTGGGATGAACCTCAACTTTGGGTTGAGGGATATGTAAGGGGCCATTCGATGTCAAAAGAGGCTCTATAGAACCTGAAGAAGGAGGCTCGAGGGCAGACTGAGCAGGAGGTTTGGGGTACTGGCGAGATCGAGTTTGAAGGTGAAGGTCGACGGTCGGGGAAGGATTGGAGTGCATCATAAGGATCTGGTAATTGGAGGAACCGGAAAGGGAAGGTGGAGTGGCGACCTGGCTGTCAGGCGGGTGGGTAGCCACGAATCCTTGCTGAGGGAAGGGATCAGTAAACACAGCTGGTTTGGTAGTGGCCACATTAGGAGGAGCATGAGGGGAGGCGTGTTGTCTGCGCAATGTGGCTTGAGACTCCCACATCTGCCGCATCTGGGGTAAGAGGGGACAATCGTGGGTGTAATGACCATAAACACCGCAACATGAACAAGGCTTATTTGTGCGAAGCGGCCTGTCCGGCTTGGGCTGAGTGCCCTGTTGCTGGTTGGCAGTGTTAGGGTCAACACCTGGACTGGGTCCACGGGTACCGGGGGCAGATTGGTTTGGATTGCCTCTCCGCCTTCTTTGAGAAGAAGGGGGATTAGTCGCGCCCTACTGTGCAAATACTTGCCCTGGAGGGGGCTGTAAGTGCTACTGCGGGTTTGGAGGAGGCAAGGGAGATGGAAGCGCATATGCTGGAGGAGCTGGCGCACCAGGCTGCGGATAAAGCTAATGATGAGGTTGGGAAACATTGAGGTAAGCAGGAGGTTGGGAAAAAGGAGGAGGCATGCCGTATCCTGGATACATGCTACCGGGAGGGGGAAGAGTGCTAGAGGTGCTGGCCCCTCCCTGAGGGAGACCGTAGCCCATAGGAGGTTGAGCGTACGGATGGGAAAGGGCTCCAACGATACCGTCGGCGGAATGAGATGCCCCCGGGGCATTAGTGCCGCTGGGCCTGGGGAGGTCGGAAGAACGGTATAAACATAACCAGATTGAGCGTAGATCACGTCATATTTCAAGGCTATTTGGAGGGTGGCTTCTTCAGTTAGAGGAAAGTGAGAGGCGACATCTTTGCCGATAGGAGCTAAGAGGGTGCAAAGGAACCAGTCCATGTAAACCTGATCTTCGAAGGGGGGGGGCTCTACATAAGCTCCGTCTTCGTCGCCATTCCTGAACATGGGCGAAAAGTCGGGTCGAAGAGGCTTGCTTGAATGAAGTCAAGAGCTCCGTGCCAGTATCGTATCAGAGAGAGAGCTGGAAATAAGATAAAAAGGCTTGGGAAAGGGTCGCAAAGGTGGTATGGGAAGAGGTGGCTTGGTCAACATACCATTTATAAGCTTCGCCAATAAGCATGCGTTGGAACAAACGAAGATGGATGGAGTCATCGGTAATGGAATTGGAAGAACACCACATGTGGAAAGATTGGACATGGTTGGTTGGATCTTCTCCAGAAAGGCCTTCAAACTTAGGGATATCGGAGGGGAGCTTGGTTGGCATAGCAAGCCAACCAACATCGTGGAGGATAGGGTCATTGATCAACTGATTGAAATCGGGGAGGCTGAGGCCTGTAATGTACTAAGAAAGACAGGTGGCCGGGTAGTCTCCTGTATGCCCGCTAGTAGTATCGGCCGGTGATTAGGACGGAGCACCGTTAGCGTTAGGCCCTGACCGTACATAGTGAAGGTGGCAGGGGGAGAACTAGGAGGAGAAGGAGAACCCGATGAATCAGGAGAGGAGTCGGAGTGCAGACTCAAAGGAGGACTGGCTCGACGACGGTAGGGCAGAGCAGGTCGATCAACTGGAAACTGAGGGTTAAGGCCAAGAAGTCTCCGGGAAAGGCGCCTAGGGGACACAATGATGACAGGAAGAAGGAAACTGACAGGGGCAGAAAGGGATAGAATCAAGAGAGGTCAAGGGTAGACAAGGTGCAGTGACAATTGATTTTGGAGTATTTTCCAGGCGGTGTTAACCAGGAGATTATTCACTTAGGGTCAGTGTGTGGTGTGCGTTAATTTTAATTTTTAAACCCTTTTCGTTTTGAGAGCAAGAAAAAGTGTGCTGCGTAACTGAAAAGAAATCTGTAGAGAACAGTATATAATTCTTAAATAACAGAACATTTAACAGCTAACCATGCATCAATCTAACCCAAAAAGGCAGGTCTCTCAAAACTACTCTAAAAGAGGGCAAAAATCTAGTCAAAACACACTTAAAAAGAGGCCAATAGATCTAGGTTCAAAAGGGACAGGGATCTAAAGGATAAAGCTGCCGAAAAGAGGTGCAGGTCACAGCCAAGAGACAGAGGCAAGGTGGCTAGAAAAAGGGAGGAAATCAGCAAAAAGCGGAAGGGGAAAGGAGGGGGCCCAAAAAGTAGATCGAAACAAATCTTCAGGAGGTGATTTGAGAGGTAGAAGAGTCGATTTCAAGGATCAAGGTGAGGTAACAGATCCGAAAGGGGAGGTCGAAACTCCGAAAATACAGACGCCTGAAGCAGCCGAAACTCTTCCACCAAAAGTGGAGGGTACTAAAGCCCTAGGGGGGCTAGGGTTCCCACTTAGATGAGAAACAGAGCGTGAAATCATGCCTGAACAGCCGAGATGAGGCTAGAAACCCCATGCATTTCCGTAAAACCTGCAAAAGTGCAAAAAACAACGAAAATGGCAAAGTCGCAGTGTTCCGAATTGCTTGCAAGTAGCCGTAAAAGAGGCCGAAAAAGTGACTCTGAGGTCCAGGCTCGCAGTTATGGGCCAAAAGTGCGACCTCTGCTCCTATGAAAGTTCCCAAGGGCAACATTTTCGTAAAAGTCATTGCCCCGCCAAGGCCGATGTCGCTACTTCTGCGTAATAGGCCTTGACACACTGCCAGAAATTTTGATGATTTGTATTTTGTGAGAAAAAAACATAAAAATAGGAAAAATAAACAGCTGCAAAGAAACCCTAGGGTCTGAAGTAGCTGGATATGCAGGAATATGAAAAACGACAGCGGTCGTAATTTAAAACCCGTGTGGAGTCGCCATTTGTTAGTATGAATCCTTTTTCGAAGTGTACGAAAAAGGACCACTTTAGCTACGCATAAATAATAGCCCTAACAACAAAAGTGGCTGCCAATATCTTCAGATCTGCGGTTAGTTGAACATAAAAGAGCTGCAAAAACCAGATCTATGCATGGAAAGACATTAAGCAGAAAAACAAGGGTTTGCTCCATATACCAATAGACAAGACAAGAACAATTTTTGAAAGAATTTTTATATTAATTGGGCACCTGGGAGGAAAACAAGAAGGCGTATCCAATTCTCCTCGGTGGGATGGGTTCTTGGAAGTCCTCAGCACTTCAGATCTAAGATTTCTCTCTCTTGTTGGTGTAGAAAACCCACACAAAGAATGGAACTCAAAGGGAGCTCACACAACAAATGGTAGAAAAATGGGACCAAGTGTATAGATCCAGAGTGATCTAATAGGCAACAAAAGGTGAAGAATGGTAGGAAAAACCCTCCTATTTATAACAAAATATTGGGTCATTCTAGATCTTGGTGCATGATTAAAATAATGTTAACCTAATCTAGATCCACCTTTTATGGAATATTTTATTATATTTGTTGGAGGGAAAAAGTATTTGACTTGGGTCAAATCCCTTTATTTGTCAAAAATAAATAAATAAATGATTTATTTATCTTTTTAAGGAAGTGGTTGAGAGATAATCAAATAAATAATGATTTATTTAATTATTTGTGGGTGATTTGGTCATATTCAACAAGGAATATTATCTAAATAAGATTTAAATAATTATTCCTAGGAAATAATAAGATAAATAAAGGTTTATCTAATTAATTTCTTTGTTTTGGGTTAAACATGACTAGGAATAATAATTAAATTATGGTTTAATTAATTATTCCATGAGGAAAAATCAAACAACAGGATTTGCTTATTTCTTTTGGGATCTTTGGGAGCTTGTTGATTCATAAACAACCTAATAAATGTGGTTTATTAAGTTATTTTACATAGTGAAATCAATTTTACTTAGGGTAAAATTGGTCTTACATGGTGTACTTGGGTCCATCTAATGATAATAGGTTAGATGACCAAAAAATGGTGTAACATTGTGGACTGCATGGCTCCGACCCTCTTCAACTGGGCAGAGGCGATGACCATAAACATGAAGCGCCAATTAGCCAAATGCAAGAAGACCAAACCAAAAAAATTTGGTTATGGGTCCATCCTGGTATCGTTCTTCTTGGAAAAATTACCAATTTTTCAGTGACAGGAGGTTATAGTTCCGAATCCACCAACGAGAGAACCTCAGATGGCTCGATGGGTAGCACTGATGCCAAGGGCAGGGGCCGGCTAACAAATGTCTTGGAGTCTGGAATTTTTTGATTGGCTTCATCGACAACTGATTGTCATGGAGGATTGGCTCTACTCTGGCACAGACTTCATTGGTGATCCAGACATCCCACTCCTGGAGGGAGAAGATTGGGATGAAGATTTGGGTAAGACTCAATTTTTGAATTTTATGAGTATTATGGTTTTTTTTATGTATGTTTTGACATTAAATCCATATGATGTAGATGTTGGCCTAGAGACACTTACCAGAATGTCACCAATAGTGAGGCGAGTCCCTCATGATTTCGACCCTCAAGGTGAGGGTAACGAGGAAGATAAGATAGTGCGCAACCTGGAGGGTATCACCCGAGGAGTCCCAGATTATGCACGTTTTGATGATGTTCCTCGCACCTATCAGAGATACACTGTAGGAGTGTCTAGCCGAATCCACCGCTTTCTGAGGTGGCTAGCATGGGCCGTGACATGTTATCATAAGCATCATGCTAATTAGACACCTAGGTTTATTTTATCTGCATATTTTTGCGAGACATGATGTCTCGGATGTAACAGAAACATACACATATTTTTTAACGTTATGATGCACACAGTTGTAAACATGCGATATATATATATATATACACACACATCTATTTCCTTACATGGATCTTTTTACATATGATGATGTTTTTACAAATTATGCAAATGTTTATCTAATACAATGTTAGCCACTGTATCAGTTAACTTGTTCATTCATCTAGGAATATGTTGATAAGTAATGAAATCAAAATGTCTTTCCAACAAACTAATACGTAAATACAATCTCAGAATGTGCGGATTTCTAACTGAATAATGATTATTGAGTTGTAGAACAACAAGCTGTGAATCTAGATTTACAAGCAACGCGCGTATGTCAAGGTTAATTGCCTTAGTTAATATCTCGATAACGGCGCTATATTTAGTGACATTGGTTGTAGTTCATCCTAGACAAATACCTTGTAGGTCTATCAACTCACCAGAAGGATTATAAATTACCTAGGCTACTGAAGACAAATTCCTAGTACTGCGGGAAGCACCATCTGCGAAACCAACATAAGGGGTAATATACATTTGCATGATAAGCAAGACCCAATAAGCAAGAAAATGCTCACAAAGAACACCAAACCCAAAAAAATGTACAAAAATTAAAATAACACCTATGTACACCTGATATACACAAATGACTCATGCATAATATTTTTTTAGATACAACCCATTTCTGGGCTATTCAAGAGGATGGAATTCGTAGTCAATTAGCTCATAGGCCCCATTTTGCAACACACTTTTAATGATGTAGGGCCCATTCCACATAGGTTGAAATTTACCTGCCCCAAGCTTATCATGAGCTTGGTCATATAGGAGGATGATATCTCCTTCAATGAAAGAACGAGGGGAAACTGATTAATCAAAATGAGCTTTGACTAGCTTCTTTTGTGCCTCGATGACCAAAGAAGCTAAGCGATGAGTTTCATCTAACCTCTCTAAGTAAAGGAGACACTCTTCTTTTGGCGAATTATTAGGCAGTAATTCCACAACTAGTTTGAGCGAAGGTATTTCACATTTAATCGGGAGACTAGCTTCCAGACCGTAAACCAACAGAAAAGGGGTGAATCCGATTGCACTCTTCACTGAGGTTCGGTATGCCCAAAGAACCGAAAATAACATGAGATGCTAGTTTGATTTGTGGATCCCAATCGTACGCTGAAGCATTGTGACAAGAAATTTTTTCACAACTTCACGCCATTGGCTTGAGGGTAGTACGACATTGAGCTGTCGTGACACAGACCCAACTTAGAAGTCAACTCTGCCACCATATAATACCGAAAATGGGAACCATGATCGATAATGATGGCTTGAGGGACACCAAACCTAGAAATAATATGATTGAAAATGAACTGAGCGGCTGTCTTACCGTCAACGGCAAGTGTAGGCATTGCTTCGACCCATTTGGTGAAGTAGTCCATGGTTACGATGATATAAGCATGCCCCCCGGCCGAGTGAGGGTTACATGTCATAAAATCGATGCCCCATTTTGAAAAGGGACCAACAGTAATGAAAGGGTGAATGGGAATAGGTGGCACACGCATCTTGCATTGATAAATTTGGCAATCATGGCATTTACGAACTGCAATAATACAATTTTTGAAAATGGAAAGCCAAAAATACTCGACATGAAGTATATTTTGTGCAGTAGCATAACCAGACATGTGACCACCACAGGCGCCACTGTGACAATCATTCAACACTTTCTCAGCTTCCTTGAGGGTCAAACATCGGCAGAGTACGGAATCAACTCCAACGTGATAGAGCGTATCTCCGACTATGCGATAAGGTTGTGAGTGATGTTGGATACGTCCGCAAGCATCTTTTGTCAACTCAGACTAGAATGTGGAAATATGGAGATATACGATGATATCACCGTACCAGGGGTCGAGGGTGCTAATCAAGAAAAGTGTATCGTCTGGAATATGGTCCTCAGCACGAGACGGGGCAGAGTCGGAAGGAAGGGAACAAATCAAATCAGCAAAAACTAGTGATTTCTTTGATTTGGAAATAGTAAATTCCAAATCGAACTCTTTAAGGATAACGATCCACTTCAAGTATTTTCCCCCCAACAATTGTCGAGACAAAATATAGGTCATGGGGTTGCAATTGGAAATCACAGTCATCGTACGCAAAAGGATATAATGACAAAAGCATTGGACGGCCTGGACCGCAGCTAGTGCTAACTTCTCGACATGAGCATAATGTGTTTTAGGATCGAGAAGGTTACGAGACAGGTAATAAATGACATGTTCATGACCGTCATCATCGTCTTGAACCAAAACCATGGAAATTGTACTAAAAGCGGCAACTAAATAAAGGGAAAAATCACGATGATAATTTGGAGGACGTAACAAAGGAGTGGTTACCAACAATGTCTTGAATGTATCAAAATATTTTTGAGAAACCTCATCCCAACAGAAAGGGACATCCTATTTCAAAATTCGCTTGTACCCTTTAGCTACTTCGGCATAGTTCGGTATAAAACAGCGTAAAAATTTCACCTTACCTTGTAGACTCTGCAACTGATGTAATGAGGATGGAGAGGAGAGATTAACAATAGCCTCAACCTTGAGGGGATAGAGGCGAATTCCGTCTTTAGATACGATAAACCTTAAAAGTCTACCGGAATCAACGCAGAAGACACACTTATGCAGATTAAGCCGAATGTTGTAGTGTCGACAACGAAGAAATATCTGACGAAGATGGTCCGGATGGTCCTTACACTTAGATGAATGAGCCGAAAGGTCATCCAGGTAAGGCTAAATGATGTGGTGAATGTCATGAAAAGCGTAGGACATCGCTCGCTGGAATGTCGCCCCGGCATTCTTCAAGCCAAAAGGAATTTTCTTGTATGTGAAGGTACCCCAAGGACAAATAAAAGTCGTCTTATGTTGATCAGCCGAGAGAATTTTAATCTGATTATACCCAGAAAATCCGTCCATAAGGGAAAAAATCTCACTCCCGGCACACTCATCAATGATTTGATCGATGAAGGGAGTGGGATAATTATCCTTAGGATAGGCCCGATTTATGTCACGGTAATCAACACAGACACAGATAGTTCCTTGTTTCTTATTGACAGGAACGATGTTCGAAACCCAATCTGTCAAGGGAATTGGATAAATGAAACCAGCTTTAAGAAGTTTTTCAACTTCACTTTTAATGGCTGCAGCCTTTCTAGGGTGCACCGGACGAAGACGCTGGCGAACAGGCTTTGAACCAAGGTAGGTAGGGATTTCATGCACCACTATACTAGGATCAATGTTGGGCATTCATTCGTAGGACCATGCGAAAACATCACAGAATTCACAGAAAAGGTTAGTGTAAACTTGGACTTCATCTGAAGAACAAGTGACTCCCACATGGATGTTCTCGACAATTCCCGACTTCACATAAATGTCAATAGGCATCGTCTGTGTGATATTTCTCAAGTTACCTTCTGTAAAGACTTCATGTGTCAGAATTGGAATTTGAAGTGGAGGAGAAGGGACTTGAGACGCAAAACACTCAATACATGTAGAAATAGCCCCAAGGCCAGGCATAAACGAAGAAAGATGATGACCATAGTCCCACGGCAGGTCTTCGAGAGACATGGTTTCCACGATGGCTTCATCGAAAGGAAACACTTCTTTCAAAGGATCAGGAAAGTCTGAATCGCCGATCCAGGGGGATTGAGAATACACGTCAAGAGACAAGCTCAAAGGAGCACCATCAGAAGGTGGATTATTCGATGTAGCAATGAGTTCACAATAATCGATTTCAATCGGACTCAAAGGCATTGAATATCCATATGAATCGACCTGTTCAGGTGAAGGAATAATCCACGGGTCATCAGACCGAGAGATCATATTAATTTGAACAGTATTTGGTGGTGAAAGGGGAAAAATACCCATGAGGGCTAGATCTCTGAAGAGTCCCGGCCCAGCTCTCTCGAAGGGAGTAGGAATCTTATCCACATATGGAACGTTGTTCTCAGAAGAAGAGGTGAAGAATGAAAATTGATCGACAGTAACAATCTTGCCCTCGTGTGGAAATTTCAAAACATGAAAGAGGGTGGACAAAATACAAAGCATAGCGTAAGTCCAACTGCAACCGAGGAGAAGATTGTAATAGAGTTTAGCATCAACAACTTCTACTTCAACATTGACTGTCTTCCCTTTCAATGTAATCGGCAAACTTGCGAGAACACCCAAAGGTTTTGATTCCCTTCCATCAAATGCTTCAAGGGCATTTGGCGAGGAATTCAAGGCCAAAGAGCCAATGGCCTTTCAGCACGAAGCTAACATGACGTAGGTTGATGCACCTTCATCCACAACGGCTCGATGGATGTCGAGACCATTAACAACGACTTGTATAATGAGCACAATCTGATGCGGAAGTCGCAGGACAAAATTCTGTAGATCGAAAGCAAGAAGGCTAGTATCAGCAGGATCAACCCCGCTGATCACAGATAATAAATCTTTCCCCTGAGATGGACAACTCTGGAGTACTTCTAACGCAGACATCGTGGACGGCGCCTGTTCTAAATCTTCAACAATACTGTAATGCTGAGCAGCACGGGTGTTAGGATTATAAGAAGATTTCCGGAGAACACCTTTGGAAGGTGGTCACACAACGGGTTCAGCACTGGGATTTTCAATCTCAAGAGCGCCGAAAACAGGTGGAGGAGGAGGACCATCAGCGATCTCCTTCCCCATTGCCTAGCGCAACCCTGCATAATCTTTCGACTAAGTAGCAATGGAAACAGATGCAGAACCGTTCATCATGAACACTTGAGAGCCAGATGGAACATATGATTGAGGCTACTCGACCATCTGGGTCTGCTGAGATGGAAAAGGTTCTTTAAAGACAGCAGGAGTACCCTAATTTCCTTTGAGCAGCCTACTCACTTCGAACCATCGAGGAAAGTCCTTGGTGTAGTGCTCTTCATCACAAATTAGATAGGGATACTTTGGCTTACGCTGTGAACCATCATCAGCACGAGATTTGGACGAATCTAGTTTTGGGGTGTCAGCCTTGGTCTTGCCTTTACCCTTCTTTTTCCCTTTAGAAGTATTATCTGTAGGATTGGCCTAAACGACATTGACCTCCAAGGTTTTACTAGGATTCGAGCTATACTGAGGAGAAATATCATTGGAAGAATTATACTTTTGCTTCCCAGGGTTGGAGGAGGAAGACTTACGTGAAGTTTGAGACACAGAACCAATAATACCGTCGACGGATGGGGTCTCTGATGCGGTAGAAGTTCTAGGTCGAGGGGCATCAGTCAAAATATCATACAATATGCCCGATTGAGAGTACATGAGATCAAGGTACTGGGCACGAGAAATGGCCTGTTCCTCGGTTACACATGCCCCCATGGCTATGTCTTTTGCAATCTGATTAACAAATGAGGTAGTGAACCAATGTGTTATCACCACAAAAAAAAATTCTAAACTCTGAAATTTTACCTTTTTCTAGTCATGGTGTCAAATAGGTCTTGAGTCATTTCATTTTTTAAAAAAGGGTAAGTGATAGGTTTAGAAGTCTTAAAAAGTTATTTTTCATTTCCAAGTAAGGTCTTTAAGTCTCATTTCATGGTTAAAAATTCCCATCATTCATTTAGAAGTCATGTTTTTAACCTTTGAAAAAATCCTCTGCAATTAACTACAAAACCACAGTTTCGTAGAGCGGTCAGTTCAAAAACTCAGTTTTGCGCTACGAAAGCACTGCTACTTTCGTAGCGCATATTGCCAAAATTGCACTAGGTGTGCTATGAAAGCGCGAATTCATGGGAAGGTCATGTCAAAGCATAAAAATTGTCAGAATCCGTTGGTTTTTCATACAAAGACATCACTGTGAGTCAGTTAGGGGTCATTTCCAAAATGTGTAACCATTCATACTCATCATTGAAATCATAGAGTTGGCATTTATGAAAATAAATTTCAAATTTGAAAGCCTGATTTGTGTTACTTACTCCAGTTTTCATAACAAACAGTGAAAAATACCTGTTTCAAGTTTTCAGCTTATGGTCATCTTACACCAAAGCTATTCTTATTTACCATCAAGCGAGGCTGATCATTAAATTCTAAAGGAAGCAGACAGAAATTTCTAAATGCAAGAATGACAGAGGAGAAAAAGAATCACAGGTCAAGGCATTGCTTAAGGTCAGAACCTGAAAGCATAGGAGTTCTAGCTAAAGACAAAACAATGTTAGAGGCTTTCAGAAAGGCAAGATGTTTGAATTTTTGTGAAAATCTACAGGGAGGACGTAGTTAGGTACCAAAAGAATTTGCTTTGAATTTTAGTGGTTCAAATACAAATATTGGAATCTTGAATTTGTCAATAACTCTTGAGACTATAGCCCTAGTAACTGAGATACCTAAAGGACAAGAAACATGGTTTAAGGGTTTCAGATTTGACATGGAGGCATGCAAGATGTTTTTAAAGCCAGAATTTATAGAGATGGATTTAAATAATGCAATTCCCAGAAGCTGCATTAAATATAGCTAGGCCAATTTACTCTTCAATATCCAGAGGTATTTCACATGCGAGGGCAGGTACCATAAATTTTATTCCTACCATTTCAAACTTCTATTACACTTTACAGGTATGATATCTTTAGACTTGCCATTTTTCCTGTATAGAAGCATTGCTAAGATGGCAGATAAAGTTCAAGTGAAATCTGAAGGGTGTGAAAAATCTCTGTTTCACCATGGTTTAATCAAACTGATGGTCTTGAACAAACTCCAAAATATTAATAGAGATTGGTCATCTTTTCTATTTTTATGTGGATTTGGAATAAAAGCTCAAACTCCAGTAAAAAATCCTAAGGAAAAATAATCTCTACCAGCAGAATCCAACAAACCTATAGTTGAAAGGACAAAAAGGTTTGTAAAAGTGAAGCCTAGGAAACAGGTAAAAGAACAGGTATAAAAGAGACCAGCTGTCATTGCAGAAACTCCTCCACCTACAAAACAGAGGTTGCAAGAAATTGAAGAAACTACACAGAAAGAGACAGCTGGTAAACAAATTCTACAGAGACTGACTAGAAGTAAAGCTGCAAAAGAAAAATGGAAAACAATGCTTTTAGAAACATGTGACAATTTAGGTTTGAAAGGGAACTTAGATGATATTTTGCAAGCAATAGACATAGAAGAGTCCCCTTTAGTACAAGCTGACTTCATAAGAATTGATCAAGGTAAACATAAAAAGATGAAGTCATCTAAGAAGCTGGAGTTCAAAGATGAAGATGCAACATTTGTCTTCAAGGCTAGGAAGCTTGCAACTAGACAGTCAAAGAGGATACAGATCTTAATGCTGAGGTGGAGAAAAAAAATTAAGCACCCACTGTTTATGAAGAAATAATAGATATTTCTTCACCTATATCAGAAAATGCCAAAAGCAGAGTATTCTCAAAACAAACAAAAAAAATCAGTTATGAAAAGATGGAGGAAAAATTAAAATCAGCCAATCATGAAATTTCCGGGTTAAAGAAAAGAGCTAGAAAGAATGCCATTGAAAAAACAAGTTTCAAGAGGATGAAAGCCCTTTGGGAAGGTGAAAAGGTTTCTAGATCAGAAATACCTAGCAGTGAGGAACATTTTTTCACTTGGACTGTACCAGCCATAAAAGAAGCAAAATTTGTGAGAGTTATGAATACTCATTTGAGGGCCAGCAACAGGAGTTGAAGACTTGGAGATTCAGCTAACAAAATCTCAAGAAAAGCCAAAGGAACAGTGAAACAGAGTAATGGAACAGTGCAGAAAAAGGATTAATTTATAAGTCAATATTTTATTAAGGTGAAGACAAAATTTGATGAAGATCATCTTTTTGAAGTTAAGTTACTATGTTTTTTTTGAGATAATATCAGCCCTTATGAAGTTTAAGTATCCCTAACTTACAAATTTTGAAGACTATTTTGAAAATCAGCTTGCACAACAATTTCGTAGTGCGCTACGAAATTGTTGAAGAAGTCTTTTGCAAATTTAAATATAAATTTTGGAGGGAAGTTTGATGAGATTTTGGTTTAAATCTGCTGGTGTAAGCATGGATATAATAGCTAGAGGTTCTAATGAAGAAAATAGGTGAAAATATGATTAAAAGGAAAGGTTTTACACCGAGCTACAAAATGCGCTACGAAAACAAGCTACTTTCGTAGGGTAGGCTTATTTTCTACCCTTTTACATCATTTTGGAGATGGTTTCTACACAGCTGGAAGATTAAAGGATTTATGGGAATATTTAGCAAATATGACACATGTGAAACTAATCCATCAATGATCAAAGTGCTCGAAACTGACAATGAAAGTTAAGGGCTGAAAAGTAGGAAACATGTTTCCTAATTTTTCGGACAGTTTTGTCATCATCAGCGGGATCACATCAAGGTTGAATACAACATCAAATTTTGAACTCATGGGATTGCAGCTGGTAAAGGATGAATTAAAGACTGGATAAGGTTGTTACAAGCATATTTAGGAGTTTCAGTCCTATTATAATTAGGATTTTTTAAAGGCAGTATATCTGTTATTTTGTAATTAATAACATGTTTAAGATTACGAAAGGTGTCAAAGCATGGGAATTCGAATTCTCTAGTGAAGGATCAAGGAATCCTATATTGTAAATGTTCTATATAGAGCATGAGGTTGAATTCTACGAGGGTTGGGCATTTTTATTAGCAAAGACTTTGTGTTGTTGGATGTCACTGCTTCTTCTTCACTTAATACATAAATATGTTTTGACAACTCAAGATTCATAAGGAGTTTATGTTCATTATTGTTCTAATTTCAATCCTCAATTATCTATTTGCAATAGTATTTGTATGTGATACTTAGAATTCATTTCACAATGCTCTAACTTCCTTTACATGCAAATAGGCTGTGTTTTTCACCGTGTAATTGTTTTATTCATTTACCTAGACTCCAAATGCCTTAACTTCCATGCTTAACAGATTGCGATGTTTTTTTGAAGATTACCTTGACTCCATGGCCCAATGAAAGTTTGCTAATCTGTGATACAACCAGTTATACCATTTTTTCTGTTTTTCTTAGAGTTATCCATCTATCCATTAATCAAAAATCATAAACCTTTGAGAGAGCCCTCTCAGGTTGAGGAGGTTAAGCCTCAGGAAAAATATTGGTTTGAAAGAGTTACACAAAGTGTACTTGATGAGCAGCCTATCAGGGTCAGATTTTGTGATAAAATTTTGGTGCATCTACCGGGAGTATGAAGATTAATCATTCTTGAAATCAAGAAAGATGAACTTTTGAAGGTAGCAGGAGCTCAGAAAGATTTTTGAGGCTGCATCTACCTTGGTGACTCCATAAAATTTCAAAAGTTTAAAGGTGGCTTCGAGAAGGAGATACAAACAGAGTAATCCTGATCCCAATCCACCTACCACTGTGGACAATCCAAACACTATTTCAAGAGTCAGTCAAAGGATTTCAGAAACATCAGGTACTCCATCTCATTCGAAATCTTTGTCCTCTAAAATATTAAAAAGTCCTGACGACAAAAGAGTTGATGATAAAATTCATGAAGTGTTGTCTAGATCGAAAAGTGAAAAGGAACTCATTCATATTATCTTATACTTACATAAAAGAGGAATTGAAACCTCAGCCCTAGTAACACAAGAAGACAAAGAAGAATTTTGGGAAGTTGTTACCTCTGAGCTGTTGTTAGAAAAAGAGTCTTTAGATAAACTGAAATATCTTGATCCTTTTGAAGTCTTACTGAAATCTAAAGCTGCTTTACCTCTTCCAAATTGGAGCTCAATTGCTAGTGGCTTACAAAAACCAAATAGTCCTTCTCATATCAGTTCTTCATCTTCTATTTCTACCATTCCTAAAACTAGTATTCATCATTTAAACATGGCTGGTCTTGCTAGGTATGCTCCACTTGTCCTTCCTGCTGTTTTACATGATCTCCCTAGTAAATATGTTGCAAGATTCAAGCTTGGGGAAGCGATGAAGAACTCACAGCAGAGCAACATGTAGATCAATTTAATGATTTTATAGACAGAGAAGAGGTTGATGATGAAGATGTGAAGTTAAGATTATTTGCACAAAGTTTTACCAGTGAAGTTAGAAAATGGTTTAAAGCTCTCACAACGGGAATTATTCGAACTTGGGATGAGTTTGAAGATAAATTTTTGAGGAAATGGGGAAACGTAACCAATCTAGTTCAAGCACTTACTGAATATAACATTCTGAGAAGGGCAGTTGATTAATCTATCCAAAACTTTTCAAAAAGGTTTAATAAATTTTTTAATTCAATTCCAGCTCATTTTAAAGCACAAATGACATATGCTGAAGCATTTGACTATGACTTTTCTATCTTGTTGAGAGAAAGAGAATCACCTACACTTTCTGAAATGAAAAATGATGTAGTAAAGGTAGAGGTAAACATGATAGCTACTAAAAAGTCAAAAATGGGAAAAACTATATTGAAAGAAGAAGAGAAACCTTCCTCTTCAACTTATGATGATAAATTTGATTCAATGATGAAAACTATGGAGAATTTGATGGATAGGTTGGCTCTTGGAAACACTTTTTCTCCTCCTGTGCAACATGAACCTCAATTTAGAAATCCTCAATTCAGGAGACCTCAAAATCAAAAAAGTCCAAGAGAAAATAGAAATCAACAACCTGATCCTCCAGTGAGACCCCCTTTTCAGCAAAATTTGGTAGATGAAGAAGATGAGCCTAAAATTCCTGAAGAATCTATTCATTGTCTTGACAAAGAAATGTCAAGAATTTTCTTGACTAAAGAAGAGCATGATGAGTTAGATTTGGCTAATCAAGGAGAAGAACCATCAGATTATTTTAAGGGTTATCAACATGTTATTTTTGAGATGCAAAAGCGATACAATCTCAGAAACAGAAATGTGCCTATTATCGTAAACAAAACACAGCCTAAAAAAGATACTCCAAAGGTTGCTGAAGTTAAAAAATATACTCCAAAGGTTGCTAAAGGTAAGAAAGACACTCCACTTGGTAATAAAGACACTCAAATTCCTCCTCCTATCAAAGAAGCTGAAAAATCAGTTTCTGTTTTCAACCTTGAGAATGAAATTTCAAAGATCAAAATATCAGTCCCACTTGGCGAGATTCTCAAGGTAAATGAATATAGAAGCAAGATTGTTAAGATGTTAAATTCACAACCAGGAGCTGCTGATATTTTGAATGTTCAAGAAGACAATCCTACTATATATTTGGGTCCAAGGCTAGAAGATGAAAAAAATGAAGAGGTTCCTCCTTTTTATGTGAGCATTAGCATTCACGACATGAATTTACATAATGCTATGTTAGATTCAGGGGCTTCTCATAATATTATGCCCAAAGTAATTATGGAAAGGATGGGGTTAGAAATAACAAGACCTAATAAGGATTTGTTTTCTTTTGATTCAAAAAGAGTTCAATGCATTGGTTTAATTAAGGATGTTGTTGTTGGTCTAACACAAATCCCAACAAAGACAGTTGTTATGGACATTGTAGTGGCTGACATTCCGCCAAATTTTGGTATGTTATTGTCAAGATCATGGGCAGCAAAAATCAAAGGCACAATGCAGATGGACCTTACTTATGCTACTATTCCTGTTTTTGGTGAGCAAAGGAGATCGTATCGAGAGACTAGAATGGCTTACATGGTAAGTAGTAAAGTCAAACCTCAAAACTTTCCAATTTATGCCTTTGATAGTGAACTTGGATTTTCTATTCTTTTCAATGAGTCAGCTGATAGTATTGAGCAAGGAATAAAAACAGAAAATCAGCACTCTGAAATTCAGCAACCCAAAAATCAGCAAGTAAATAATAAAGAGATGAAATAACGGTGGTGATTGTACTTTGATGGATCAGCAGGAAAAGAAGGGGCAGGATCAGGGATTTGGATTACAGGTCCAAGTGATGAGAGTAAGTTTTACTCCTATAAACTAAACTTTGATTGCATAAACAACATGGCTGAATATGAATCTTTGATTTTGGGTCTAGATTTTTTGAAAAGAATGAAGGCTCAAAATATTTCTATATTTGGAGATTCATAATTAGTTATTAGACAAGTTGAGGGTGTTTATCAAATGAAGGATGTAAGAATGAGAGCATACAGAAATCTAGTTTTAGACATGTTGGAGAATTTTCAAGCCTATTCTTTCATTGTCAAAACTAGAGACCAAAACTCCATTGCAAATTCTCTTGCTGTCTCTGCAAGTCTTTTCATCATTCCTATACATTCTACTGAAAAATATGAGATTGAAGTATGTCATAGACCAGCTTGTTGGGAAAAATACTGAGAGGGGGGGGTGAATCAGTATTTACTGCATAATCAAATCTTTTTACTTTTTCATTCCTTAAAACCCATACGCTACTTTGCTGAACCAAACTAGCGTATACACGCGGATATCCTTCATAAAACTCGCGTATACACAGAGATCTAATTATGCCATTAATTCTTCACTTATATCATTCCATCATTTATTCATTAGATGTTCTATAAGCAGTAAACATGTGCAGTAAGAACGTAATAAACCATCACACAAAGGGAAAATCATGAACACCGTGGATTTTTATTTAGGTGGAAACCCAACGGGGAGAAAACCACCGCAGCTTGCTCAAATTCCTTCAATATTTTATTATAGAGAAAACATCTTACAACATATGTAAGCCAAGCAAGCAGACTGGGACTGAAGACGTTGTGCACCCACTCGCGCCGTTTACCAAACCTTCTCCCGGGAAGCTACTACCCCCCTGACTCGCTTACCGGCCTCTCTCCCGGAAGGAGCACGACTCCCCGATCTCGTTTACTGCACCTCACCCGGAAGGGAGCTACAACCCCCTGACTGAAGGCTACAACCCTCAGCACCACTTTGGACCACGTTTCATCAATTTTCACACTGGATCCAACAACTTCAATAGAACACCACTTGCAGGCCACATTTCATCATATTTTCAAACTGGACCCTTTCCATACTTTTAAGCACAAACATACATCACCAAACTGATACAGACAACTCAGCACTGTAGAATACAGATAGCAGAAATACAGCAGAATAGATCAGACATTTCTTACCACAGTCTTCAGCAAACCCTAGTTTTCATACGCGCTTTCCTTTTACTGATGTCGCGTGTATACGCGCTTCCGTCCACACAAACCAGCGTATACTTCAGTACAAATTTTATTGCGCATACGCGCTTTCTCTTCGTTGAAGCCGCGTATATACGCGCTTCCTCCGCGGCGAAGTAGCGTATAGATCTTCAATCATTACAGAGCAGCATAATTCATCAGATCAAATATTCAGTTCAGATTCAACCCTTTACATCAGACAGATGTTCGCCTCATCACAGCTCTAATCACTCCATAAACAGATCTAGCAAATACAAGTACATTTCAGATCTAGAAATCCCGCTTCATCATTTCTTCATAAATGCATCATAGATTCAGATCTATCATCAAACCTTTACCCTTTCCATACATATATACTTCACAGAGAACTATTCATTCAAGCTCAGACATCTTGCACTCTCACTCATGATTTGCACAATGAATTTCTTCTCCTTATATAGGTTTATCCTTTTTCAATACCATGGGTCAAAGAAATACCATGAGCCTTCAATACCACGGGCCAAAGCAATACCATGAGCCTTCAATACCACGAGCAAAATCAATACCATGAGTCTTCAATACCACGGGCCCCTGTTTTTGCACTTTTTGAGCGCTTTTGCCCATACGCGACTTATCACGTTCTTTCCCGCGTGCACACGCGACTTCCCCTAGGCCAATCCGCGTATACAAAGAGACATACTCTTTTCATCATATTTGAGCACATTTTGAATTCCTTTCTTCATTGCCTTCTGTACACACTGTAGAAACATCATATTTTCTTCATCAGGAACATATTCTCTCAAGAACAACTTCATCAAGTAAGTTGTCATCATCTTCATCAAGTGGGTTGCCTTTCAAGGACAACACTCAGCATCATATTGTCAAGAAACATCAGATTTACATCATTTACCAAGTCCATCAAGTCAAGAATAACTTCATCAGGTGGATTGCCATCAAGGACAACACATGTCAACAGTCGCATGTCTTCATCTCCATTTAGTGGGTTGCCATCAAGGACAACATCCTGCATCATATTTCCAACACAGCTATACCAGACAATATCACTAATTGGCAAGTTTTTGAAGATGATCAACAGGTAAAGAATTTTATTGAGCTGAAAGAAGAATTTGAAAATACACAAGTAGACCAACAAAACATGCTTGTTGAATCTAAAAGAAATTCTGAAGTTTTGCAACTAAAGAATAATTCAATACCAAAAGGTCTTATTCCCCTTGAGAAGCTTTTTGAATGATGTTTTCAAATCACCAAAGATACAAGCTGATGAAGAGGAAGTAGAGAGTTGTAGTCTTAGTACAATAGCCATGCCTAAAATGATCAAAATTTAAAAGTTTCTTTCAGTTGATATGAAATACAAATATATTGAGATGATGAAGAGTTTTATTGATGTCTTTGCTTGGAATTATGCTGATTTAAAAGAGTATGATCCTTCCATTATTCAACATACTATTCCTATCAAAGAAAATGAAAGACCTTTCAAGCAGAAATTGAGGAGGATTAATCCCCTTCTTATGCCACTGATTGAAAAAGAGATTAAGAAGCTCTTTGATGCTAAAATAATTGTCCCAATAAGATTTTCAAATTGTCTTGTGAATTTGGTACCAGTTAGAAAAAAGAGTGGAGAAATAAGAATATGTATTGACTTCAGAAATCTGAAAAAGGCTTCACTAAAGGACAACTATCCCCTTCCAAAGATGGATTCAATTCTGCAAAATATTGTTGTTTCTCAAAGAATGTCTATGCTTGATGGGTTTTCAAGTTACAATCAGATTCTTGTACATCCGGATGATCAGGAAAAAACAACCTTCACAACACCATGGGATACATTCATGTATGCCAAGATGCCTTTTGGTCTCATGAATGCGGGAGTCACTTTTGAAAGAGCAATTGACATTGATTTTTCTGAAGAAAAGGACAAGACAGTGGTTGTTTATCTTGATGATATTACAGTCTTTTCAAAGAAAAAAGAAGATAATTTAAAACACCTAGAAATTTTTTTACTGAAATGTAGAAGATTTGGTATCTCTCTTAATCCTACCAAAAGTATTTTTTCTTTAACTGTAGGAAAATTACTTGGTCATATTATTTCAAAATATGGAATTAGGATTGATCCTAAAAGGGTTAATGCAATTCAAAAGGTAGATATGCCTAGAAGTAGGAAAGAGATCCAATCATTTCTTGGAAAAGTGAATTTTGTTAGGTGATTTATTCCTAACTTTGCTGAGATTGTCAAAGATATAACAAGGATGTTAAAGAAAGGAGTTGATATTAAATGGACAGCAGAAGCAAAAAATTCTTTCGAAGAAATCAAGAAGGCGCCCACACAAGCACCGGTACTCATCAGTCCAGATTTTTCCAAAGAATTTTTGGTTTTTACTTTTGCTTCAGAAAATACTATTGCTGGAGATTTGCTACAAAAAGGATAGCAAGGTACTGAACATCCTATTTATTTCTTTAGTATAACATTAGAAAATGTTGAGCTGAAGTATAGTATTCTAGAAAAGCAGGCCTATGCTTTGGTGAAGGCTCTCAAAGATTTCAGAATTTACATTCTGCATTCTCACATTGTGGCATTTGTTCCAAGTACTGTAGTAAAAGACATCCTAACTCAAGCCGATCCCGATGGCAAGAGGGGAAAATGGATTGCTAAATTGTTGGAATATGACATAGACATTAAACCAACAAATCAGTGAAGGGACAAGGCTTGGAAAAGTTAATGACACAATCAAACTTGGATTGTCTAGATATAAATCTGAATGTAGAAATATCAGAAATTTGTGATGATGAGGAGGAATTAGTCCATATTGAAGAGAAGTACATTACTTCAGATTGGTATAAAGAGGTGGTTTTTGTCCTACAGCACCACAAAGCTCTCGCTGATCTAATAAAGTCCAAAGAAAGGTTTGTTAAGCTGAAATCTTTGAGATATTTTATATTTGACAGAAATCTGTTTTGGAAGGATACCGGTGGAATTTTGTTAAACTGCTTGCTGGAAGAAGAAGCTGACAAATTAATTGAATAATTCCATAAAGGGGATTGTGGAGGTCATCATTATTGGAAGGCTACAACAAATAAAATTCTAAGAGCAGGATATTTTTGGCCAACAATGTTTAAAGACATTTACAAAAGAATTGCTGCATGCCATGAATGCCAAATTTTTAATGGAAGAAGAAAGTTTGTGCCTTTGCCTTTGGTTCCTATCTATGTGGAAGCACCTTTTCAGCAGTGGGGATTAGACTTTATTGGAGAGGTACATCCATCATCATTAGGACAACATCGTTGGATTATCACAACAACAGATTACTTCACCAAATGGATAGAAGCAATCCCAACAAGGCAAGCTAATGATTTTGTAATTATTTCTTTTCTAGAGAATAATATCTTGTCTAGATTTGGTTGCCCCATGAAGATTATAACAGATAATTCTCAAGAATTCAAGTCTAAGAAAATTATCAATTTCTATCATCAATACCATATCACTGTTGGAAATTCTACATCATACTATCTGCAAGGAAATGGTCTTGCTGAATCATCAAATAAGAGCATTGTAAGGATCATTAAAAAGGTATTGCGGGAGAACAAGAAAGCTTGGCATCTGAAGCTGAAGTATGCCTTATGGTATGATAGAATATGCACAAAGAGGTCAATTGGAACTTCACCATATGAATTAGTGTATGATGCCGAAGCTATTTTCCCAACATCACTAGGGGTACCTGTCATGAAACTAATTCAAGGACTTGAAGAGGAACCAAATGCCATTTAGAGGAGGATTTATCAGCTAATAGCTTTAAAGGAGAAGAGAAATGAAGTTTATGATAGCCATTAGCATGCTCAAAATAGAATTAAAAGTACGTTTGACAAGAAGATAAAAGAAGAAAGTTTCCAAATACAAGACAAAGTGCTGAAATGGGAGGCAAAAATTGAGGAAAAGGGAAAACATGGTAAGTTTGAGAATTTATGGAAGGGTCCTTTCAAGATAGCTTCTTTTCATGGGAACAACAGTTATATATTGCAGGAAATTGATGGAGGATCATATGCTGGAGGGCCTGTTAATGGCAGGTTCCTAAAGCATTATACTTGTTGAAGTTTTATCAATCACTCATGACATTGTACATATTTCATCTTTGTCAGTTTTATTTCTAATAATGAGAAGCTGAATCAGATAGCTTGAGCCTGAGGTGAAGGCAATTACAGTTTGAAGAATATGCTTGTCAACTCAAAAAAAAAATTATGTTTTGGTCAAAAAATGGATAGCAGCACTGGAACTACGGGTTCCTAGTGTACCACAGGGGCACACTATCCCAACTGGAGCCACTGTTATCACCATATTTTCTTTTTCTAAAATCTAAAAGTTTACCTTTTTCTAGTCATGGTGTCAAATAGGTCTTGAGTCATTTCATTTTAAAAAAAAGGGTAAGTGATAGGTTTAGAAATCTTAAAAAGTTAGTTTTCATTTCCAAATAAGGTCTTTAAGTCTCATTTCATGGTTAAAAAGTCCCATCATTCATTTAGAAGTCATGTTTTTAACCTTTGAAAAAATCCTCTACAATTAGCCACAAAACCGTAGTTTCGTAGTGCGGTCAGTTCTCAGTTTTTCACTACGAAAGCGCTGCTACTTTCGTAGCGCATATCGCCAAAATTTCACTAGGTGCGCTACAAAAGTGCAGATTCGTAGGAAGGTCATGTCAAAGCATAAAAAATATCAGAATCTGTTAGGTTTTCTTATAAAGACATCATTGTGAGTTAGTTAGGGGTCATTTCCAAAACATGTAACCATTCATACTCATCATTGAAATCGTAGAGGTGTCATTTATGAAAAGAAATTTCATATTTGAAAGGCTAATATGCATTACTCCAGTTTTCATAACAAACAGTGAAACATACCTGTTCCAAGTTTTTAGCTTATGGTCATCTTACACCAAAGCTATTCTTATTTACCATCAAGCGAGGCTGATCATTAAATTCTGAAGGAAGTAGACAGAAATTTATGAAGGTAAGAATGACAGAGGAGAAAAAGAATCATAGGTCAGGGCATTGCTTAAGGTCAGAACCTGAAAGCACAGGAGTTCTAGCTAAAGATAAAATAGTGTTAGAGGATTTTAGAAAGGCATGATGTTTGGAGGGAATTTTGATGAGATTTTGGTTTAAATCTGCTGGTGGAAGCATGGATATAATAGCTGGAGGTTCTAATGAAGAAAACAAGTGAAAATATGATTAAAAGGAAAGGTTTTACACCGAGCTACAAAATGCGCTATGAAAACAAGCAACTTTCGTAGCGCAGGCTTATTTTATACCCTTTTACATCATTTCGGAGATGGTTTCTACACAGCTGGAAGATTAAAGGATTTATGGGAATATTTAGCAAATATGACACATGTGAAAATAATCCATCAATGATCAAAGTGCTCGAAACTGACAATGAAAGTTAAGGGCTGAAAAGTAGGAAACATGTTTCCAAAATTTTAGGACAGTTTTGTCATCATCAGCAGGATCACATCAAGGTTGAAGACAACATCAAAGTTTGAACTCATGGGATTGTAGCTGGAAAAGGATGAGTTAAATACTAGATAAGGTTGTTAGAAGCATATTTAGGAGTTTCAGTCCTATTAGAATTAGGATTTTTTAAAGGCAGTATGTTTATCATTTTGTAATTAATAACATGTTTAAGATTAGGAAAGGTGTCAAACCATGGGAATTCGAATTCTATAATGAAGGATTAAAGAATCCCATATTATAAATGTTCTATATAGAGAATGAGATCGAATTTTACCAGGGTTGGGAATTTTTATTAGCAAAGACTGTGTTTTGTTGGATGTCACTGCTTCTTCTTCACTTAATACATAAATATGTTTTGACAACTCAAGATTCAGAAGGATTTTATGTTAATTATTGTTCTAATGGCATTCCTCAATTATCTATTTGCAATAGTATTTGTATGTGATACTTAGAATTCATTTCACAATTCTCTAACTTCCTTTACATGAAAATAGATTGTGTTTTTCACTGTGTAACTATTTTATTCATTTACCTAGACTTCAAATGCCTTGACTTCCATGCTTAACAGATTGTGATGTTTTCTTGAAGATTATCTTGACTCCATGGCCCAATGAAAGTTTGCTAATCTGTGATACAAACAATTATACCATCTTATCTTTTTATCTTAGAGTTAGCCATCTATCCATTGATCAAAAAATCATAAAACTTTGAGAGAGCCCTCTCAGGTTGAGGAGGCTAAGCCTCAGCCAAAAGATTGGTCTAAAAGAGCTACAAAAAGTCTACTTGATGAGAAGTCTATCTAGGTCAGATTTTGTGATAACACAATGAGTAAGAAGTTGATCAGGAATTTCAAACTTGATCAAGCAATGACGATGTCTCCATTCTTGAATATGGTCCGAGATATGAGTAGCCCGGTCCTGTTTCAAGGAGGTGAGGAGATGCGTCCCGGCTTCATAACGAAGCGGTAACTAAAAATGAGTAAGGAATGCCATAGCAAGAGAGTTGAAATCTTGAAAGATATCGTGGGAGAGCTCGATATACCACTTAGCAGCAACACCAGTAAGAGTTCGTTGGAAAAGATGAAGTCGAATGGAATCATCAACCCAAGAGTTAGAGGAACACCACAAGCGGTAAGTCATAACGTGTGCTTGGCGGTATTCTCTAGAATTTCCCTCAAATTTGGGACATTTAATAGGAATCTTAGTCGGAACCGAGGGCCAATACGGGTTGTGAAGAATAGGATCATTCATCAACTTTGACACATCCGGTAACTCCAACGTAGCGATAAATGGTAGTTGAGGGTTAAAAGGCATAGCAGGTCCTTGATAAGAACTTGAACTTGCATTCCATCCTGTTTGAGAAAAATTCTGGCCCCATGGGTTCTGTCCTAAAGGATTCTAACGATATGGGGGATAAGATGAATAAGTCTGTTGATATTGAGAATAATAATTCTGAGTATACCATCGAGGTCCATGTTAAGGGTTTTGTAGTGGAATGTAAGTGTGGCCTTGTAATTGATTATACAACAACTGAGATTGAGGGTGATAAGTAAAACCTTGAGACACACTATATACTGGTCGATATTGAATACGAGGATAATAAGCGCCTTGGGGTTGAGTTGGATATCGATAAGTGGGTCCCTGTTGAGCTGAATAAATAGGGTAAACTGACTGCTGAGCAGACTGAACAAGCTACTGAAAAGTAAGACCCTGCTGTGAAGCAGAGTAAAATTGTTGTTGAGCAGACTGAGCCAGCTGTTGGGCTGGTTGAGCAGGTTGCCCCTGCGGAGCAGATTGAACTGGGTGCTAAGAGATACCAGGTCTCCCTGGCTGAGCAGGTTGGCCTAATGGCTGCGATGAACCAGGTTGCCCCGGAGGAGGACCAGAGGGTTGTCCTTGTTTCCCAATGTTCGGACTAGTTTGAGTATATGATGCCGGTTGTTGGACAAAAGTTTGTCCCTGGGACAAATATATTTCCCCCC
This sequence comes from Pinus albicaulis, assembly GCA_034641835.2. Lineage (NCBI taxonomy): Eukaryota > Viridiplantae > Streptophyta > Pinopsida > Pinales > Pinaceae > Pinus > Pinus albicaulis. The sequence continues at coordinate 1,317,632,892 of CM076578.1, read as the reverse complement.
CAGGACCGTAAGAAGGTCCTAGTTGATACAAAGGTTGACCAGAAGGCCCCTGAGGCTGACCATGTTGGACCATGGGCTAGCCTTGTAAAGGTTGGCCCTGTGGGTCATATGAAAATCCTGACTGAGCTTAAGTTTGTCCCTAAAAGGGTTATTCTTATGGGCCAGGGGGTTGTACCTGATAAGTCCTCCCTATCTCGGGAACGATTTCATAGGGGTCATAAACAAGAATGCCATGCTCATCATAATGATGGGGAGTAGGAAACACATATATGGGGTTACCGACAACATCATAGTGATGAGGAGTAATATAGGGAAAATAAACAGGATTACCATATTTGACATAATGGTGTGGCAGATTAACAGGAGCATGAGGCTGTTGAGGAACCTGAGAGTTCTATTGATGAATAGCCAATATATACTCTTCAAAATTGAGTCCACCAGGTATCTTAGTCGAGGCAGCTAGTGATTGAGTGATCGATGCACACGCAGCCGCACAGACAGTAGGTTGAATTGGGACAGATGTAACTGCAATTGACGAAGTAGGTGTTGTTGGTGATGATCCTAACGATGGAAGGATTGGACTCCTGGATGGAGTAGATGCTGCCATGGATGAAACACTAGCAATAATCGGACCCAAAAACCTATATCTGGCTGGAAGTGACACCGATGGTGAAGATCGAGCAGACACCTGAGTGGTGTTTTCAGGGAAAAGTTGATACTCTTCTGTAGAAACAAGAATTCCATCACTACCAATAGGACCTAATGTTTCCATGTCTAACTCCTCCGTAAGATCTTTAAAAAGACTACGAGGAATAGGAGGTATAAAAACAGATAAAAATAGTGATCCCGACGTAAGAGGAGGGAATTCTTCCTCATCCCCAAAACCAGAGCAAGCTCTCATGGGAGGCCAATTGAACTCAATTGGCTCGTCAACGGGAGACCACGTAGCAAGGGGTAGGATTGACGAGAGAATAGGTTGTTGAATCTCGGCAGACCTAGAGTACTGAGGAGTTTCAAATGAACTATCTGGTAAAGGACTACCTCTAGAAGGGAGTGAGGACGACGAAACTGGTGGTTCCGCCACCGTGATTGCTTCTCAACAAGAAGGAAAAAGAAAGATCCGAGTAAAGACTCAAAAAAACAAGGCAATCAAAAACAAGCCAAGTGTTATAAATTTTATGGGCGTGTGATCGTGGGTAGTTTATTTTATGACACTGAAACCAAAATTTGTTGTTTCATGTTTTAAGAGTCAAGAAATAGGCAAAATATGACTCTAGTCACTTTCAATGTTGAACGAGCGCGAAAGGAAAAGTGCTCGATGTTCTTTTCAAATTTAAGGAGTCAGTAAATGTAAAACATGACTACTCAAGTTATCTAATCAAGAGGGTATGCCAGGTTTCCGTGAACTGCCATACACACCTTCATGATGAAATGAAAAAGAAATTACCAAGGACTTGACGTACGTGCAGGTAGTCTCCCCGAATGCTGTGTTCAGTGTATCACAGTTACAGGTCGGCAGACTTGGCTTCCTATGGATCAAAATATTGCAACCTAGAGGGGTCTCCCTCTATATAGTCGATGGTATGGGGAGCACAAGTCCATACTAGCGCTGTCTGAAGCCAGATGGCGAACGATAGCTACTAGGTTTTAAGATGCTAGAACACGTCTCCAACTTAGACCACTAGAATATTTCGTTAGGTTTCAATGTTGCCTTAGGTTAATTGAAATAAATTTTAACATTGATCTTGGATTAAGTTTCAATTTCCAGGCCTTAACGTATGTCGAATATGAAATCTTCCTAAATGCAAAACTATATGCAGAAGGATACCATTTTCGTTCAATGAAAGCTATCTATGAGAAGGAAAGAAAACTTTCAAGCAATAGCGAATACTGAAATCATTTGAAAACATCCACTAATGCATCTAATGCAATCTTACAGAAAAAAAAAACTCTTTCCTAATCAATGCAATGCTATTTATGCGAAAGAACGTTTCATTTTCAAAGAAAAAGAAATGCAATATTTTTGTTTTTTCAATGCAATAGAGCAAATAATGCACTAAATGACATAAAAAACAAAACAAAACACTAGTTTGAGAGAGAGAATGGGAAATTTGAAAAGGAATGACTCCTACAACATAAAACAAACACAACAAGACCCAAACCAATGCTACAAACTTTTCAAATCAAAGAGAAATCTCAAAAATGACCCATGCAAGCAATGTAATTGGTGCTTGGAGTAAGAGGAAGAAAAATCAAACAAGCAAGGCAATGATCATTCAACCAGTGAACATACTCAACATGATCAAAGAGACCGAGAGCAATTAAACAGAGAACGAATTCGACAACTATCAAGAAACTCGATCAACAAACAGAAGGCTCAGTGCATCAAGGAACTCAAAAACCCTAAGACCTCAAGTCACACTGATAAGAAATGGACAAACAACTGAAGAAAATGAACTTCCAGCAATCAAATACAGTCCAAAACACTTCAATTACTCTCAAGAATAACCCAAAAACAAGTACAATCAACCAAAAAATCATGAAAATCTCACACCCAAAAACTCACAGGGGTCGGCGTGACTGTGAGGCGGTATTCAGTGCCAACCAGGCGATGGCGCGAGTGCTACAAAAGAAACATGCACCAATCGACATGACTATTCGAGGGAAAACTGTGCGAAGCCAGTTAACCAATGAAAAGGGAAAAAACTCAATAGAGCAGAGGTCAATCTTGACACTCTGGGGCTGAACAAGGGTTTGACGCATAGTTAAATAACCAGAAAGGTAAACAACAAGACCAAAAACCCAAAAATGACCCAACAAGAACAAAGACAAACTCACACTGATCCCTAGTGGAGTCGCCAACTTGCTATGTAGGTAAATCCTCCCTGCGTACAGAGACGATCCCTCTAGCCCTAGGGTGGGTCTAGTAACAAGGAATCATGCTAAGGTGTAGGTTCCTAGATATTTGAATGAAAGAGGATGCGATAAGATAGCCTACTTGTGGTCCAATGCTGTTGTCGGCAATCATAGTGGTGATGAGAACTGCTCGCTCCCGATTCGGTAAGTCATAATCGCTTCACTTATCGCACTTGGACACCTGCACAAAGATCAGAAAACGACAACCATATCCCACATACTAATTTCATCCAAAATCTACTAATCAGTCAGAGAAGATTAGCATATTGCATTCGATAAAGACAAAACACAAGACGGGAACCAGACAATAGTCACTTATATTAAAAGGTAGAAAGAAGAGATACAACCATGCTATAACGTTGTGGTCTCCTCCAACAGGGCTCGAGTGAAGCACTTCTCAAAGCTCGTTGGGGAATTCAGACGGGATAAGGGACCTCTTGATGGATTTCTCCTTATTCTACCTTCTCATAACTCGATTATTCAACTATAGCTTAGTCTCTCAAGTTCAATACTTCAGCTAGTTCAGCTGTAGCTATTCATCTAGTTTTCATAAAGAGAGAAGGCTTGTTTATATAGAGGCAAAGGAGGAGGTTGGGATCCATACAAATGTGGAAGGGAGGCCTATCCTTTAGGAGTGTTCCAAGGGAGGTGGAAACTACTAGCTAAAGGAGGAGGCCCGTGGTTGTTTCAGTTCAACCACTCCCAATGACTCATCCCTAAAGGGGTTGTAATGGAACCTCCACCTCTATTTTTAAAAAATATTTCATAAATATCTTGGCACAGGTATCACACTGGGACAAAGTGCCAAATGGCGCGGGCTTAGTGTAAAATTCCCAGGTCGGCATGAGGAGGTAATGGGCTACTCGTGCCAAGGCAAAAATAGGGATTTTCACAGCTCTGCTAAGGGAAATGTCAACAAGGAGAATGTTTCCTTCATCAAAAGGGATGCAAGGATGTAATTTGCAAGGCATGACATTGTGCATTGGTCACAGAAATGACCCACCAATGTGCAAGTTGGGGATTGTAGGGACAGTGACAAAATGTTGTGTAACACCCTGGACTTGTTCAATATTTTGAGTTCATTTTGTAGATCATCAAATAAAAAAACACCTTGTTCTATTCTAGATTGGCACCCTCTTTCATTACATATTTCCATTGAAATCTTCCAAAATCCAGAAACTATTTTCCTAAATAATATCTTCCATTGTGATCTACATAGGTTGGACTTTCCTCCAAATAATTTCTAGGGTGACAAGGGGTAATTGATATTATAAAATTTTCAGGAATCACTTGCCTTAACCTAAGTGGAATGAAATTTGAAAGCACCACTCTTTATCATCAACTCTGGTTGTAAGCACCTTGTAATGATCCAAAGTCTAGAATTGTGATCAAAACCCATAACAAAGATATTATTCTTTATAGGCCTTGTTTGATAAACGGGCACAAATTATTTCATGGCATAAAGGAGTTTATCTCCCATCCACTTCACAATATATTTGTGTCCTAAGACCAACAAACTCCCAACAAGACAAAATATGATGAAGTTCCATTGTTTGTGAGAGCAATCTCTTGAATGAAAAAATTGGTGGAATTGTTGCAAAAGAGCGAAATTCATCATATGAGAAGAAATCCTAGTTATTAAATAGTTTGCATGCATCCTCTCTATTATTAAATTTATAATACATATCAATAAGAGTATTGATATTATTAGCATGCATGGATCTAGTGGTATTTTTGTTGAATAAAGTTATATTTTTGTGTTGGGATTGTTTTTTATATTTTGATGTTGAATGAAAGATAAAAGAAAAACATTCTCTTTTTACTATGAGTAAAAATTGGTAGAATCGTGGCAATCACTTACTGATTAAATGGAATTACAAAGACTACAATTTTATATACCCTTTGGTTAGAATCATTTTTATGGTGTTGCATTCCACAAAACCAAGTTATACTTGGACATTGCTTGAATAATTTTCAGGGCCTCTTCCTTAAACCCATTACATGTAAAATACTGCAATCATTATGGTCCAAGGAGCTAAACTGCATTCACTGATTTCATCAAACAATTTTGAAACATTCTAACAATGGAATCTTTGTTGATAGTATACTACCCATGTAGTGTCAGTTTTGCAACTTGGTTACAAATTTCATATGTTCCACCCAATCATATACCATGCTACTATAACTCTCTCAATAGTGGATCAACCAAGAGATAGAGCCATAATTAAACAATCACATAGGCTTACCTAAAAAAATTATGGTATAGGACTAGCATTGATCATGAATAGGGAAAAGGAACCAAATCCTAATAGCTAACCAATACTTTCACATCCTTCGCCATTCCTCACAATCGAATTTAATGCACCTCCTTCTCTACACATACAGTCCATTGGGTTGTTCCGCAATTTTTTGATAGTTTCGAAATTAGCCAACCAAGGATGTCTTAGATTCTTGTGGCTTCTAGGAGTTCTAGCTTCCCTTGGGGGTCTCCAAGAACCCACTAGTACCATACAAGGACTTGTGTCCTTATACTTCTCCCTTTACATCTCCAGCTTTCCTTAAGGAAAATTAATGAGAAGTGCCCTTGTTACCACAAAATCTAGCAGGCCTTGTAGCGGGAAACCATACAAGATATAAACTAAAACCAAGAAGAAACAATTGGTTAGTGGCCCAATGTTGATGGAACCAAAACCCCCTACTTCTTACGAAATTTCACTAATGCGAGGATTATCGGTAATAAAGAGACCACTTATAATATGTATTCTAAGGTTAATGTGTGAAATTATCTCACTAGGAAGTATTCAAGAAAGACATAAGTTAGGTTCAAGGTTTCAAAAGGAAGCAATTCACTTTATATGAAGACCCATAAAAAAAAGGGCACAAGAACTAGGGTTGAATAGATTTGACGAGTGTTGGAGCTACTCAAGGTCAAGGCATGGAGAAAAGGTTTCTTACAATGTATGTTAGATAATCCAAGGCTCATGAAACCTTCAATGGAGTCCTTAAGTTGATGGAAGAAGTGACTAGGATTTACCTCTTAGGGATAAAACCTAGGGAAAGATAATTTATGGATGAAATTGGAGTGGATGCCCACCAAATTGTTCTGTTTTTTGGAAAAACCCACCCTCTTGATGTTTAAGCTCTCCAACCACCAAAATCCTTCCTTCCTAGAAATGTGAACCAAGCCTTGGTTCTCTTCTGTAGCCTTAAAAGGACTAAAATTGAGAGAGAGAAAAGATGGATAAAAGGTAAGATTGATCACCAAGAAATTTGACTAGTTCCTTGTTCCTTGGGAGAATGGGCTCTAGGATGATTTAGGTTAGCTAAAAAAAAATCGAATAAGGTTGAAATTTAATTCCTTGGCAAGAAAATTTCAAGAATTTACCCACTCAATGAAAAATTTATTTTTATGGGAGAGCTACAATGAGTTCATGAATGTGAATATTCATCACATGTTATGCATGAGTAAGGTATGCAATATTCATCTACATAGTAATTCAAGTAATCTTCAATAAATTAGGGGACAATTTTACCATGACCTAAAATAAATAATTCCATATATTATACATAGAAAAATAGATATTAAATAATAAAGTGTACTTACTAGACAATATGCAATAATTCCTTCCATTATGCAAAAAATATATCTTATTGATATCCAAGAATAAGCTCCAAATGTCAAAATGCATCCAATAGATCCAAAACATATTAATTTCACATAGAGCTATATTGATGTTTGCTTTGATAGTTTCATTTAATCATTAACATATTAAGTTCACCCCATAGAATCATAACATTATTCAGGTTTACATCATTATTCGTCAACATATGCAACTACATAGAAAGAACTAACATCGTCATCAATGCAGTGGAACATAAAGGAACATAGCAAGAAAATCATGCACACATAGAGACACCAGGATTGGTTAGAGACCAGGAAAAAACCACTATGGAGAAAACCCTTGAAAATTATCCTTCTAATAGATTTTCATCAAATGATTTGGAAAAAGAGATTATAATGATCCATATCTTTACAACAACTAGAATATCCATGAAACACACATAAACATAATTTTTTTTTATTCTAATGATTGTAATATACTATCACTTCCTATAACATACTGTTGAACATTGATGTTATTGAGCGAAAACTTTAGAGTATTGTAGTTTCATCTCTGAGGTCCTAGCTGCTACCATAACATTATGTGTTCATGACTATGGGTCCTTAGCTGCTACCATAACATTCTGTGCCTGCGGCTATGGGTGAGTGCAACCCGATCTTCCTTCTAATGCCCTAGATGCTACCATAACATTTTATGCCTATAGATATGGCCAAAAATGCTTTGTATCAAGCCCGCGAATAAGATTTATAAAACCCTCGATCAGAGTGAGCCCCCCACCTGTCATTTCGGACCCTATGCGAACTCCTTTCGTTAAGCCTATGCGAGCCAAGACAAAATACACAACAAGAAGAGAGCTTAATCAATGTGTCCAAATGAGCTTGAGTTCTCTTCTATTTATAGGCTTCCATGAGGGTCCACTCGATGTTAAGGACAACATGTCCATTGGTATATGTGCATAGGGCCAACCTAATTCAATATACATGGGTGGGTACATAAATTCAAAAACCAACATTTTCTTATCTGAACAAGGTGATATTTAGGTCGATTTTGGTCCTCTCAAAAAGAGGAATTCAATGCAATCATCATTTGTGTCATCTCAGTTGTCCAAGGTGGAATTTGACCACAGTTTCTTAAATTTAAAACTTCCTCTCAACTAGGGAGAATTCCACTTGCCAATATCTGACCATTGATCAATATGACATACATCCCACCTCCAGTATTTCATCATCCTGAATCATCAAAGTTCATCTCTTAATATTTGTTTCTTACTTGATTTTCCTTGCTCATATGTTGAATATTATCTAATCTATAAAAAGAAGAACTTTCTACCAAAGAGGAGCTTAATATATGTTGGCTTGAGGGGTCCTGACCCAGGTTCAAAGTTTATCGCGCAACCAACAAAACCTTCAAATATTGGCCCTTTCGGTAATGACCTGCTTGCACAGTTCAAAGTCTCACCCGAAGTAGTATGGGGCTGTTGGAACCAGGTTTCTGCACCCCGAGGAAGAAATTGATGTGGTGGCCCTAAACACGTCTATAACAGAACTTATTACATATTGTAAACATATGTGCACATATATAAATCAATACTTATGAGATCAACTTCGTCGCAAACACAAATAATATAATTTCAGATCAACTTCTTTGCAGATATATGTATATCACATAACCAGATGTTCACAATGAAATAACTTAAGCAGTTCTATTCATGCACTTAACCATCGACAGATATTCATTCATAAAGGATAGATTTACTCACGCAGATACAATCGATCATACCAGAAGTAAAGTGATCTCAAAGCAATAATAGTAAATAGATTGATCAGATATCAAACACATAACACAATTGGTTCACCAAAATAGTCTATGTATTAGATCCAATCAGTTCAGTACAGTCAGAATTTCCCTTACAATTACCCTTCCACACACACAACTAGCGGAGTTCACACACAACCAGGACTAGGTCTCCGTGCACACTGCCAGCAGGAGCCTTTCTACCCAACCCAAACTTACAAAATGTATCACAAAAGCATAAACACTTACTTAGATCAACCTATCATCTATATCACTATCAAATAGACTCTATCTATATTTATATCTATTCAGCGCGTAGATACTATGGTCCCAAACCATGGTTTGAGGCCCACAATTTACCCTTTACAACCAATTTAAATAAAAGAGGGACTTTGACCTGCCCCAAAGCCCCTTAACCTTTCCGCACAACACACATATCCAGAAATACATACAAAAATTTGCTCGAAATTCACCCCAGGGGACCGTGCTCCAACAGGCTCCCAACACAAACCCACAACTCATCCCAAGTCACTATGGGGTAGGCTACTTCATCTTTGCTTGGAGCGCATCGAAAAAAAATTTCACTGGCAACACCACCTCCAGGTTCTGCGCAGTAGCTCCTTGTGCTACATTTACCAACTTTTCTGTAGTCGACCCTTTAGTGAAAATTTCCATACTTCTCTGAGTCTGTTGAAGGGTCTTCAACGCGCCATCAAGTGTCTATAATAGTTGTAGAGCCTTTGCGGCCCACGGATGCATCCGAGCTTCCAAAAAATATTTTATGTGATGCATATCCTTGATTTATGTCTAAATTACTCGACCATCCTGCAAGCAGGCGAGGCTTTGTGCAATCACAAGGGTGGGCACCGCCATCTTGATGTCGGAAAACTGTTGCTCCTTGACGCACAATTCATTATGTAGTTGTTGTACTATTGGGTCATTATGAACCAAAGTCCAAACACCCATGGCTTCTTCCAATAACTAACCGCACTATGTAACTGTGACAACTATGTTATCTGTAGTCATTTTGACCTCTACATCCCTTTGAGCTCTAACTTCTGGCGGGGTTTTTGGCTGCAACTTCAATTAAATATCAACAATCTAATTTTCGAATTATGCGTGAGCAATCTGAACTTCCGTGCACAAGACCTTCTGGAATCAAAGACATATTAATATATGCTCGCACTTTTTTGAGATCCTTCAGGACCTTGACTAATGCCTTGCACGATGCAACATAGGTTGGGAAACGCGATAATGGGGCCACTTGTAATATTCCCAAATATGAAAAGAGGCAATATTGAACACAATAATGGAAAGTAGCCGTGAAGATCAATGCATAAACATAAGAGACCAATATGGAGCCATTTTATTAATCATATCAGTAGCAAAATTGTGCAATATATTGAGGCACAAATCATACAACATGAGCTAACAAGCCTCCAGTGATCAAACCCTCTCAAAAGTGAGATGCTGCTAATATACAAATGCCGGAGAGCTGCTACAGTGCAGTCCTAATGAGAATAACTACTACTGAAATCATACAATGATATATAAAAATTTATATATGATTCAAAATATGCTATACATAAATATCAAGGCTCTATATCACTTTTCCTAGACAACCCAAGAGGGTTTCCGTAAATAAATCAAAATAAAATAGTGAACTACAACCCTAGGGCTAAAGATTCATTGTAGCAAAATGGCTGGGAAGATATGGCTGAATCTAATGTAGAAATATTTGGCTCTCCTCCAATAGACTCCCCCAATGAAGGGTTGATCCCTCCAATGAAGATATAACCTCCCAAGCAGTGCACTGACCCCTCCTTTGAATCTGCTCAATAGAATAACGCAGTTTGAGAATGAAACTATGTTGTAGGACATGGTGGTGACTTAGCCTGGTGCTAGAATATGATACGAAGCCCAAAGACCTTCCTTACTGATCTCCAAATGGAAAGCATGCTTCCTCCACTGAAGGCAAGCTCAGAAATGTCCTAAAGAAACCTTCCACTGATGCACCCTGCAACTCAGCACAACTCTAAATAGAAATTTCACTATAGAATAAAGTTGTAGCTTGGCCTGATGCCAAAATGTGGAAATAATTCTCAAGAAATTCTCCTGAGTGGTCACTCGAAGTCCCCTGAGGATGAAGGTGGGATTCTTGCTCGGGAACACCCTTGTGCTAAACAACATGAAAATCTTAGCTAAACAGCTGAAGAGAGAAACAAGTCATAACAGACCATAATCAAAATAATAATCAAAACCTGCTTTCCATGGCTGCCATCCTCTTCCTTATATGTTTGGTGAGCTTCCTCACCTTGGGCCCCACTCATTAAAGCCACTAATTCCATGCAAGAAATCTCCCTCCTAAACTGCGTTGTCCCTCAATGAATGTCCACTCCTTCCATACCAGCGTTGTTGATTTGGTCAAAGTTGACCCATTCCACATGCTTTATCCCCTATTCACACATAAGGGTGCTTTATTCAACAATTTTTATGACCTCCAATCACATTTGGAGTGATTTTATTCCTACTAAGGATATTTATGGGTCTCCCTACCCTCTTATTCTTCTAACTAAGAAGCAAAAACAAAAATTAATATTCCAATTAGCTGCATGCTACTTTTTGAATATTATAATCCTCCCCTCCCAAATGTTGTTTATCGTCAAGAAAATGCAAGGATAGAATTGAAGAGCCTCCTCTCCTCCTCCTATAGCATCCTCATATTATAAGTTACTTCAATGAGAAAGATTATCTCTCATCAATATTCCCCCAAGTTTCTCCTCCCAAGTGTATAAGTAAGCCTTTGGTGATAAATCCAAATGGCTCTCATCATGAAAAAGTGGGATATCCATGGAGGCAACTATATTTTTTCTAGAGGCCTTCTTGAGGCATGGAATCAGAAAAATATTGAGAACCTTCATTCCCATGTGAAACTCCAATCCCCAAGCTATCATCTTGATCTGAAAATGAAAATATTTGTTTTTTTGTTCAAAGTATTCATTTCCATTAAATTAAGTGTGCAAAGTGTCTGGATAGTCTTTCAAGTGAAACAAAGTGTTTTTTATAACTGTTTATGAATTTTGGTGCGAGGGAGTGTTTTTTTAATTTACTATTTAACAACTTTAATCTGAATAACACAACAGAATAACTTCACCATAAACACACAACAACATGATGAGGCAGTTCACCCCTCCTGGGCTACATCTGCCGGGTCCAAGGCTCCCAATGGGCATGTCCTTGATATATTATGATGCTTAAATTTGTAATACAGTGAGAAAAAGGCCTAAAAAAACCAAAACAACAGTGAAAATGAATTCAAAACACAAAAATAAGCTAAGAATGACTCTGATTTCACCTAAAACAGAGAAGTCTAGTCCAATGCAGCTCCATTTCCCTCAAGACCCTGATGGCTCCCCAAGCTTCTCTAAAACTAAAATGGCTAAAAGACACCTCTGATGGCTCTGCAACTTGTTCCAATGGCTCCAGAATGCTAAGAATACCCAAAATCAAAAAACAATTCACTCCAAAAGGTTCAGTAATGTGAAATTTATGATCAACAGAAGTTTTGTCCAATCTGGCCTAAAGAAACTCCACTAATTTTGGAGTATCTACAGTTAGCTTTGCTACATATGGCACTGGCGCCTAAAAAGGTGAACTTCGCCAAATCTTTCAAAACCGTTAGGGGTTGATATTTATTGTTAGGTGCGCGTGTCACATGGACCACAGCCCAACCCGCCAACTTAACTGTTGGGTTAACGATTTGAAAATCGTGGCAATTAAGTGTTACGTAACCTCTGCCGAGTACATGTGACACTTCTGCATTAAAATTAACCGCCCAAAGTTTTAACCACCTGTCGGTCTTATGGCCAGGGTTCCGAGCCGTGGTTCTGTGTAGAGGGGGCTGGCCCCCTTTCCCTCCCAATCGAATCTTAATTAAACTTCATATATGTAATGTGACCCTTTGTGGTTAAGAACCACCATAAGCTTGGGTGGTAAGAGCTTGTGGCTGCCACCCGCTCAACCCATGGTCGAATCCTACCAACTCACAATATTTTTACCACACAAAAATCTTCAGTCCTAGGGCCACGTGGTGGCCTTCGGCCTGCCATGTGGTAGATGCTGATTGGCCCAAAAACATGTAGTTAATCAAATTCTCCAATCCGCATATGCCAAGTGTCAAGAAGTGATTTGCTGTTAAAGGAATATTCCATGGAATATTTTGTGGAATATTCCCAAAATATTTTGTGGTATATTATTTTTTAATATTTGTTTTAATCGAAGTCAACCTTGGTCAAACTAGTCTTTTTGAATGAAATTGTGAATTTTCAAACTTGAATAACTTTCACATACAATGTCGGATTTGAGTGTCGTTCACAACATCAGGATCGTATCGACGAGGCCTATCCAGTCATTCTAGTTTCAACCAATTCTGAGCAGTTCCAATTTTGAGCATTTTCTTCACTTCGGATATGATCACCTGATCGCACCTCCCCATTGGGAAGATTTTGGACCCAAAAATCCTTCAATTACCTGTTAAGAAGATGAGGGTACAGGTCCCTCACCTTTTCCACCTCAATCCACTTTGCCTTACTCGGTTTGTTGCCTTTAAGACCAACCGGAACATAATCAACATTTCCCCTCCTTGAAGTGTGTGTCCTTCTGTCAAGGATAGCATCCTCTTTCAACCCATCCAAAAATTCTAGCAAGAAATCCTCTATGGATGGCAGCTAAATGTCACTTTCATAATCAACAATTAAAGGAGTTTCATACCAACGCAAATTTTCCACATTCACAATGGAATAAATTTGCATGTATGAAGGAAAATCTAATTGAAAAGCATTATTTCCAACTTTTTTAAGGATCTTGAATGGACCATAACGAATAGACTTCAAATTTTTACCTTCTCCTTTCATTCTTTCCTTACTAATATGTAACCATACCTCATCCCCTTCTTGAAACTTATGATCAATTTTGTGCTTATCATGCCTCTCCTTGTACTTGCCTTGACTTTTTTCAAGTTGTTCTTGAACTTACTGATGTATGAGCTGAATTCTTTCAATGACCATGCAAGCTTTGAAAATGTCACTATGACCATCAATGGCCACATCCTTCTCAAGAATTAAATCTAAAGGTGACTTAGGAAAATACCGAAAACAAGCTTCAAAAGGTGAAGTATTTGTAGAAGAGTGCTTGGCCTAGTTGTAAGCATGCTGAATGTAACGCAAATGCTCATCCCAAAGCTTGAGATGCTTGCTGCAATAACCTCTCAAAATATGTACAATGGTTATGTTCACTACCTTTGTTTGGCCATCTGTTTATGGATGGAAAGCAGTACTCTTCTTCAACTTGGTGTCCATCATCTTCCATCAATTGGACTAAAAATTACCCACAAATATGAAATCCCTGTCACTAAAAATAGAAGTAGGCAATCCATAATGAACCCATACATGTTGAAAATATAAATCAACAGTTTGTTCAGCAGTTATAGTTTTCTTACATGGCATAAGAATACACATCTTGCTAAAACGATTAACTACTACATAAAGATAATCATGCTGCTTTCTAGATAATGGTAGCCCCTCCAACAAAATCCATAGAAACACTTTCCCATGGTCTAGAAGGTACCAAAAATGGTGTATATAAACCAAGATTCCTATTGCTAGGCTTACTTGTATCACATAATGAACAACCTCTAATGAAACGTGAAACACTATCTGCCATGTGAGGCCAATAATAATACCTCTGTAAATGTGCCACCGTTTTTCTTACCCCGAAATGTCCAGCTATGAGAGAAGAATGAGCTTCTCTCATGATGCTTAGTCTCTTCCCCTATGGTATACATAACTCTCCCATATGAAACAGAAAATTATTATGCAAACGATAATCATTCTCCTCAACATGATTCCCTTCACTCAAGTTAGCATACACATCCTTAAAATCAACATCTGATGCATACTGTTCTATGTAGCTCTCATGTACAATAGAATCATTCTTAAGAAAAGTACTAGCACTAATAATAGGCCTTGAAATCATATAAACTACCTTGTTGTAAATACCTTTCTTGTACCTTATTACCAAGTGAAATTGTTGTAGGAAGCCCATCCATCTGAAATGTCATGACTAATGCAATTTACTTTGCGATTGCAAGTACTGTAAAGGCTGATGGTTGGTAGGAACAATTGTTTCTTTGCCCATCAAATAGTGTTTCCATTTTTTGACACTTTGTACCAACGCATATAACTCTTTATCATATTTAGGATAATTCATAACAGCACCATTAAATGTCTCAGAATGAAATGCAACAGGCTTACCATGCTGTAAGAGAACTACACCCATGGTGTAATCACTAGCATCTGTCTGAATCTCAAATGGATGTCTCAAGTCCGTTAATGCAATGAATAGAGCTGAACTTATCTTCTCTTTCAAATACTCAAAAGCTTTCTATTGCTTGCCTCCCCATTGGAAAGCACACTTCACACTATTCATTGCATGCATAGGAGCTGCTATGGCGGAGAAGTTAGAAATAAACTTCCTCCAATACTGAGTTGCACCCAAAAAACTTCTTACCTATGTAATGGATTTGGGAGTAGGCCAATTCACAATGGCTTCTACTTTGGAAGGATAAATTATCAAAGCACCTCCTCCTACTATGTGTCCCAAATAAACCAAATAATTCTTTCCAAATTCACACTTTGACATTTTAAGAAATAACTGATTTTTCTTCAAAATATCAAGTACTTTCTTAACATGCATGCCATGCTCTTCTCTAGTCTTGCTGAAAATTAAAATTTCATCTAAGTATAAAATAATTAAATCATCAAGAAAAGGATGTAAGACATCATCCATTACTTGCATGAAAGTTGCAGGTGCATTACATAAACCAAACGGCATAACAAGCCACTCAAAGAGTCCCTGTTTGGTTTTAAATGTTGTCTTCCAAATTTCACTTTCTGCAATTCTAACTTGATGATAACTGTCTAGTCAATTTAGCGTCCTAAATTGCTAACATAAATTATCAACCAGGGCTAGTAAACTGATGAAGTGTGGTGCACTATATGTGCTTAAGTGACCTCTTCCTTACTTCGTTGTATGTGTTTTTCTTATTGTTTTTGGGGGTTTTGTCTTTTTAGTAATTAGTATGCTACTCTATGTTCAACAGATGAAATCAAATCTATGTCAAAAAGAAAAGAAAAGGAAACCTTAGACTCAAAACATAGTGTAAATTCTATCCCTAATTAGGAAAATGATGAAAAACAGAGCATTCTAATCCATGGATATCCTAGCTTGCAAATGAACATTCATGAAATGAAAAGTAACTCAAAACACTACAACTTAATCTGATTCATTTAGTTAAAGATTTGTTGGAAGAGCTTGTGAAAAAGATTAATTTTAATGCAATGAGGATCTCCTAAAACATAAAAGGAAATGCTGAAACAAACAGTAACTTAAAACATTATAGTGAAATCTCATTCATTTGATAAAAGTTTATTGGAAGAGCTTGAGAAAAAGATTACTATAATGTAGTAAGGATCTCCTATAAAATGCTGAAACAACTTATAACATTACAACTAAATCTCATTCATGAGTTAAAGGTTTATTGGAAGAGCTTGTGAAAGAGATTAATCATAATGTGATAAGGATCTTCAATGAAGCAAAACACTCAATAACTCACAATACTACAACTTAGTCCCATTCGTGAATTAGAGGTTTATTGGAAAAGCTTTTGAAAGAGACTAACTACAGTATAATGAGGAATCTGATCTAAAATTGTGTGAAAAAAATATTTCTTATACAGAGATTGACAGTAGGGGCTTTTACTGGTTATTTCACCTTTACTAGAAAGGATGAAACCAGAAGCTTCTGGCCCTCTTACTGACTCTGCCTAAAGAAATATAATGTAAACACTAAATAGATCTGACAAATGAGGATCTTCCTTTTAACTAAATAACAGAAAATGAAATGCTAATAACTCAAAATATCACAATTGAATCCCATTCATTTAATAAAGATGTATTGGAAGAGCTTGAGAAAGAGACTAACTGCAATATCATGAGGATCCTTTATCTAAGAAAATGACATGAAAAATAATGCTAAAAGCTATGATTTCAGAAAGCAATCTAAGTAAGGAAATATGACAAAACAAAATTGAAAACAACTTATCTAGAAAACATGTAAAACCTCCTTGAATAGCAGGGGCCCTCTGCTACCAATTTGGTGTAATCCTTCTTCAGCTCCTTAAAATTGTAATCAAAACACCATCAAGGAACTTCTTTATTGAAAAACTCACAAATCTACATCCCATTCCATCTTAAGCTTTGTTACAAAACACTCTCTATTCTCCTTCTCCTATTTTTCACTATTTTTTCACTACCCATGATAGGAGAAAGCTTCTCCTATTTATACAAAATATGAGGAGTTATCTCATTAATGGGAGTCCATGAATCTCTCCCTCCATCTCTAGAGTTACAATAAAAATAGGAAATGATAAGACACATGTCTTTCTAGAGTTTCAACACAACTAAGAAATGAGACACATATCCTCTTAGAGTTTCAATACAACAAGGAAATGAAACACATATCCTCTTGATCCCATGATCTTCTCCAACCAAATTCGAATTTGTCCTTAGAGTGCCACATAAGGGTCTTCTAGAAGTCTCCTTTTGATCTACACATGTTAACAATCCCAACCCACTTGTTAGGTATAAGCATATGCACATTATTTTCTAATTTTTAACCACAAATTCACTTAAAAAGGCTAAGAATTAATAAAGTTTGGAAAAACATAAATGTGGCCCAATGATAATGAAGTGGGATGAATGTAGTGACATAGTAGTGAAATGGAGGTGATATAATGGACATAATAGTGAGAGTGTAATGGAAATGAATGACATTTTCAAGACCCAACAATAACCACTATGTAAGTATAACTTAGTGAAATATTTAGCATCTTTCAGTTGATCCAACAAATCATCTATCCTTGGAAGTGGGTAACGATTCTTTACCATTATTTTTTCAATGCCCTAAAGTCCACATACATGCGCCAAGTTCCATCTTTCTTTGGAATCAACACTATCGATGACCCACATGGTGAAGTGCTTGGTGTTATGAATCCTTTTTCCAACAAGTCTTTAACTTGCCTCTTGATTTCAACATTCTCCATGATAGACAAGTGGTACATGTCGATGTTAGGGAGAGGACAATCTTGATGTAAATGGATTTCATGTTGAATCTCCCTTTTAGGAGGTAAACCTGTCGGTTCCTAAAACATCTCATGATGTGCATCAACTACATCATATAAATCTGATTTAAGCTTGGAATCAAAATTTTCAAATGACTCATGATTCATATCAACCTTGGGCTTAACCATAAGAAGTACAAAGCTCTTACTAGAATTTACTAGCCTTTTTACCTGTCCTGCATTTACCATCGCTATATTTGTCTTCTTGCGATGTGATCTGACAATGAACTCCTTGCCATATTTAAAGAGATGATATTTATTTTCATGGTGATGGAAGATCACTTTCCTATCAAATAAGTAAGGACTTCCAAAAAAAATTCTTGATATATCAAGCGGCACCACATCAAGTTCAACCGTGTCAATAAAGTGTGCAGTTATGGCGAATCGCAATATGCACTTTCTTGAGACTTGTAAGTTTGCATCCTTTCATATCCACCCAAGTGGATAAGGCTTTGGATGTGGAATGGTATCATGTTTTAGCTATTTTACCAAGTCTTCTGATATGATATTTTCTTGTGACCCACTGTCAAACAGTGTGTCAATTTTAGCATGTTTTGAGACTACCCTCACATGGAACAATTCAATTCTTTCTTCCTCATTAGGAGCTTGTACATGACAGTTTGAAGTACTAGTGCTTGCTTTAGTTTCAGTTTCCTTTCCCTTCATACTTTTCAAACCCATGGCTGCAATTTTGATTTCATCCCCTGAATCATCACCTAAATCTTGAGGTGTAGTTGTAGTCGCTGCAGTTTTCTTCTTTCCCTTGTTTTTGTTAAACTGGTTTCTTTTTTCAGGATGTAATTTCCAACAGTTTTTCTCTTCATGGCCCTCTCTTGAACAATGTTTACAAATGAATTTTTCACCCTCTTGTTTGATAGATGCATTCTTTTTACCTTTTCCCTTAAAGGTTTTATCTTTGTTCTTCCCTTTGAAAGGCTTGTTTCTACCCTCATCAAAAGTGTTTTTCCCTCTAGCCTCTAAATGCGTAGCTTGTACACAAACTTCATCTAGACTAGTAGGATTAAACATAAGGATAGTATGTTTAAGTTAATTGTGCAAACCACCTATATATTTCAGAAAAGTATCTTTACTTTGTAATTCTACCCCTAATAAGAGTGCTCTTCTCCTAAATTCTTGGGTATAGTCTTGCACATTTTGTCCCTTAAGTTGTCTAAAGTTTTTCCAATTCATTATAGCCTTTTGTAGATGGTCTAAAGGATAAAATTGCTTCTTGATTGTGGTAATAAATTCAGTCCACGATAAAGTAATCTTACCATGTTTCTTGATTTCATCCTTGGTCTTGGCTTCCCACCATACCAATGCTACTCCATCCATTCTTAGAGAGGCTAGTTGTATCTTGAATTGACTTCACCATTAAACATGGGCAATTCAAATTTGACATCAAGCTTTAAAAAAGGATTTTTACCAGTGTTTTTCGACTTATGAGACTGATTTACCGAAGTCGAGGAAGACGATGTAGAGGAAGAGAATGAAGATGGAGATGGTGGATCACCATTTCCTCCATGTCCTTTATTAGACTGATCAATACTCTTCTTTCCTCCTGAGGAACCCTCTCCTTCTTTCTGGTTTTTAGACCCTTCTCCAGAAATCCTATCATTTCTTTCTTGATAGAGGATCCTTACCATTTCAGTCATATCCAAGAAAGATTTCCAGAATACCCGTTCTTCTTCCTTGGGATCCATCTCTTCAGGAGCTTCTCCTTCTCTTGAAGACATGCTTGTAGCTTCTTCTAGGGCTCTTGGAGGTGGTTCTCTGACCCTTCTTGGTTGTGGATTAGTTTTTGCACTAACCAAGTTTCCTTCACCTCTCTTGAGTTTTAGCCTAGTAAGCATCAAAAATTGCAAACAAATGACTTAATATTTGCATAAAAAAAATGCTGAGTAAAAACTCTAGCTTCTAAGGCTCTAATCCTGAGCTCTGATACCAAATGATCTAAAAATGAAATTATTTGTTTTGTTGTTCAAAGTATTCATTTCCATTAAATTAAGTGTGCAAAGTTTCTGGATAGTCTTGCAAGTGAAACAAAGTGTTTTTGATAACTGTTTATGAATTTTGGTGTGAGGGAGTGTTGTTTTAATTTACTGTTTAACAACTTTAATCTGAATAACACAGTAAAATAACTTCACCATAAACACACAACAACATGATGAGGTAGTTCACCCCTCTTGGGCTACATCTGTCGGGTCCAAGGCTCCCAATGGGCATGTCCTTGATATATTATGATGCTCAAATTGGTAATACAATGAGAAAAATGCCTAAACAGACCAACCCGGCTGTGAAAATGAATTCAGAACACAGAAAGAAGCTAATAATGACTCTAATTTCACCTAAAATAGTAAAGTGTAGTCCAATGCAGCTCCATTTCCCTCAAGGCCCTGATGGCTCCCCAAGCTTCTCTAAAACTAAAATGGCTGAAAGACACCTCTGATGGCTTTGAAACCTTTTCCAATGGCTCCATAATGCTGAGAATACCCAAAATCAAAAAAACATTTTCTCCAAAAGGTTCAATAATGTGAAA
Organism: Pinus albicaulis; assembly: GCA_034641835.2. Lineage (NCBI taxonomy): Eukaryota > Viridiplantae > Streptophyta > Pinopsida > Pinales > Pinaceae > Pinus > Pinus albicaulis. The sequence goes on along the minus strand of CM076578.1, from coordinate 1,317,612,782 downwards.
TTTATGACCAACAGAAGTTTTTTCCAATCTGGCCTAAAGAAACTCCACTAATTTTGGAGTAACTACAATTAGCTCCGCTACATATGGCACTGGCGCCTAAAAAGGCGGAATCCACCCAATCTTTCGAAACTATTAGGGGTTAATATTTATTGTTAGGTGGGCGGGGTCACATGGACCACTGCCCAACCTACCGACTTGACTGTTGGGGTACGGTTTGAAAACCGTGGCAATAAAGTGTTATGCAACCTCCGCCGAGAACATGTGACACTTCCGCATTAAACTTAACTGCCCAACATTTTAATTGCTTTTCGGTCTTATGGCCAGGGTTCCGGGCCATGGTTTTGTGTAGAGGGGGATGGCACCCTTTCTGCCCCAACTGAATCTTAATTAAACTTCATATATGTAATGTGACCCTTTGTGGTTAAGAACCACCATGAGCCCAGGCGGTAAGAGCTTGGGGCTACCACCCACTCAACCTGCGGTCGAATCTTGCCAACTCAAAATATTTTTACCACACAAAATGTTCAATCCTAGGGCCACGTGGCGGCCTCCACGCTTGCCACGTGGAAGATGTTGATTGGCCCAAAAACATGCAGTCAATCAAATTATCCAATCCACATATGCCAAGTGTCAAGATGTGATTTGCTGTTGAAGGAATATTCCATGGAATATTTTATGGAATATTCCAAAAATATTTTGTGGAATTTTTTTTTAATATTTTTTTTAATCAAAGTCAACCCTAGTCAAACTGGTCTTTTGAATGAAATTGTGAATTTTCAAACTTGAATAACTTTCACATACAGTGTCAGATTTGAGTGTCATTCACAGCATCAAGATCGTATCGACGAGGCCTATCCAGTCGTTCTAGTTTCAACCAATTCTGAGCAATTCCAATTTTGAGAATTTTCTTCACTTAGGACATGATCACCTGATCACATCCACACAAAATGAATCACCCTCCATAATGGTAATTCATAGAAAAAATCCTCCCAAAGGCTCATGAGAGGCACCTCCCAAGTGCTCAAGTTACCTAAATGGCTCATCCCATAAGGAAACAAGAGGTATAATGTAGCTATCATGTGTGCCCAATTTTATCCCTAAGGCATAAAGCATAAGAATGTGTAAAACCTCACTCCCAATAGGCACATCCAATCCATGTGTCCTCCCTCCAATCATGCCCACAATAATGATAAGAACATCATCAACATATGGGATCACAATCATATTTATACTAGCTTCCATGTGTAATACTGGAGAAGGATAGTGGTCCCTCAAGTGAAACCAATGCAATTTTACTTCTAACTGCATCAAAATATGGCATGATGAGTGGTTTCCCAACCACTTTCTTGGTGCCCCAATCCTCTCACATGCTTGGATAAGATGTATGATGTGTGGTGCAAATTGAGCACACCCTGAATAAGACATAATCTCACTAAAATCTCTTGGGGAGTGGCCATCATCATCACTACTTATGGCCCCAAGTAGACCATGAAGTCTATAAGAAAGAGTGCCCACTCTTGGGGAAATGGCATGCACATTAATAGTAAGGAAATAAAAATACATAGTAAGTGAATCATGATGTACAAAAATACAACCTTTACCATGTACTTTATTCAAGCTAGTGAAGTGGCTCATAGATGGGCCTCTTCTCATTCCCTATGAGAAAGGAAGTGGTTGTGATAACTCTACCAAAGAGTTATGTCTCTCCTCATCCTCCAAACAATACGTGCATCCCCTCCTATGATGGTGCATATTGTAATATTCCAAAATTTTAGTCGTCAAGCTAAATGGAATATTAGAGTTGTTGTTGGGTATGTGTTATATTCTTTCCACGACTAATCACGTGCGAGGGGGAGATAGCCCCCCTTGTTGGGGTCCGGGGCAGTGCCCCAGTGAAAATTTTTGGTCCTTAATTTCCGGTGGGTGGTTCGCGCCCATGGTTTTGTGCATGGTTTTGCACATGGTTTTGGGGTACGATGGTTTTCGGCCCCTGGTATTTTTGTAGATCCAGTCAAGGGAACTACGGTTATGTTGTAATCCAGGGTTAATGGATTAGGGTTTATGTATGCTTTGGCATGTATATATATGTGTTGTAACACTAAAAGGAACATAATGAAATATCAAGTTGGTCGTCCCGATTTGGGCTCCAGGGGAAAATCTTTGTGTTTATCTGTTTTATGTTTTATGCTCTCGCTATTGTTTATTTTCTGTTATGAGATTCGTGTGTAGATAATTTCTGTTCAGGGTTAAAACCTACATTTGGTATCAGAGCTATTTCAGCTTCAAGGGGATGCCTTTGCTGCTAAGGGTTTTTTTCTCGGGCCTCAGGTAGACCCTGTTCAGTGGGAGATCTGCGGGATCGATTCTTGTGGTGAATGAAGATGGCAAGCGGTGGTAAGATAAAGATCGAGAAATTTAATGGTCAGAGTTTTGAGTTGTGGAAGCTCAAGATGGAGGATCTACTGGTGGATAAAGATCAGTGGATCGCGGTAGATCCAGGTACTAAACCAACGACAATGTAAGATGAAGACTGGAAGAAACTAGATCGGAAGGCTAAGAGAACAATACGATTGTGTGTCTCAGATTCAGTATTGTTGAATGTATTTGGGGAAGCTATGGGGAAGAATTTGTGGGAAAAACTTGGGACTTTGTACCAATCTAAGTCTCTGGTGAATAAGTTGTTCCTACGGAAAAAGATGTATAACTTGAGGATGACGGATGGAGACTCGGTGACAGAGCATCTAAACGCCTTCAATACTGTGGTAATTTAGCTGTCATCTGTTGATATTAAAATCTTAGATGAAGATAAGTGCATCAGTTTTTTGTGTTCTCTACCAGACTCGTGGGACAGTCTGGTTATTGCAATAGGTAGCAATACAACTACCTTGAATTTTGATGACATTGTCTTAGCCTTGTTGTCGAAGGAAATGAGACGGAGAAATATGGAGGGCTAGAATGGAGATGCCTTATCTGTGTGAGGAAGGTTCCAAAATAGAAACAAGAATAAGGTTTCGAGTGGGAGATCCAAATCTAGAGGGAGATCTAAATCTCCTGAAAAGTTTGTAAAGGTATGCTAGAAATGCATAAAGGAAGGGCACTACAAAAGGGAGTGTAGATCTAAAGCTCATGAGAAAGGAAAGGGATCTGATGATGCTCCTTTTGCAAAGGAAAAAACCACCTCGGATGAAGGTGGGGATGTGAATTTGGCTTCTTATTCAAATACACATTTAGATCATGAGTCATGGTTGATTGACTCAGGTGCATCCTTTCACTTCACTCCCCATAGGGAGTGGTTCTGTGAGTATGAGAAATATGATGGTGGTGATGTATTCCTAGGGGATGATAGGAAGGTCAGAATCATCGGACGTGGAAAGGTCAAGCTAAAGCTGCAAGGTGGAAGGATTAGAACACTTCCTGGTGTTCTGCATATTCCTTCATTGGCCAGAAATCTGATTTCTGTAAGCAATATGGATGATGCAGGTGTAAAAAAATTGTTCGAGAAAGATGCCTGCAAGATGGTTTGGGGAGCACTGGTATTAATGTGGGGAGTTCGGACTAGAACTCTATACAAGCTACGAGGTAGCACTATTATTGATGGGTGTAGCAGTTCTGTGGTTGCTGAAAGTGGAACAGAAAGCCTACCTGTCTCTGGAGAAAAGACCATGCTATGGCATCAAAGGCTTGGACATATTGGAGAGAAGGGCCTTCGGATACTGCATAGAAATGGTATGGTAGACGGTATGTCTAATTTCTCTCTAGATTTCGATTTCTGTGAACATTGTGTATATAGGAAGCAGAATTGGGTGAGTTTTCCTTCTGGTGCTAAGAGGGTGAACAAGATATTAGAACTTGTGCATAGTGTTAGTATGAATCTTTCGTCGAAAAAGACCACTTTAGCTACGCATAAAAAATAGCCCTAACATCAATTATGGCTGCCAATATCTTTAAATTTGCAGTTAGTTGACCCAAATAAAGCTGCACAAATCTAGATCTATGCATAAAAGACATTAAGCAGTGAAAATAAAATGTTGCTCCATGCATCCAATAAATAAGACGAGAACAATATATTTGAAAAACAAATTGTATTAAAGGGGCACCTGAGAGGAAAAAAAGAAAGGTGTTTCCAATTATACTCAATGGGATGGGTTCTTGAAAGTCCTCAGCATTTCAGATCTAAAACTTCTCTCTCTTGTTGGTGTAGAAAACCCAGACAAACATAGAACTCAAAGGGAGCTCACAAAGCAAATGATGAAAAATGTGACAATGATAATGGCTCAAAGTCAGACCAAGAGTATAGATCTAGAGTGATCTAATGCAATGAAAGGTGACTAATGAATGGGAAAACCCTTCTATTTATAACAAAATATTAGGGCGGTCTAGAACTTGGTGCATGAATAAAATATTATTAATCAAATTCTAGAACCACCCTTTAGGAATATTTTATTATATTTGTTGGAGGGAAAAGGATTTTTGACTTGGGTCAATTCCTTTATTTATAAATAATAAATAAATAAATGATTTATTTATTATTTTAAGGAAATGGTGGGAATATAATTAATTAAATAATGATTTATTTAATTATTTATAAATGATTTAGTCAAATTTAACTAGGAATATTATTTAAATAAGGATTTAAATAATTTATTCCTAGGAAATAATCAAATAAATAAGGATTTATTTAATTGATTTCCTTGTTTTGAGTTAAATATGACCAGGGAATATAAACAAATATAGAATTGTTTAACATTTCCTTTTGGAGTTTCCTGTTTAGACCATAAACAACTTAATGAAGGTGTTTTACTAAGTTATTTCACATAGTGAAAGCAATTTTACTTAGGGTAAAATTGGTCTTACATGGTGTACTTGGGTTCATCTAATGATAATAGGTTAGATGACCAAAAATTAAGTCATGGGATTTGGCTATTTTTAAGCTGTGAGGTAGTCGGGAGGTCTGTTTAACATATCAAAAGGGATTTATTTCTTATCCCCTTTTGTATGTGAGGACCTAACAGCATATTCTAATGGAACCCAGCGTTATTTCACCCAGTAAAAACGCGAATTTCTAGAAATAACGTTTTCAGGGTCTAATTGCTGCATTTTCCCCACTCGGGAAGGTGTAGACATTCTTCTTTTGTTGTTGTTTCACTCATTCAGAGCTATGTGTTTTTGAATAAATCATATGAGTCTATTAGCTAGATCTACAACTTTAGAATATATTAAGATATTCTTATTGTTGCAGAGATTCCCATTTTTGGGATATTACAGTGGTATCAAAGCTTCAATATTGGCTCAGCCTGTGGAACTCAGCCATGCAACTATCCAGAGAAGGAGAGATGAACATAAAGAAGAATCTGTTATGTGGAGGAAAGAGGGAAGATAGGCTTACAAAGCTTCTTCCAAATTCTATGCAGTGCATCAATGAAAATCTTAAGAAGATGAGAGGAGAGATGGAATCTCCTGACGAGTTTGGATCTAGAGCTAGATCTAGATTGGTACATAATAGGTATGAGCATGAAGCTACACCCTATTATACACAACACAGTCAAATGCCTACGTTTGTTGTGAGAGAGATGAAAGAAGAGGAAATGTCGGAGAAGGGTACTCTTAGCCATTTCCTGCAAGAGTATGAATCTCAAACTGAGAAGTTTAGAGATCATATTACTTTCAAATATTTCTACAAGATCAAGGTGGAGAGGAGCCAGCTGCATGACATGGATATATTTTCTCTATCTACCTTTGATGGATCCCCAACTTTCTCAGCCAAAGCTTGGGTGGAGGAGTTGTGTACTTATTTGCAGCAACACCCAGTTTCTAAAGAAGAAGCCATCAGAGTTGCAGTGCTGCACTTTGAAGGTAAGGCCTATGCTTGGTGGATGTTTGAGTCATTTTCATTAAAAAATGTTAATACTTCTTCTTTTTCAAAGTTCACTAAAATATTGGTTGAGAGATTTGATACAAAACATGAGACAATCAAACCAATGAAGCTTTTGCATAAGTTGGGAGGACCTGCAAACTCAAAACCACTTCAGAAAACTATTGGAGGACATAATATCTTGCATGATACATTGTTGGAGGCAAGATCCTTGTTTTATAACCTTGGACAAGAGGGCATGAAGGGTCCTTTTGAAAAGGAGGATCTTCTTATTGAGCAGTTATCTTCTAGATTCATATTGAAGATGAAGAGAAGGATGGGGATTACAACGTTGTCACATCTAGAGCATATCTAGTGCCTCATGCAGAGGAAGGAGGAGCACATGCTCCAACAGGAGGGTTTCTTGTGTCATTGCAAGAAGTTCCCCAGGATCTCACACATGGGAAGCAAAGTAAAATCGATGAGCAGCATGATTGTGAGATGATGTTGATGGAAGAAGAAGGTAGGGAGGAAGGACATCATCACTTGATGAGAAGCACACACCCCTATCTATTTCAGAGAGCTGGTGCAAGAAGGAGGGAGATTGGTTTGTGCTATGAAGGCAAGGGCAAGGTTTCCCAACCATATGAACAATCTTTGCTTGCCATGGATGTCTCACTACATGGAGGCATTCCACCGGGGAGGCCACCAGACTTGGAGTTGGTAAGAGAAATCTTTCCATTTGGATCACCCCTCTTAGATTCCAGAGAGGTGAAGACTTTGGAGGAGTCTAGTATAGCAGAGAGAGTTTGGGATAGTCTCAAGGAGGAGATAGACATTCTCCCATTTTCAGCACCACCCACTCTCACTATCTGTACTACGCTGACAAAGGTTGATGCAGTCATGGAGGAGGGCACCCTCATGGTGCAAGGGAGCTGCTCCATGGATTTGGAGAAACAGAGGGTACTTCCTTTGAGGAAGGAATCCTCCATACATTGGAGTAGATGGAGGCCACTCATGCTTACTTTGGCCAAGAGTGGGAGATTCTTTTTGGAGGAGAGCTTCTCATGGGAGGCCAACTTCAAAAGATCACTACTTCTTTTTTAGCATGAGCAACTGCATGATGGGCATGGAAGCAATTTGGAGGATAAATTTGGCATGAGGGATGTCAAAGGAAAGGAAAACAACATGTGTAGAGCTTCGCATTTCAGATCACCAGTGTTGTCCCTTAGGAGGATTGATCCTTATTGGAGATCTCAGATCTTGGTAGAGTAATCCAAGGATCTTGGTGCATGCATGACTCTTGATGACCCAGATGGAGATGATAGATACATGGTAGATAATGTGGTCATGTATTCCTATGGCAGGATCTTCTTGACTAGATATTCTAGTCTCAAGGAGAAGTTGCTACATGCAGCACATGAGGACTTATTTTCCATGCATTTTGATGCATACCTTTCCTTGGTAGAGGAGTTCATTTAGGAGGGTTGCAATGTTCCAAATTTTGCAATAAAGTATTTGGAACATTAATTTTTATTTTATTTTAATAAAAGGAATAAAATGGGTGAGGGAGCCCATGTAGCAATTCAATAAACACTCCTAATGTGCAAAAATTCACTTAAGTGGCTTAAGATAGCAGCCCCAAGTGTGAAAAGGGCCAAAGGCAAGTGAGCTAGACCTTGGTTGACCAAAGTCAACAACGTATCCTAAGAGGGGAAGCTTGCACAAGACGATTGTGTAGTTGGAGTGGAGGGAAATTTGAAATGAGAGTGGGGTCCATGCATGCTTTGCATAAAAGATAAAGGAGAGCTATTATGGAGTCAGTTTAGAGAATAGAATTTGAAGTTGAAGCTCTCTTCAACTTGGTGCTGCTTAGCACAAGTGGGATTCTTGTTTAGGAATGCCCTTCTCTTCCATGGGAGGCCATCGAGAGATTGTTCTTCATCTTCCTCGCATCATGGCTTGAGGCTGAAGTAGTCATTTGCAGCTACTCTGTTATTCTTGCAGCAAGAGAACGCAGGAGTTGCTGGTGTTGCTGTGAGGGACCATCACCATCTCACTTCCGGAGTTGTTCTGTAGAGGAGAGGCCATCTCTTCCTCTAGGATATCAACAAAGGAGATTCCAGAGACTTTTATTGTAGATCTTGGCATTGGGCCATTGTTTCTTCTCATGTCCAGCACAATCCCTTTCTCCTACAGCGTTATTCTCTGAGAGGGTTTGTAGAAGGAGTTCATGTGGTGCAATAGTGAGTGCAGTTTTCAGTAAGGGGATTAGCCCCTTCCTTTTGGAGAACATTGGAGGAGGTTTTCACATCTATTGCAGCACTTCCTATCCTCTTCCATGTTGTATTATATTTGAATTGCAGCAGCTACATTGCAACTCTGGCATTTTCCTATTTTATGTATTTTAGCCAATCCCTTGGAGGATTGAGGCAATAATGTTTTCTGGGGTTGAGATCTTGCTCCCCCATATTTATTTGAGCATGTATTGTTATATATTCTTTTATATATCAGTTTGCAGTCATTTTCCCTCAGAGACTGCGCAGTTAGAGAGTAGCTGGATTTATCTATCAGTGTATTCTCTTGTTCCATGTACATTTCCTATTGAGGATGATTTGAGCTTACCTTGAGAGGAATTTTGCTCAAGGGATTTGTATTACATTTTATGCTACAGATTATATATTAGTTTTGCACTCTTCTTGCATTCCATGAGTCATTATTTCACTACTGCTACTTGTTGAAGTTTTCATGCTGCTGAAGATTCTTGTGGGAAATCTGAATAACCTGCTTAAGATTATTTCTTTGAGCTTATATTCTGCAGGGAGTTTGTATCAGACATGTTTTAAGGTATCCGGGCATTGGATTGCCTTATTTTCACACTGGCTTCCTTATACAACGTCCTCATGGGCGGCTGTTGCAGAAATTTCTTGAAGGGAATTATTAGCTTTTGACAAGATCTATTGGTAGAGTCTGCTAGAGGGCCAGGTAGCCTCTAGATCTCATTCCTCCTTGTGAAGATGACATATCCAGTAAATTCCCCTGTAGGAAATCTCTTAAATAGTTCAGTGTTGATTGTTAATACTCCCGGAGGTGGAAAATAGGAATATCTCAAGATATTCCCGACATTGCAGAAATTTCCCCATTTGGGACATTACAGTGGTATTAGAGCTTCAAACTTGGCTCAGCCTGTGAAGTTCGAATTCCAAAAAAGAAGAGGCCATATTGATCCAGAGGACTAGATTGATCTCATTAGTTTTTGGATCCAGCAACAACCTCTCCAAGGAGGTTGAGGAAACAGAAGAAGGAGAAGAGGAAGGACCATGCACTTCCTATTCTCATAGAGAAGTAGAGTAGAAGCATGGAGAACACTTGGAATTCGAATTCTAAGTGATAATCTGCTAAATATGGAGAAAACCCTAGAGTCTTCCAAGAGACTCCATCTTTTCACACTTTTTCAATAGGAAGAGGAAAGAACTTGGTGGTTCAGCCATGGGAGGCATGCAAGGGTTTATACTCTTGCTGATTTTTCTTAGATCTTGATCAGAAGATTTGGCCAAAGGAGGGAGCAGCCCTCACCACTAGAGGCACATTCCAGCACTGTTACATTCATGGAGGAGCAACCTCCACCTTCAGCTATTGAGGCAGCCAGTACACTTGAGGAAGAGACTCTTGCAGCAACACAAGATTCTTCCAAATCTCTCCAAGGTATGCATGATTTTGCATCTATCATGGAGGATTGTACATTCTCGCATGCTGATTGCCTTGACGAGGGTACTTTCACTGCATTGTGCCATTATTCTCAGACACCCTTGATGATTTATGCACCACACATGAGGTTGGGGTTTGAGATATGGACCATGGAGGAGATTGCATTTCAATGTCCCATGAAATGCAAAAGGAGAAATCTGTTTTGGGACAATGGTAGCTCTTGTGAAAGAGGTACCAAGTGGCAGGATACTACACCAAAGAGAAGAGCCTTACGGATGGAGTGTGCCCAGCAGAAATGTGGAAGATCCATAACCCACATCTCCAAGGATCATTCCACAATTGTTGCTCTTGATGAAAAAAGAGGAGAGTATGGGTGCATCATGATGGGTTGGCATTTCTCTTACCACTCATTATGTTCCCATTTCAGATTGAGAATGGTGGAAGTTTAGGGGAGCAACAAACATTCTTGTTTCTCAGATTTTGTTTGCATGTTGCGGGAGCAAGAGGAGGCACTAACATAGTGCAAGAGAATTTCTATTTGATCTTGGATGCCAATAATCACCTTCTTCACAGGAGGAATTCTACATTTGCAACAACATGATGGGAGGAATCTTTGGCAAGATTCATGTCAAAGAGGGGAGCTTTGAGATGATAGTGGCCCTAATCCAAAGGCCAGCAACATTGTCACTTGAGAGCTTGATTTATTTGTTGGAGTGAATTTCAAGCCACTTCACAAGTGATATACTTTGGAGGCATGTAGATGATGAGCATGAAGGAGTAATGGAGGGAAGCATTCCTTACTACATTTTGACTCTCTTAGCTTGGTTGCACAAGCACAAGAAGAGGGATCTACATGCAATGTTTATGGGTTATTCTTTCATGAATTTCCATGCATATTCTTCATTGATGGAGGAGTCCACTTGGGAGGGCTTCCTAATGGTTTCATATCGGCATATGGATATATGCATAGCCCAAGGATGATGAGATGGTTGGCACAACCACTCCCCTACTATGTTGCAGTAAGGGGGACTTTCCACTTGAGCCATTTCAACTCAAAGGCCAAAGTACATGATGAGGGAGGAAAATTTTTGTGACATGCCTTATACTCTCTTATCTTTATGAGCAGCATATCAGATAAAGAGGGATACTTCCTTCTTGCACATTATGTTTTGTTGTACTTATGGTTCATTGTAGCAATAAAGATGGCCATCTTATGGGTGGTTTGTGGGGAAAAGCCACATAGTTTTGGTGTACACCTTGGCACCAAATTTTGTTTTCATGATCACATCTTGCAGGATGAATGTGGCAGAAAACAAGTGGCTAAAAGGAAACTTATTACCTTCTATTTTGAGGTAGGCCAATGATTCACTGCGCTAGTTCCATGCATGGAACTATATTCCACCTCCTTGCTCTCATAAGTTTATGCTTCGACAGGTTGTTGATGGAACATTGTTTAGAGGAAGCATCATAACTTGAAGATTCCCATTGGGAGGGTGATTCTCCCTACTTTTCATGTTGTATGTTTCAGGAGAAGCAATGGGCAGCCCATGATTGCCAAGCTTCATCTCTGACCTTTATGTGGGAGGAGTTATTTGGAGAGTTCAAAATTTTGGAGGAGGAATTTCATGGTTTGTAAGATTGATGGGGTGGCTTGGGTCTCTCATGGAGATCATTTCATTTCAGCCATATATTAGCAGCAGCCCCATATGTATCGTGAGGAGGGAGAGACTCATTGGGTGGATGTGCCCTTTGGGAGAGAAGACCTCCATTCTTTTTGCAGCACATGCTCCAAAAGGAGTCTGGAAGATGATATGGTCACCATGTTCAACCATGTGTTTTTTCCATGAGGTGAACCATATGAATGTTTGGATGCCATATGTTGATGAAATCCAAATCATCACATATAAGGTGATTTGGGCCAGCTTGTTTTGAAGTGTTGGAGGAGAGGTCCTTGGGGGATCAAGACTTCATTTTTCCTCTTGAAGGCAACACTATTGCAGCCCAAGTTCAACTATTACTCCACATTCACCTTAAGTGGAGAAGAGTACAGCGTGGGGTAGGCTATGAAGCTTACCAAGTTCAAAATTTTAGCCCACCTATTTCTCATGAGCACAAGGTGGAGGAGTATTTTCAGGAGTTGCCTAGTTGGAAGGTGACTCATTTTGCTTGGTCGATTGCTTGAGGGATGGAGGATTTACATAAGGCTATGTCAGATTCCATGCCTTGAGTAGAAGAATTTTTGCAATTCATCCTTGCTCTTGTAGAAATTTGAATAACTGAGATATTATTAATTGAGATTCTCCTGATCACACACTATTTTAGCTTCATGCATAATACAGAATCTCTTCTACCATTGATCATCACATGCGGAAATAAAATCAATTGCATGCATACATTAAAACCACAAACAATCTCACATATGAACACAGTATTTAATGGGAAATCTTAAAGCTGAAAACCCCAACTATCTGTATATTATATTTCATGGAGATCATGTAACAATAATAGTAAAAAATCTCTATTAGAGTCGGTCTGTTCATCCCTCCGTCAAAGAACAAAATCTCTTTTGTTGCATTTCATTTTTAGGTGTCTCATTCGGTTCGGTCATTTGCATTCCATTAGGATCATCGGTCTTCTGACGGAAGGGTCTTCTCGCTCATGTCCCTCGTGTTTTATACCTGCTGGTTTGTGTCTGATCATCAAAGTTCATCAAAGTCAATGTTACAGTCCTGTTTTGGTCTTTTGGTCAGCAAAGAGTTTTTAGGCTTTTTCAGTCATTAGGTCTAGGGTTTAGTCTTCAAAATGTTTAAAAATGCCAGCAGGCCAGAGGGAGGATCAGAATAAGTTTTCATCTCAAGAAATTTCATCATTATAATTATTGATCGTGACTTTTCTTCAAAACTCTGTTTTGAAGAAGAAATCGTCAAATTTGTTTTTTGTAATAAATTTGTAATTTTTCAAATTTTTTCAGTCATGAAATGTTTCAGGCATATCTCTGGTCGTCCTTTGCCGAATTTCAATGCCAAACATCCCTGCAAAGCAGACAAAGAGAATTTATCATCACTCCAGAAAGCCAAAGGAAGCAAACAAAGTTTCAAATTGAAGTGTCAAAGGTTTCAAACACTACAACAGTGGGTTTTCACATCAAAAATCAAGGTCCATGATATATAAGACATTTTGGTGTTTAAACAATCCATTTACACGTCAAAGTTATCAATGGAGCCAAGAGAAATCATGGAGAAATCAGTTGGAGGGAGAAACAGAGTTTTGGAGGACCAACTGTGGGAGAAATTCAGTCGCGGCGCACTTGGCAACTGGCACGGCGCATTGGGCCATTTTGCACATTGTAAAATTACACTGGCGTGGCGCACACACCTGCACGGCGCACAGGCCCTAACATAGATTTTCATCATTTCTCCATAAAAACTCAAATCAACTCAGCTTTCCTCACTTTTCCTCACTCTCCATGTAAGTTCAAATCACCTTGCTATTACCATTGATCAGTGTTTGGTCTTGTTTGAAGGATTGGTTTGAAGAATTTGAATGGTGAAAATGTAAACCCTATCGTTTTATTAAAACTGCTCCTTGGGGTTTCAAATTGGTGTTTTAAAAACAAATTTGGTGTCAAATAATCCAATCTACTCCCCACCTATGGACCCTTTCCCGTCATTGTAATCCTATCATCATTTTCAATCCCCTATTCCCTTATAAAACTGCTCATATCACTTATTTACTAAATCCTATTATCCCTACCCTAAACCCTATCATCCCCTATCCACTATCACTCTCCCATATCATTTGCAAAGAGTCCCTAATTCTCAAAGTCCCCAAATCCCACATTCCCCAAACATAATTAAGTGAATGTCTTCACATTATAAACTTCACTTGGTTGAAACATATTTTCCCCAAAGTCCACTATACTCACAGTCCCTTCCTATACAGTCCCTTCCTATTTGGCATATTTTGACAATTGAAACAAAGGAGCCAATTTTTCATTTCAACAAACCAAACATATACTTGACATACACCTCGCAGCACCATGGAGATGGACACCGACACATCATCTGAGCAAGATAGTGATTTCCACCACTGAAATGCATGCACTGAGGAGGCGCAAAAGGCCTGATCTGATCCAAATCTTGGCCGAAGCTGCATTGGATGAGCATGGCACTTGATGGGGGACCTTCACTCCAAATTTCAGCAAATTTGGAGTAAATTTTGTCATTTTTGAAATTTTGGTCACAAAACAGATTTTTCCGCCCGACGCGTCGCGCCACTTGGCACGCGCTTATGATCGGGACATCTTCTGAAGGAAAACTTGGTATTTTTGAGTTTATTATGATAAATTATGCATGCTCAGGAATGGCTGAGATATTTCATCAAGTTCTGGGTGGTTTAAAGGGTCAAAAACACCTTGAAAATGGCCTTTCTGCCACCTTTTGCACCAGCAGGAACCAGTCTTGGGAGATTGCACTTTTGGAGGGAAAATGACATCCAAATCCAAAAATTCCACTTGGGTTGGATAGTAGATAGACAGGGCTTTCCAATGAGTTATCATGAGATCAATTTGGACTTCGGGAAGTTCCTCAAAATAAGCTCCAAAGTGGCGCGACGCATTGAGTTTTATGGCGCGACGCATAGAGAAATTTGGCCTCATTTTCACTCTTCAGCTCAGAAATTTGCCCAGTTTTGACTAGTTTCACTTTATGATGTAACTATTGATCTATCTTGATTTAATTTCTTGACCATGATGTAAATTTGGCATATTTTTACTTGTTCTAGAGGATTCATTCACTAAAAAGTGAAAATTAAATGAATGAATCAATTTCCTTCCATATAGAGGCAAGTTGTTTGATTGCCTAGATTTCAGTTCCTTGTTTAGAATTGGTTGAAACAGCTCCTAGAAGGATGAGCTCGACCCCTAGAGGCATGGGAAGGGGTTAGGATGGTCTATATCATGTATTTTCTGAGACATTTTCAGGGTTGGACTCTTGGGAAAAGTTGGGCACCTCATTGTATATTCATTTCAGCTTTTTGGCAAAGGAAAGACCAGAGTTTTGCAGCACTTGTTGGGATCCTTGTGGCTCTGAGTTTTGATGATGTTTTTCTCCATGTATCTATAAGTTTCATTAATTTTATATGTACGCCATTTCCCTTCTCTTTGCTTCTGAATTAAACAAATGAGTAACTAAGGTAGAATTCATTAGTTTGCTGGTGCTCTGCCTTAAGCTTTTGTTTAGTTTTATATGTTTTCATCTGATTGAAGAGGATATTTGTAGCCTCTTTCCCTCTTCAGCTCCTCAGAAATATTTTCCATCCATTCATTCAATCTAAGACATCAAAGCCATTGCCTTCTCTTCCCCAACTTGAACTCTGCAAGAATTTGGCCTCATCCCCAAGCCCAAAACTACCTTTCCCTTTTTCCAACAAAAACCCTTAAAAATCATTCCAAACTCCTTGATTCATATACCTAGCCTAAAATTAGCACTCATTTCAGTCATCTCAAGCCCTATTTATACATTTTTCCTGAGATTGACCCAGAGAGAACCCTCTCCTGTTCTGGTAGGGCTAGCTACCAGACTGAGCGTGGTTTGGTGTTACCCTGAATCTCGCCTTCCTTCAGCCTAAGGTGGATTTAGGCAATAAAAATCTCCTCACAAGCTCTCACGCACACCCTCAATTGCTACACACTATCAAGCTAGATCTAGCAAAACACATGCTCCAATCTTTTTCCACTTGATAGCTAGCCTCTATTGCGTAATTAATGCTATGGGATGGCTTCATTAAATAGATAAACCACCTGGCTTAAACTGTGCAATCCTCATGGGCTACTCCACCTGTTTGTGTGTTGCAAATAGCAACAGTATAGTAACAAATGATAGTTAACCTGCTCTTTCACCTATTCTTGCACTAGTCTCCACTGAAACTATCCATGCACTGAAGTTAACTGATGCATTCTTTAGTTGATTAATGATTTTATAATTAGTGAATTAATTACTAATTAATTCACACCACTCTCACTAATTGTATCAATTAGTTAAACTGAATACAAATAGCTCAACTATGTTTAGATTAGTTAAGCTGAACACAACTCCACTAACTTCCTCAATCAACTCCACCAAACTCTATCAAATGAGTTCTAACTAAAGTATCTCATGGCGTCGAATATGCCACAGTCAAGAAGGAAAAACTCGAGGCAACATCAAAACCAAGCTCGTAACCAGAAGCAGTCTTTACGAGGACAAATGAGAGGCTCTCTCCGGGTCTATCTCGAAAGTCTTCAAATGGGCCGAGATGACTTATAATGAAATAATGAATACTGATTTTAGGCTAGTAAATATGTAAGAAAAGGGTTTTTAATAAATGATTGGGTTTTCCGGACTGCATGGGGCAAAGACAGCAAGAGCAGAGATTTAATCAAAGGCACAGATTATTCCATAAGGCAAGATAGGCAAGAGCTTAAGCATCCAAACTGAAATTATATGAAATGGAAGGACTGTTAAGAAAGCTGAAAGGGGCATTAATGTATGAATCCCTTTCAGACAGAGGAAGAAACACAAAACATGAATGCTTCTCTAGGGCAAAGCAGTAAGCTGAATTTTACCCTTCTCACTCAGAAACATTCAAATTGAAAACGATTTATGAATGAAATGAAAAACATTACAAGATACATATGAAACAGAGAAAAACATATGCCAAATTTCAAACCACAGGAATCTTATAAATCAGAGCTGTACTCTTCAATTAATCTCTGTCAAACAACTGTAAAATAAAGCTCTCTGTTCTCCTCCACGCACCTCTCAGAACTCTCTCCACCTCTTTACAAATCATTTGCAATACAATAAATAAACTCTCATGTTTGAAAACAGATCGATCCAAAATGAGGAGCTGTTTCAACTGAAGTTAAAAATAGAAAAGAGAACAACCTTCTCCTTGAAATTCTCTAATGACTAACTAAAAGACTAAAAACTGGAGCGCAGACCCATTTGTATTACTAACTGAAGTCATAAATAGACTGCCTAATCCTATTCTTCTGTTGTAGTGGGTAGTCTTCGTTTATTTTGGCGTGCTTTGACTTGGCATTTACATTTGGTATTTGAATAAAAATTTACTTTTTAACAAAATGCCTTTTAAATTCTGCTTTTGATTACAAAAATGAACAATCCAGCTGGCAATTTTGCTTTCAATTTCCCCTTATGAAGACGCTCTGCATTCACCTTAAGATCTCCAGCGCAATTCACTTCTTCTTGCAACGGCTAATCTAAATAACATCCACGTTTCAAAAGCTGCTCTCAGGTTGTGAGTCATGAGTTACCCTGTAAGGAACACTAATTACTGTTGGAGTTATAGAGCTCATGTCATCTGGAATCCGCCCAACAACCCGCACAATGTTTTGCAGACTTGCAATGAATCTGGTTGTATCATAAATCTTATCAAACTGTCCGTTTAGCTCCTTGCGACCATATTTAATGGTTGGTATTAACAACGTGGCCCCCCAAATATGTTGATACCACAACAGCATCTGCAATCTGCACCCAGTGATAGTGTGGGCCATTGGAAAGCCTGACTCCAATAAATCCCCACGTTTTCCCTTGAGATTATTTTCTATCGCATATCGACTCCAACCGTCGCCTGGTCTCTACAGATACGACTTTCTGCATCCCACAAAATTGATGCCACCCATCTCAGGCACTCTGCGGGCACCGTTCACATTCATCTTTTGTGGTCATGATACACATTCATCAACCAATCGCCAGATTAACAGATGGAATTACATTATGTTAAGCCGCGCCAAATCTCTAATGGTCGGCTCTCATTCCCTGCCTACTAAATCTGACATGAGAAAACCTTGAAAATTTTACAAAATCGTATGTTATCCTCACATTGGTGAATTGTTACAGTTGCAATGCAATCTCCGGATCTGGTGCTTGGTTTGAATTTTAATTTGTTTCAGAATGCTGTTGGAGTTTGAGAACCAAAGCTACCCTTTAAAGCATCTTGGGTGCATGTGGCATTCCATAAACCAGAGGAGGCGAGAAATGTCAGAGAACCATATGGGAATGCATTTCATCTCTTCCATGCTTCTGCGGCGGCACCATATGTAATAATATATAGGAAAGTGAACTTACAAGCTACCACGAATGTCAATCTCTCGCTTTAAAACTGTTTCATTCAGCGCCAAAGAGGCTGCCAAAGCATCGACTGCTGCGATGATGCCACAGTGGTAATGACTTTGCAAGCCATTTGAGGCGTTTTGACACCAAACTGGACGCAAGGGAAAAACAAATTTGGCTCTGAGACTCTATGGGTAGCGCACCTACCCAACGCGTAGCGCGCAGTAAGTGCGTAGTGCCCGTGTTATTTTGCACAAGCCAGTGAAATTATATGCGTAGCGCGCCCTATATGGGTAGCGCGCCTCCTGTATGGGTAGCGCGCACCTCCAATGCCTGTCCACAACTTTGGTAAACACGTCTTCGGCCCTCCATTTCATAAATTTGACTTCTTCCTTGAGAATTGGTGGAAATGGATGATTTTCCATGGCTTATATGTGAAGAAAATATCTCATAAAATCATATTTGATTTTAAATTTGCTCCATGACCCACTTTATAATGTTTGGCACTTTGACATTCGACCACTTAATATAATGTTGTTCTTTGGCTTTTTCATGCTTTTCTGAGTTTTGGACTAATGACACTTGGTTGCTTTTGCAGGGATTGGAGTTGTTGAAGTTGCTGCCATTGAAGAACTGTAAAATTTGAAATACTTTGACAACTTACCTATTTATTACAAAGACACATCTGATGATTTCTTCTTCAAAACGGGGTTTTGAAGAAGAATCAATCTCGATTATTGACGATGACATTCCCGAAATAAACACTTACTGAAAACACTTATTGAACCTTCCTCTGCCCGCACATGTCATTGAAGCCTTCAAGATCTGCAGACAAAACCCGGACTCAAGAATTAAGCGACAAAAACCAGACTGTAAATGACGAGAAATGAACTTTGGAGAATTTGATCGTAGCAGTCACAAGACGAAGTCTTACAATCTCCATGCAATAGCTCCACTTAACCCTCAGGAATAGCGTAATTCCTTCGGTCAGCTCCTGTGCCACATCCGTGCACTTAACTGAAGTGCTCCAAGAGAATAAGATAATGTTTATAGTCCAAATATTATTAAGAGCTAATAATATTCGACATATCTATTTTTAGACTGGCAATCTAAAAATAGATTCCGCCCCATATGTCTAAAAATAGAAGTCCATCTATTTTTTCCGACTTGACCAACCATCCACAAATAGCATCCTGCAACTCATAGAACATGATCCATATGTCTAAAATTAGACATAGTCTAAAAATAGACTTTGCGCCAAAAATAGCCTGCGGGCCCACTTAGTGAAGGCGACTCCTTTCCACTAAGCTCATCATCTTGTTGCAATCTCAACAGCTCTTGCTTGAGGACAAGCAAGTTTTGGGAGGGGAGGACTGTAATGTTCCAAATTTTGCAATAAATTATTTGGAACATTAATTTTGCTTTTATTTTAATACAAGGAATCAAATGGGCGAGGGAGCCCATGTAGCAATTCAATAAACACTCCTAAGGTGAAAAAAGTCACTTAAGTGGCTTAAGATATCAACCCCAAGTGTGAAAAGGGCCAAAGGCAAGTGAGCTAGACCTTGCTTGACCAAAGTCAACAACCTACCCTAAGAGGGGAAGCTTGCACAAGAAGATTGCGTAGTTGGAGTGGAGGGAAATTTGAAATGAGAGAAACCCTAATTTGAGTGGGGTCCATGCATGCTTTGCATAAAAGATGAAGGAGAGCTATTGTGGAGTCAGTTTGGAGAATAGAATTCGAAGTTGATGCTCTCTTCAACTTGGTGCTGCTTAGCACAAGTGGGATTCATGTTTAGGAATGCCCTTCTCTTCCATGGGAGGCCATGGAGAGATTGTTCTTCATCTTCCTCACATCATGGCTTGAGGCCAAGGCAGTCATTTGCAGCTACTGCGTTATTCTTGCAGCAAGAGAACGCTAGAGTTGTTGGTGTTGCAGTGAGGGACCATCACCATCTCACTTCCAGAGTTGTTCTGTAGAGGAGAGGCCATCTCTTCCTCTAGGAGAGATCAGCAAAGGAGATTCCAAAGCCTTTTATTACAGATCTTGGCATTGGGCCATTGTTTCTTCTCATGTCCAGTGTAGTCCCTTTCTCCTACAATGTTATTCTCTGAGAGGGTTTGCAGAAGGAGTTCATGTGGTGCACTAGTGAGTGCAGTTTTCAGTAAGGGGATCAGCCCCTTCCTTTTGGAGATCATTGGAGGAGTTTTGCACATCTATTGCAACACTTCCTATCCTCTTCCATGTTGTATTATATTTGAGTTGCATCAGCTACACTGCAACTCCGGCATTTTCCTATTTTATGTATTTTAGCCAATCCCTTGGAGGATTGAGGCAATAATGTTTTCTGGGGTTGATATCTTGCTCCCCCATCTTTATTTGAGCATGTATTTTTATATCTTCTTTTATATATCATTCTGCATTCATTTTCCCTTAGAGACTGCACAGTTAATGAGTAGTTGGATTTATGTAGCAATGTATTCTCTTGTCCCATGTACATTTCCTATTGAGGATGATTTGAGCTTACCTTGAGAGGAATTTTGCTCAAGGGATTTGTATTACATTTGATGCTATAGATTATATATCCGTTTTGCACTCTTCTTGCATTCCGTGAGTCATTATTTCACTACTGCTACTTGTTGAAGTTTTCATGCTGCTGAAGATTCTTGTGGGAATCTGAATAACCTGCTTAAGGTTATTTCTTTGAGCCTATATTCTTCAGGGATTTTGTATCAGACATGTTCTAAGACATCCCGGCATTGGATTTCCTTATTTTCACACTGGCTTCCTTATACAGCGTCCTCATGGGTAGCTGTTGTAGAAATTCCTTGAAGGGAATTATTAGCTTTTGACAAGATCTATTGGCAGAGTCTGCTAGAGGGCCAGGT
>CM076578.1:1317366546-1317592120 GCA_034641835.2 Pinus albicaulis | reverse complement strand
TTCATCGGATTGGAAGATGGGAAGAATGGAGGAAGAGGGGTCACCCGAGGAAGTAGTGATGTGTGATGGGTCATCAGGAGGAGAAGGGCTCAGATGCGTGATATCAACAGATCCAAGGTCGGCTGAGGAGCCGAGAGGATCGGCAGGTTGAAGGGCAGGTGAACTATCTCGCAAGGATGATGACAGGTACAAAATGGTGGTTGACGGCTCCGTTGGCTCGATAGCGGGAGGAGGAATGTGAATGGGAGTAGAAAGGTCCTCTGGTCCTATCGAAGTGGCCTTGAATTGGTGGTACATGTCCAAGGAGGAACGATACTTGTCAAGGTGGGGACAGAGGTGGGTGTAATGGCCGTGAAAATCGCACAAGGCACAAGGGTGGTTTGTGCGCAAGTTTTTGAGTTTCAGGATAGAGTCTGGGATAGTGACGTAGACTTCTAAGATGTCAGAGTCGGGAAACGTCTCATTGACGAGAATCTTGAGGTGTGGCAATTTAGGACACATATGAGTGGCGTGACCGACGATATCACACAAAGCGCATTGGATGGCGGGCTTTGGTGGTCGCGGAGGGTAGAGTTGTCGGGGTGGCTTAGTCCTTGGGGTTTGCCTTACGAGCCTTCCTTTCTTTCAAGAGGCCCGGCTACTTGAGGGCGGGGTCTGAGGGAGGTGCGAGGGCCGAGAAGGAAGTGAGGGGACAGTTGAACCGGTATCGAAAACGAGTAGGGTTTGGGTGAGGGTGGGGTATGAAAGCCCAGGTTTCAATGTACCGGTGGTATGCCGAAGTCGGAGTTCGGAAGAGAGAGAGGTGGCCATGGCCAAGTGCAGTGGCCACCTCTGAGTGGGGGAGCCAAAGACGATGTACGTCCAAGGGAGCTAATGGCGAGGTGGGATGGCTCCTAAATGGGCAAGGCACGGAGGAACCGTGCTAGGAGATACGGGGGCTCATGGCTTCTGCTTGTAGTTGAAGGGTTAGGAAGCGGGTTGCGCGGAGGGAGCACGGTTGCGGACTAAGCAAACGGAGTTTAACGGAAGCGGCGGAGACGATTGCATCATGCAAACATTCGATGAGCTGGGGTCAGAGATAGGAGGAGGAAGACCAAGGAAGGTTCCAAGAAAAGAGGAATCTTTGTAGACGCTGGGGGAGACACTGGTCAAGGAGTCGATGGTTTGCTTGTTGGCTACAGAAGAGATGGTCATCTCAGGTGAGGTCTGAGATTTTGGCTCGTGATATGTCAACTGGTCAATGGTGACTATCTTTCCATTATGGGGGAAAGAAATCTTGTGGAAAACCGCAGATGGGACAGCAGACATAGCATAGGTGTAGCTTCGCCCCAATAGAATGTTTTAGTCTAGCGAGGCGTCTATGACTTTGACATCAACGCAAACAGTCTTACCAGCGAGGGTGATAGGACAATTACGAAACAGGCCAATGGGCTGGGAGGCATGGTCATCCCACGCTCGAAGGGTGATCGTGGAAGGGGCCAACTCAGGGGATCCAAGTTGCTTCCAAACCGAAGTGGACATCACGCAGGTGGATTCCCCCTCATCAGTTATACACCGGGAAACGTTGGCGTTCCGGATTTTGACTGGGATTTGGAAGGCGATGGAAGGAGGGAGAGGAGCATGGTCCGATTGAGTGGCATCAAAAATAATCATTTGGTCATCAGCAGGATCTACAGCGCCCATGGCAGATAGGAGAGCCTTCTTTTCGGAAGGGCACAACTGGAGGAGTTCCAGTGTGGAAATGGCAGCAGGGGATTGCACCAAATCATCTACTATTCTATACGAATGAGCAGCTCGACCGAAAGCAGTGTTTCGACATAAAGGTCCTTTAGAAATTTTGGTATGAACCTCAACTTTGGGTTGAGGGATATGTAAGGAGCCACTGGATGTCGAAAGAGGCTCTGTAGAACCTGAAGAAGGAGGCTCAGGGGCAGACTGAGCAGGAGGCTTGGGGTACTGGCGAGACCGAGTTTGAAGGTGAAGGTCGATGGTTTGGGATGGATCAGAGGTCATCATGAGGATCTGGTAATCAGAGGAACCAGAAATGGAGGGTGGAGTGGAGACCCGCCCGTCAGGTGGTTGGGTAGCCACGAATCCTTGTTGAGGGAAAGGATCAGTAAACACAGTTGGTTGAGTAGTGGCCACATTAGGGGGAGCGTGAGGGGAGGCATGTTGTCCGCGCAATGTGGCTTGAGACTCCCACATTTGCCGCATCTGTGGTAAAATGGGACAATCGTGGGTGTAATGACCATAAACACTGCAACACAAACAAGGCTTGTTGGTACGAAGAGGCTTGTCCGGCTTGGGCTGAGTGCCCTGTTGCTGGTTAGCAGTGTTAGGGTCAAAGCACAGATGGGTCCGTACCAGTCAGGATTCCCGTTTGGTTGCCCTCAGCCTTCTTTAGAGAAGAGGGGGATTTGTCACTTTTCTATTTGTCTGATACTTGCCTGAAGGAAATTTGTTTGTGCTCTTCTTCGGGGTTGAGGAGGCAAAGGGAGGTGCAAGCGCATATGTTTGGAGGAGCGCACACCGAGTGGAGAGCTCTCTAATGGTTGGGTTGGAAGCATTGAGGAAACGGGAGGTTGGGCAAAATTTGAGGAGGCATCTTGAAGTATTCACAGATGTCACTACAGGGAAGGGGAATAGTCTTAGAGGTGCTAGCCCCTCGTGAGGAGGCAAGTAACCATAGGAGGTTGAACATGCGGGATGGGGAAAGGGCTCCAACGTCACAGTGGTGAGTAGATGCCCCCGGAGGCGTTGGCTTAGCCGCCGGGCACAGGGAGGTCGGGAAGGACGGTATAAACATAACCAGACTGAGCGTCGATCAGGTCATATTTCAAGGCTATTTGGAGGGCGGCTTCTTCGGTTTGAGGGAAATGGGAGGCGACATCTTTGCCAATGGGAGCTAAGAGAGTGCGAAGGAACCAGTCCATATAAACCCAATCTTCGAAGGGGGGAGCTCGACATAAGCTCCGTCTTCTTCGCCATTCCTGGACATGAGTGGAAAGGCGGGTCGAAGAGGTTTGCTTGAAAGAGGTCAAAAGCTCCGTACCAGTATCGTATCGGAGAGGGAGCTTGGAAGTAAGATAAAAAGGCTTGGGCAATGGTCGCAAAGGTGGTATGGGAAGAGGTGGCTTGGTCTACATACCATTTAGAAGCTTCGCCGGTAAGCGTGCATTGAAACAAATGAAGACGGATGGAGTCATCGGTAATGGAATTGGAGGAACACCACATGTGGAAAGATTGAACATGATTGGTTGGATATTCTCCAGCAAGGCCTTCGAACTTAGGGATGTCGGAGGGGAGCTTGGTTGGCATAGCAGGCCAACCAACATTGTGGCGGATAGGGTCATTGATGAATTGATTGAAATCGGGGAGGCTGAGGCCTGCAATGTACGGCAACAAGGGTATGGCCGAGGTAGTTCCTGTGGCGGTTCTGCTAGTAGTGGTTCTGGAATTAGGGCCTGGAGCACCGCTAACGTTAGGCCCTAGACCAGACATAGTGAAGGTGACAGGGGGAGAACCAGGAGGAGAAGGAGAACCCAATGAATCAGAAGAGGATTTGGAGTGCGGACTCAGAGGAGGACTGGCTCGACGACGGTGGGACGGAGCAGGTTGATCGACCGGAAACTGAGGGTGAAGGCCAAGAAGTCTCCGGGAAAGGCGCCTTGGGGGCACAATGATGACGGGAAGAAGGAAACCGACAAGGGAAAAAAGGGACAGAATTAAGTGAGGTCAAGGGCAGAAAATGCGCAGTGACAATTTATTTTAGAGTCTTTGCCAGGCGGTGTTAACCAGGCGCTTCTTCACTTAGGTTCAGTGTGCGGTGTGCGTTAATTTTAATTTTTAAAACCCTTTTCGTTTTGAGAGCAAGAAAAAAGTGTGCTACGTAACTGAAAATAAATCTGCATAGAACAGTATATAATGCTGAAATAACAAAAAATTAACAGCTACTATTGCATCTATCTAGCCCAAGGAGGCGGGTCCCTCAAAACTAGTCTAAAAAAGGGAAAAAATCTAGTCAAAACACACCGAAAAGAGGCCAATAGATCAAAGGTCGGGAGGGACAGGGATCTAAAAGATAAAGCTGCTGAAAAGAGGTGCAGATCACAGCCAAGAGACAGAGGCAAGGTGGCTGGAAAAAGGGAGGAAATCAGCAAAAATTGGAAAGGACAGGGAGGAGGTCCTAAAAAGAGGTCCAAACAAAACGACAAGAGGTGATTTGAAAGGAAGAAAGGCTGATTTAAAGGGATCTGAAGAGGAGGTTTCAGATCTGAAAAAGGGAAGGCTGAAACTCTGAAAAACAGACGGCTGAAACAGATAAAACTCTTCCACAAAAAGTGGAGGGTACTAAAGCCCTAGGGGGCTAGGTTCCCACTTAGATGAGTAAAAACAGATTAGAACTAGGTCAAAGCGGGCTGAGACAGAGGCTGGAAAACCCTGACAGAAGCTTCAGCAAAACCCAGAAAAATTGCAGAAAAACCACTGAAAAATTGGCAGGTCGCAGGTTCTGACCTGTTTTCAGTGCAGGTCGCAGAAAAGAGGCTAAAAAGTGCGACCTGGAGGTCTAGGTCACACTTTTTGGGCTGAAAAGTGCGACCTCCCATTCCGGTTGTCTCGGCGGCAGATTTTCGGAAAAGTTGCCGTCTCAGTTGCGGCTGATGTCGCTTACCTGCGCAGTAGGGCCAGAAACACACGGAAGTTAAAAATTTTAATGTTTTAGGGTTTTATGTGAGAAAAACAACATAAAAATAGGAAAAATAAATAGCTGAAAAGAAACCCTACGGTCTGAAGTAGCTGGATATGCAGGAATATGAAAAACGACAGCAGTCGTAATTTAAAACCCGTGTGGACTCACCGTTTGTTAGTATGAATCCTTTGTCGAAGTGTACAAAAAGAACCACTTTAGCTACGCATAACTAATAGCCCTAACAACAAAAGTGGCTGCCAATATCTTCAGATTTGTGGTTAGTTGAACAAGAAAAGAGCTGCAAAAAACCAGATCTATGCATGGAAAGACATTAAGCAGTAAAAACAAGGGTTTGCTCCATGTACCAATAGACAAGACAAGAACAATTTTTGAAAGAATTTTTGTATTAATTGGGCACCTGGGAGGAAAAAAAGAAGCCGTATCCAATTCTCCTCAGTGGGATGGGTTCTTGGAAGTCCTCAGCACTTCAGATCTAAGATTTCTCTCTCTTGTTGGTGTAGAAAACCCAATGCAAAGAATAGAGCTCAAAGGGAGCTCACACAGCAAATAATGGAAAAAATGTGACCAAGTGTATAGATCCAGAGTGATCTAATAGGCAACAAAAGGTGAAGAATGGTAGGAAAAACCCTCCTATTTATAACAAAATATTGGGTCATTCTAGATCTTGGTGCATGATTAAAATAATCTTAACCAAATCTAGATCCACCTTTCATGGAATATTTTATTATATTTGTTGGAGGGAAAAAGTATTTGACTTGGGTCAAATCCCTTTATTTGTTAATAATAAATAAATAAATGATTTATTTATCTTTTTAAGGAAGTGGTTGAAGGATAATTAAATAAATAATTATTTATTTAATTATTTATGGGTGATTTGGTCATATTTAACAAGGAATATTATCTAAATAAGATTTAAATAATTATTCCTAGAAAATAATAAGATAAATAAAGGTTTATCTAATTAATTTATTTGTTT
This sequence comes from Pinus albicaulis, assembly GCA_034641835.2. NCBI lineage: Eukaryota > Viridiplantae > Streptophyta > Pinopsida > Pinales > Pinaceae > Pinus > Pinus albicaulis. The sequence goes on along the minus strand of CM076578.1, from coordinate 1,317,586,433 downwards.
TTGGGTTAAACATGACTAGGAATAATAATTAAATTATGGTTTAATTAATTATTCCATGAGGAAAATTAAACAAATATAGGTTTGTTTAATATTTCCTTTTGGGGTTTCCTGTTTAGACCATAAACAACCTAATAAATGTGGTTTATTAAGTTATTTTACATAGTGAGAGAAATTTTACTTAGGGTAAAATTGGTCTTACATGGTGTACTTGGGTCCATCTAATGATAGTACGTTAGATGACCAAAAAATGGTGTAACAGATTGCCCCCCAGCGTGCGAGTGTTAGGAGAAAATCGTATGACCGAAGTACGTTGTAAGAACTCAATCACCAGACAACAAAAGGGAAGTCGGAGAGAGAAATGTAAGGTAGATTAATGTGCTGAAGAACTAGACCCTGAGGAGACGAGACTTGCAGGTGCAACAAGTCTCTTTTTATGAGAGGGTACCTGTGCTGAAGGCGGCGGAGGAGGCATACCTATGCCCGCCGAGACAAAGTACAAAAGAATAGTGTGTCCAGTAAACAAGGGACCGAACCATAAAGTACAGCTGGCATAATCATGAGCCAGATAAAAATACAATGAGGAATCCCACATACATGTTGTGCCTGGGATAACAGCCAGGACTTGTACAATAATATCCGAGTACATGAGATACAAATACAACCCAAATGCCCCCTGTAAATGGGGAAGGGCTCACAAAATCTGACTGATACATGCAAATCAAAGAGGCGCTGCAAGTGGCTATGGCCAACATCATCAAATATCTGGAGCTGCATCGAAGGCTGCAAGGAAGAGGTCATTCGGGCATGTGGGGGGCTACCTGCAGGGCCACCCCCTCATGAGGGTTGAGACATCTCACACACACCCGGGAATCATCAAGAGCTGCTGCTGGATCACTGGACCATCAAGTATACGAATCTCGATCATGCTGAAAGGAGCTGGAGAAAAAATCAAGTCAAAGGGAAATGAGAGATCCCTTGGCCTGATCCGAGGCACCGAACAAGAGTGGAAGCTAGAACCAAGGTACACCGCCCTCTAGACCTGGCTTCTGGAATGAATGAGCTGATGTCGACAGAAGGAGGTCCGCCATAGGTGAGGCAATGAGATATCCTCAACTAAGGCACGAGAGAAAATAGTAGAGCGACGGACAGACTGACACTAATGATGATAGTGAAATGGAAAGGATTGAGTAGCGAATGGACGACTTCCCTTGTTAGAGCATAAAGGGCATGAATGACATGGCAGTGACTGACACAATATCATAAGGGATAGGGGACAGTGGGACTGAAGGTCATAATGTGCGACACAAGAGAGAGACCAAGAAATGAAGGATGGAGGGTTATAGCGGGGTACAGAGGGACTCGGGATAGACTCCATGAATGCGATGATGACTCAACTTGGATGCTCTAAACAAGGGTGACTCGATGGTGCTGCCACGTAGTAAAGGTCCAATGGGGGACCATGAAAACATGAGTACAAGGTGGGAACTCATGACGAAAATCGAAACGAACGTGGACAAGTATGGAGGCGCAGTGGTGCCCCAAGTACGAGTGTCGTAAGTGAGGAGATTCGATTTAAAGGGGAGGTGAAGTAACCCTCCTTGGACAAAATCGGTCTGGGTGAAGTAGCGAATCACAAAAATGAAAAAATATGCTGGCTATCTAAAAGAAAATAAAACATGCATTTCAGAAGGGAAATGCTAAGGGTAATATTTCTTAAGATAGAGTGCATTGTGATGATTAGGAAGGGGATTTCCTTTGAAATCCTCTAAGAGGTATGCCCCCTTACCGAGATCCTTACTAATGATGTAAGGGCCCAGCCATAATGAGTCAAACTTCCCATGACCAAGGACATCATGGGCCTAGTCATAGACTAGAACAAGGTCGCCTTCGTGAAAAGTGCGAGGCTGGACTTTTCGGTCATACTGAGCTTTGGTGCGTTTCTTGGCTGCTTCCATGGTTTGCAAGGCAACACGGCGGTCTTCAGAAGCACACTCAAGCATGATAAGTCGTTGTTCTAGAGGTTGGGTGTCAGGGAGAATTTCAACGGCCAGATGTAGGGAAGGAATTTCACACTCGATCGGTAAGACTGCCTCCTCTCCAAAAACGAGGTGGAAAGGAGTAAACCTGGTGGCGGTTTTAACAAAAGTCCGATAGGCCCATAAAGTAGGGAAGAGCATGAGATGCCAGTTGGTTTTGTGCTTATTCACCGTCCATTGAAGCATAGTCTTGAGGATTTTTTTGACTGCTTCAACTTGGCCATTACCTTGGGGGTAATAGGAGGAGGAATATTGGTGCTCAAAACCCAACAGTGAGGATAGCTCGCGCCATATCTCATCTTCAAAATGTCTGCCATGGTCAAAGACCAGTTGTTTTGGAACCCCGAATCGAGCGATAACGTGGTTAAAGAAAAAGAGGGCCGCGGTAGCTTCCGTGTTGTTAAATGTTGGCATGGCCTCGACCCATTTTGTGAAATAGTCGACCGCCATGATGATATATTTGTGGTTACCAACGGATGGCAGGCGACACTCCATAAAGTCGATGGCCCATTTACAGAAGGGACCAGTGGAGACGACCGGATGGAGGGGAGCTGGGGGAGCTCGTGCCTTAGGGGCGAAATGTTGGCAATTGGGACAGTGTTTGACTGCCTCAATGCAATCACTGAAGAGGGAAGGCCAAAAATACCCAGCGCGCATGAATTTCTAGGCAGTAGCAAGACCGGAGAGGTGGCCACCGCAAGTGCCGCTATGGCAGGCATTAAGGACCTGTTCAGCTTCAGCGTGTGTGAGACAACAACGAAGGACAGTGTCAACCCCGTGACGATAGAGGTCATCGCCGATAAGGAGGTATCGGGGAGCCTGGTGTTGGATACGTCGGCGAGCCTCACGATCAAGGTGGAGGGCGAACTTTTGGGTTCGCAAGTAAGTAAGAATATCACCATACCACGGGTCGTCGGATGTAATGGAAAATAAGTGTTCATCAGGAAAATCATCATTAACTGGAGGGTCTTGCGATCCGGTAGGTAATTCAGAAATGAGCTCAGCGAGGGCTAAGCCTTTCTTACTCTCTGGTGTGACAAATTTGAGGTCTAATTCCTGAAGGATAATGACCCAACGTGCGTACTTCCCAGTGAGGATACGACGACTCAATAGGAAAGCCATGGGGTTGGAATTAGTCACGACCTTGGTGGAGCGCATGAGGATATAATGATGAAGTTTTTGGACTGAGAACACGACAGCCAGCGTTAATTTTTCTTCATATCAGTAGGAAACAGGAGGCCCTACAAGGTTCTCACTGACGTAGTAAATCACATGCTCGATACCATTGTCATCTTCCTGGATAAGGACTCCAGCGACCGAATAGGTGGAAGCGGAGATATATAGGATGAAGTCCCGATCAAAGTCGGGAGGGCGGATCAAGGGAGCGGATGTGAGAGCCTGCTTGAGGGCATCGAAAGACTCATGAGCATAGGAATCCCAAAAAAAGGGGATAGTATATCGGAGGAGTCTAAGGAACCCATGTGCGGTGGTGGCATAGTCAGGGATGAACCGACAAAGAAAATTAGCTTTGCCTTGGAGACTTTGGAGCTGGCAGAGGGTACGCGGAATGGGAAGTTCAAGAATGGCTTGAAATTTCAAAGGGTCAAGAGTGATACCATCCTTAGACACGATGAAGCCTAAGAGACGGCCGGCGGGAACGCAAAAGATGCATTTCAACGGGTTAAGGCGGATATTATACTTGTGACATCAGAGAAAAATGGTACGCAGATCGTGGAGGTGCTACGCCCGATGCTTAGAACGTGCAGTGAGGTCGCCTAAATAAGTAAGGATAATATGAGCTAAGTCATGGAAACAATAAGACATGGCCCATTGAAAAGTGGCGCCGGCGTTTTTAAGGCCGAAAGGCATGACCCGGTAAGAAAAAGTTCCCCACGGACTAATGAACGTGGTTTTTAGTTGATCAGCAGGACGGATAACAATTTGGTTGTATCCGGAAAAACCATCCATAAAGGATAGAACCTCATGCCCTGCACACTCGTCAATGATTTGGTCAATGAACGGTGTGGGGAAGTTGTCTTTGGGACAAGCTTTGTTCAAGTCGCGAAAGTCTGTGCAGACACGGATGGTGCCTTGTTTCTTGAGAACCTGAACTGGTCTAGATACCCAAGTGGTGTATTCAATGGGGTAAATGAAACCATCCTGCTTGAGCTTATCGATTTCAGTTTTGATAGCATCACGTCTGGAAGGATGAATGGGTCTCAACTTTTGACGGACTGGTTTGACGTCAGGCCATGTGTCGATATGGTGTTCGACAATGGCAGGATCGAGTCCGGGCATTTCAGAATAGGACCAGGTGAAGATATCGCGGAATTCTTTGAAAAGCTTGGTGTAAGCTTCGATTTCTTCCGAGGTGCAGTGGGCGCCCAAGGTGATATATTATTCGATTCCTGGTTTGACTAAAATGTCAATTTTGATGGTAGGAGAGATATTGGCCATGTTTCCTTCTTCGAAAGCATCAGGTGCAGGGATGGGATTTTTGAACCAATCGACTGCATTGGGAATGAAGTCTTTGGTTTCCACAGCATATTGGTCATGGGACTGCTGTGGGAGGAAGTATGCGCAATGGTGCATATCGTCCCAGGGAAAGTCAGGGTTGGTCATGGCTTCCATAATGTCTTCATCGGACTAGAAGATGGGAAGATTGGAGGAAGAAGGATCACCCGAGGAGGTAGTGATGTGTGACGGTTCATCTGAAGGCGAAGGGCTCAGATGCGCAATGTCAACAGATCCAAGGTCGACTAAGGAGGAACCGAGAGTATCTGCGGGTTGAAGGTTAGGTGACCTATCTCGCAAGGATGATGATAGGTACAAAATGGTGGTTGAAGGCTCTGTTGGTTCGATAGTGGGAGGAGGAATGTGAATGGGAGTAGGAATATCCTCTAGTCCTATCGAAGTAGGACTCACAGACAAGTGAGAAGGTATATTGTCATGTGTAGCCTTGAATTGGTGGTACATGTCCAAGGAGGAACGATACTCATCAAGGTGGGGACAGAGGTGGGTGTAATGGCCGTGGAAACCGCACAAAGCACAAGGGTGGTTTGTGCGCAAGGTTTTGAGTTTCGGGATAGAGTCCGGGATAGTGACGTAGACTTCGGGGATGTCAGAGTCGGGGAACGTCTCGTTGACTAGGATCTTGAGGTGCGGCAATTCAGGACACATATGGGTGGCGTGACCGACAACATCGCACAAAGCGCATTAGATAGCGGGCTTTGGCGGTCGCGGAGGGGTAGGGGTTGTCAGGGTGGCTTGGTCCTGATGGGTTGCCCCCTTACGAGCTTTGCCTTTCTTTCCCGGGGCTGGCACCACAGGGGTAGGGTCCTGGGGAGGTGCGGGAGGGCCGGAGGAAGTGAGGGGGACCAGTTGAACCGGTGTTAAAGCAAGGTAGGGTTTGGGGTGACTAGGTGGGGTAGCGGCTGGAGGGTCAATGTACCAGACGGGTATGCCCAGCGTCAGGTTTGGAAGAGAGAGGGTGGCCATGACCGGTACCGTGTACACTTCTGGTGGGGGAGCTAGGAATGGTATCTGTACAGAGGGGTAATGGCCAGGTGGGATGGCTCCTAAATGGCTAAGGCCTGGAGGAACCGTTCTAGGAGGATACAGGGGCTCATGACTACCAACTGCAGGTGAAGGGCTAGGAGCAGGTTGCGGAGGGTACGGTTGCGGACTAGCCGAAGTAGGTTGCTTGAGAGAAACCTGAGACGATTGCATCATGCAAAAATTCGATGAGCTGGGGTCAGAGATAGGAGGAGGAAGACCAAGGAAGGTTCCGAGCAAAGAGGAATCTTTGTAGACGCCGGGGGAGACACTGGTCAAGGAGTCGACGGTTTGCTTGTTGGCTACAGAAGAGATGGTCGTCTCAGGTGAGGTCTGAGATTTTGGCTCATGATATGTCAACTGGTCAATGGTGACTATCTTTCCATTATGGGGGAAAGACATCTTGCGGAAAACCGTGGATGGGACAGCAGACATAGCATAGGTGTAGCTTCGCCCCAATAGAATGTTGTAGTCTAGCGGGGCGTCTATGACTTCGACGTCAACGCAAACAGTCTTACCAGCGAGGGTGATAGGACAATTAAGAAACAGGCCAATGGGCTGGGGGGCATGGTCGTCCCACGCTCGAAGGGTGATCGTGGAAGGGGCCAACTCAGGGGATCCGAGTTGCTTCCAAACCGAAGCGGACATCACGCAGGTGGATGCCCCCTCATCAATTATACACCGGGAAATGTTGGCGTTCCGGATTTTGACTGGGATTTGGAAGGCGACAGAAGGAGGGAGAGGAGGATGGTCCGATTGAGTGGCATCGAAAACAATCATTTGGTCATCAGCTGGATCTACAACGCCCATGGCAGATAGTAGAGCCTTATTTTGGGAAGGGCACAACTGGAGGAGTTCCAGTGTGGAAATGGCAGCAGGGGATTGCGCCAAATCATCTACTATGCTATACGAATGAGCAGCTCGACTGAAAGCAGTGTTTCGACGTAAAGGTCCTTTAGGAATCTTGGTATGAACCTCAACTTTGGGTTGAGAGATATGTAAGGGGCCACTGGATGTCGAAAGAGGCTCAGTAGAACCTGAAGAAGGAGGCTCGGGGGCAGACTGAGCAAGAGGCTTGGGGTACTGGCGAGACCGAGTTTGAAGGTGAAGGTCGACGGTTGGGGACGGATCAGAGGTCATCATGAGGATCTGGTAATCGAAGGAACCAGAAATGGAGGGTGGAGTGGAGACCCGCCTGTCAGGTGGTTGGGTAGCCACGAATCCTTGTTAAGGGAAAGGATCAGTAAACACAGCTAGTTGAGTAGTGGCCACATTAGGGGGAGCGTGAGGGGAGGCATGTTGTCCGCGCAATGTGGCTTGAGACTCCCACATCTGCCGCATCTGTGGTAAAATGGGACAATCATGGGTGTAATGACCGTAAACACCGCAACACAAAAAAGGCTTGTTGGTACGAAGAGGCCTGTCTGGCTTGGGCTGAGTGCCCTGTTGCTGGTTAGCAGTGTTAGGGTCAAAACCTTGAGGATTGGGTCCACGAGAACCAGGGGCAGATTGATTTGGATTGCCTCTCCGCCTTCTTTGAGAAGAAGGGGGATTAGTCACACCCTGCTGTGAAAATACTTGCCCTGAAGTGGGCTGTAGGTGCTCTTGCTGGGGTTAAGGAGGCAAGGGAGGTGGAAGCTCATATGCTGGAGGAGCTGGAACACCAGGCTGTGCATAAGGGTAATGGTTAGGTTGGGAAACATTGAGGGAAGCAGGAGGTTGGGCAAAAGGAGGAGGCATGACGTATCCTGGGTACATGCTACCAGGAGGGGGAATAGTGCTAGAGGTGCTGGCCCCTCCGTGAGGGAGACCGTAGCCCATAGGAGGTTGAGCATACGGATGGGAAAGGGCTCCAACGATACCGTCGGTGTAATGAGATGCCCCCGGGGCGTTAGCGCCGCCGGGCCTAGGGAGGTCAGGAAGGACGGTATAAACATAACCAGACTGGGCATAGATCAGGTCATATTTCAAGGCTATCTGGAGGGCGGCTTCTTCGGTTTGAGGGAAATGGGAGGCGACATCTTTGCCGATGGGAGCTAGGAGAGAGCGAAGGAACCAGTCCATATATATCCGATCTTCGAAGGGGGGAGCTCGACATAAGCTGCGTCTTCGTCGCCATTCCTGAACATGGGTCGAAAGGCGGGTCGAAGATGTTTTCTTAAAGGAAATCAAGAGCTCCGTACCGGTATCGTATCGGAGAGGGACCTGGAAGTAAGATAAAAAGGCTTGGGCAATGGTCGCAAAGGTGGTATGGGAAGAGGTGCCTTGGTCTACATACCATTTAGAAGCTTTGTCGGTAAGCGTGCGTTGGAACAAACGAAGACGGATGGAGTCATCGGTAATGGAATTGGAGGAACACCACATGTGGAAAGATCGAACATGATTGGTTGGATCTTCTCCAACAAGGCCTTAGAGCTTAGGGATGTCGGAGGGTAGCTTGGTTGGCATAGTAGGCCAACCAACATCGTGGCGGATAGGGTCATTCATCAACTGATTGAAATCGGGGAGGCTGAGGCCTGCAATGTACGGCAACAAGGGTATGGCCGAGGTAGTTCCTGTGGCGGTTCTGCTAGTAGTGGTTCCGGCATTAGGGCCTGGAGCACCACTAACGTTAGGCCCTGGACCAGACATAGTGAAAGTGACAGGGGGAGAACCAGGAGGAGAAGGAGAACCCAATGAATCAGAAGAGGATTCGGAGTGCGGACTCGGAGGATGACTAGCTCGACGACGGTGGGACGGAGCAGGTTAATCGACCGGAAACTGAAGGTGAAGGCCAAGAAGTCTCCGGGAAAGGCGCCTTGGGGGCGCAATGATGACGGGAAGAAGGAAACTGACAAGGGAAAAAAGGGACAGAATTAAGTGAGGTCAAGGGCAGAAAATGCGCAGTGACAATTGATTTTAGAGTCTTTTCCAGGCGATGTTAACTAGGCGCTTCTTCACTTAGGGTCAGTGTGTGGTGTGCGTTAATTTTAATTTTTAAAACCCTTTTCGTTTTGAGAGCAAGAAAAAAGTGTGCTGCGTAACTGAAAATAAATCTGCATAGAACAGTATATAATACTGAAATAACAGAAAATTAACAGCTACTATTGCATCTATCTAGCCCAAGGAGGCGGGTCCCTCAAAACTAGTCTAAAAAAGGGAAAAAATCTAGTCAAAACACACCGAAAAGAGGCCAATAGATCAAAGGTCGGGAGGGACAGGGATCTAAAGGATAAAGCTGCTGAAAAGAGGTGCAGATCACAGCCAAGAGACAGAGGCAAGGTGGCTGGAAAAAGGGAGGAAATCAGCAAAAATCGGAAAGGACAGGGAGGAGGTCCTAAAAAGAGGTCCAAACAAAACGACAAGAGGTGATTTGAAAGGAAGAAAGGCTGATTTAAAGGGATCTGAAGAGGAGGTTTCAGATCTGAAAAAGGGAAGGTTGAAACTCTGAAAAACAGACGGCTGAAACAGCTAAAACTCTTCCACAAAAAGTGGAGGGTACTGAAGCCCTAGGGGGCTAGGTTCCCACTTAGATGAGTAAAAACATATCAGAACTAGGTCAAAGTGGGCTGAGACAGAGGCTGGAAAACCCTGACAGAAGCTTCAGCAAAACCCAGAAAAATTGCAGAAAAACCACTGAAAAATTGGCAAGTCGCAGGTTCTGACCTGTTTTCAGTGCAGGTCACAGAAAAGAGGCTGAAAAGTGCGACCTGGAGGTCCAGGTCGCAGGTTATGGGCCAAAAAGTGCAACCCCCCATTCCAGTTGTCTTGGTAGGAGATTTTCAGAAAAGTTGTCGTCTCAGTTGCGGCTGGTGTCGCTTATCTGCGCAATAGGGCCAGAAACACACGAAAGTTAGAAATTTTAATGTTTTAGGGTTTTATGTGAGAAAAAAAACATAAAAATAGGAAAAATAAACAGCTGAAAAGAAACCCTAGGGTCTGAAGTAGCTGGATATGCAGGAATATGAAAAACGACAACGGTTGTAATTTAAAACCCGTGTGGAGTCGCCATTTGTTAGTATGAATCCTTTGTCGAAGTGTACGAAAAAGGACCACTTTAGCTACGCATAACTAATAGCCCTAACAACAAAAGTGGCCGCCAATATCTTCAGATCTGTGGTTAGTTGAACATAAAAGAGCTGCAAAAACCAGATCTATGCATGGAAAGACATTAAGCAGAAAAAACAAGGGTTTGCTCCATATACCAATAGACAAGACAAGAACAATTTTTTAAAGAATTTTTATATTAATTGGGCACCTGGGAGGAAAACAAGAAGGCGTATCCAATTCTCCTCAGTGGGATGGGTTCTTGGAAGTCCTCAGCACTTCAGATCTAATATTTCTCTCTCTTGTTGGTGCAGAAAACCCAATGCAAAGAATAGAACTCAATGGGAGCTCACACAACAAATGACAGAAAAATGTGACCAAGTGTATAGATCCAAAGTGATCTAATAGGCAACAAAAGGTGAAGAATGGTAGGAAAAACCCTCCTATTTATAACAAAATATTGGGTCATTCTAGATCTTGGTGCATGATTAAAATAATGTTAACCAAATTTAGATCCACCTTTTATGGAATATTTTATTATATTTGTTGGAGGGAAAAGGTATTTGAATTGGGTCAAATCCCTTTATTTGTCAAAAATAAATAAATAAATGATTTATTTATCTTTTTAAGGAAGTGGTTGAAAGATAATCAAATAAATAATAATTTATTTAATTATTTGTGGGTGATTTGGTCATATTTAACAAGGAATATTATCTAAATAAGATTAAATAATTATTCCTAGAAAATAATAAGATAAATAAAGGTTTATCTAATTTATTTCTTTGTTTTTGGGTTAAACATGACTAGGAATAATAATTAAATTATGGTTTAATTAATTATTCCATGAGGAAAATTAAACAAAATGGGTTTGTTTAATATTTCCTTTTGGGGTTTCCTGTTTAGACCATAAACAACCTAATAAATGTGGTTTATTAAGTTATTTAACATAGTGAAGGCAATTTTACTTAGGGTAAAATTGGTCTTACATGGTGTACTTGGGTCCATCTAATGATAATAGGTTAGATGACCAAAAATGGTGTAACAAAGATTATTCATAGAAATTTCTGAATCATTCTACAGATCTGCAACCTTAGATCTCAGATCTACTCTCTATGCTTCATGTTCTGCATAAAACCCCAAGGGGAATGTATAGATGAGCATTTATTGTACACAGATCTGTATTAGATCTAATTTTTTATGTACATATCTGCTCTAGATCTGAGTATTAATAAAATTCTACTTCAGCCCCTAAAAATAACACTTTCATTGTTATGCAATCTTTTCTTATGGTTGTAGCACCTCATTTTGTGAGGATTTCTCCTGTATACTCCCAATATCTCTCTGTAAACACAAGTAATGGGATGCATATATTAGATATATGATCTGATTTATTAACCTCCATATCACCCTCATAATGTGATTCATTGGGTTTGTGTTATTTCTGAAGCAGTCCTTTGCATATAGCTGCAGCCCCTCTCTTTGGGTGATTTTCAGCTAGACTAGTTTGTGGGAGATATGTGTAACCCACCTACTCTGATTTGTTTTTTCTCTCCTTTTGGATTTAGATCTTAGATGAGCTAATATAAGGTATCCAAGAGCTTCAAACTCATTTCTATGCACAAAATTCTCAGAAGTGCGTTATTTCAGTAGGATTACTGAGCTGTCCCAATTTTGGGATACTACAGTGGTATCAGAGAAAGATCTTTGGCTCAGCCTGTGGGCTTCAAGCCAAAGTGCTATAAAGCAAAGATCATTTTTATAATTATGAATAATATGATTTTACTCTCATCACTTTTTAGATCTAGTAATAACCTCTCCAAGGAGGTTGAACAAGAAGAAGAGAGAAGGAACATTGAAACTCCTAGGAAGTTTCAAGAGGAGGAAGATCTTCCGATCAGATCTACAATATCTATACATGAGGAAAATTCTGAATCCTCATCTCATGGATATGTGCACTCAGCCATATCACCAAATATTCAACGTTATATCAGTGATTTCTTCATGAAGAGGAAGAAAGGAGGTGTACCCGAGAAGGAGACTCATGGAGAGTATTTGCAGGAGTCTGAAGTTCAATCTAAGGAGTTAAAAAATGACTTGAACTTCCAAGGATTCTGCAAGATCAAGGAGGAGAGAAGCACAAAGGGGAAGCGGCATGATGTGGGTAGATTCCTTCTATCTACTTTTGATGGATTACCTAAATGTCCAGTCAAGGTTTAGGTGGAGGAGTTAGACAACTTTGTGTAGCAACACCAAGTTTTAGAAATTGAAGCCATCAAAGTAGAAGCGCTGCATTTTGAAGGTAAATCATATTCTTGGTGGTTTTTTGAGTCCTTTTCCTTAAGAAATTAAAATACACCTACTTATGCAAGGTTTATTGAAAGATTAGTGGAAAGGTTTGATGGAGCCCCATGTGTAACATCTTTTGTTAACACTATCAAACCATATCAAAAAAATCTTTTGCATGAGTTGGAAGGGTCTATGAATCCAAATCCATTTTTGAAAACCATGGAAGAAAGTGTAAGTTTGTTTGATGCATTTCCAAGGGCAATATTTCCATTGGATGAAGGGTTCTCTTCTCAAGAGGAGAGCATGAAGGTTTCTCCTTCAATAGGTGACCAAGATCTAAGGTCTCTTGTTGATGATGAGACAATTCCAGTTATTGAAGAGGAGAAGGGGAAGGCAGGAGATGATAATTAAGTCACAACAAAGGCAACCCAAGCACTTCATGGAGAGGATGATAGAGCACTTGATCAAAGGAAAGAAAATATTTCACTTTTGCAAGAAGTTCCAAAGGGTCTCACACATAAAGCTCCTGGCATAACACATGAGCAGCATGTACCATCATTGTCAAATGATGAGATTTGGAGGATAGAAGAAGGAAAATAGGAGGAAGGGCATCACAAGATGAGGAGCATGAACCCTTCTCCATTTCAAATCTTGGAAGTAAAAAGAAGGCAAGATGACCTATGCAATAAAGGTAGGGACAAATTTGTCCACCTGCTTCCACATTCTACTCTATGCCTTGATGCCTCTTTGCAAGAAGGAATTTCACCTGGAGGACCTCTTGATTGGAGGGAAACTAAAGTGTTCACTCAAATATGGTCAGAATTTTAATATTTGGCTAAGGAGGGAGCCTTGGGAGAAGCCAGAAGAGCGCAAAGAATCTCTCATAAATTCATAAGAGAGGTGATCAATTTCTTGAAAGGGGCATTGCTATCTCCCACTCAGTTATCTACACTGAGAGAGGAGGAATCAGAAGTATATGATGGCATGAGCATGGGAATACATGGAAACTCCATAACTTTGGGGCAACCCATTATTTCTTCATTCACAAAGAATATTTCTGAACAGGGCAAGGGGATACTATCCCTCTTGCATGCATGGGCCAAAATGAGGAAGTATTAGAAGATAAGGACTTTCCGAGGGGAATTTGATTTCCATCTGCTTCAATATTTTCTTGAACAATATCAGCTACAAATGAAGCAACAAAGGGAAGATTATGAGGCTCCAACAGGTGATTTTTACATCAAGTATGTCAAATAGGAGAGCCTTGATATGGCAGGGGTTGTATTACAGACCTCTACAACGTTGTCATTCTTGGGAAGCCTAGATCCTTATTGGGATTCCCAACTCATGATGGAATACTCCAAGGACCTTTTCACATATGGGGTTCTTGATGGGGAAGTAAAGGATGGAAGGTTCAAGGTAGTTTATGGGGTCATCTATTTTTATATTCTTATCCTTTTGGTTAAAGACTCCAAGCTCAAGGAGAGACTACTAGATGCAACCTATGAGATCCTGTTTTCCAAGCCCACTGGTTTCATTAGAGCATATCATACTCTCTTGGGTGGATTCATATGGGAAGGTTTCAAGGAATAGGTGAACTCTCATATGGAGAAGTGCATGAACTTTTTGTTAGAGAGGGAGGAACATAGCTCTTGGGAGGAGCCATCACTCATACCTCCTTCCTCATTGAGTATGAGAAGGGACTCATCCATGAGTTACCTCACTGATGTAAAACATGTATATAGAGGAATTTTTCCTTCTGAGTATTATGATGTATTTCCTATATGCTTATATTTTTCTAACACTAAATTGCAGAACATTGCTCCAAAAGGGGGCACTATTTATGATGGGCTTCATGGACCACTCAAGGCCATGAACTATGTTGATGCAGGTCATTCCTTGGAGGATCTTGGGAAGCTACTATATTCTTCATGGTGTGATTATTTTACACCAAATATGATGCACCATTTCCAAGAATGCAGAAGGGATGAGGCAGAAAGAAAGTTTTGGGGGAGGCACTTGTCATCTCTTATTATATGGCAGTTAAGGGTAAAATTGCGCTGGTTGCACATGAGGGAACATCTTCCTTCTCCTTTATCATACATGGTAGCTAGCATGCTTTTAATCATGATTCCATGTGTTGAGAATGTTCTTGCTCTTGGGAACATGGTTGGAGGAGAGGCACATTGGTGGGATGTGTCCTGGGGGGAAGGATTTCCCCACTCTTTTTGCATTGCATGCTTCAATGGTAGCATGAGAAATTGTATGGCCACTATGATAGATCACTTTCCTCTCTGTAGAGTGAGCCATATGTTTGTTGGGAACATGCCTCTCATATGTATTGGGGAGGATTTTTTCTATGGATTTCCAAGCTGGGAGGTGATCCACTTCATTTGGATGATAGCATGGAGATGGGAGTCCTTCATGAATTATGAAATTCCCCATGATTGTCATCACTTCTATCTTGAGGAGGCTATGGATCAGGAAGGAGGTTTCCATAACAACCTTCCATTCTTTCATGATGAGAGCCATTGGGTTTACTCAACAAGGGCCAACTTGCACCTTGAGGAAGGACCATCGGGAGACTATTGGATAAGGAGGCCACAAGAGAATAAGGGGAGATTTTGCAGCACCCTTATAGTTGCTTTAGGATGAGCAACATTTGGGAGGGGGAGACTGTAATATTCCTAAATTAGCTCACAGCTAATAGGAATATTAATTTTTCTTTTGAAATTTAGATGGATGAATAATTGGGCAAGGAGGCTCATAATTTTTTCAATTATGAATAAAAATCCCTCATGGTGTGAAAATGGATCATGAAATAACCAAATCAAGCATCCACATGTGTGAACCATGTCTGAACTATGTGGACAAGGTCAAATTTGACCAAGTCAACAACATTTATTCTCAAAGAGTGGATCCTAAATCAAGACAGCTCAATGTGAATGGAAATCAAGCTAACCAGTTAAAATGAAGACACCTTGAGTGTGGAAGAGGTTGATCACTTGACCAAGTCAACCATGACCATATCTACAGCACAATCTAGATGCATTGAACCTCTTGGAGGGACAGCGTAGTTCTAGAAGGAGGCTTTACATGTGAAAGAGGCTAAACTAATGAAGTGGTTTAGGGTTTTGACAAGGCTCCAATCTCATAAAAGGAGGAGGAGAATAACAAGACGGGGTTGTTGAAGATTATTATTTTCTGAAGGTATTGTCTGCTTAGACATCCCTTGTTGGGCTTTCTTATTCAAGATTCCCACCTCCTTCCTTGAGCACCACTTGGAGGAGACTTGTACCATCATTTTCAACTATCAGGCTTGGGCCAAGCTTCACCTTACACCTACAGCGTTGATCCTGTTGAGTGTTGGATTGTCCTTGTGAGTTGCAGCAGTGCAAGACACTAGATCTACTCAGATCTAGTCTATACTAGTGGCTCTTCTCAATGAGTGTGTATTTTAACCTCCTGGAAGAGTGAATTAGCTGATTGACCTTAAGATCCAAACCTTGGCATCAAGCCAAAGAATTCTCAGAGCCTACAGTGCATTTTCTCTCCCTGGACTGCTTTTATTTGCAAAGGAGAAGTTGCAGGGTGTTTTGTCTGCATTTTGGAGGAGAGATCTCTGACGATTGGATCCCCCCTTTCACTATGGTGATATGTGGATTGGCCAACCAATCCATGTTTTTTCATATCTGATCTTCTGTACCATTGTATTATTCAGAAATTTCTGAATCATTTTGCAGATCTGCAACTTTAGATCTCATATCTACTCTCTGTGCTTCATGTTTTGTACAAAACCCCAAGGGGAATGTATAGATGAGAATTTCTTGTACATAGATCTATATTAGATATAAATTTTTATGTACAGATCTGCTCTATATCTGAGGATTGACAACTGATCTTCCAAAATAACGCCTTTGGCCATGGCTATGCAATATTTTCTTATGGTTGTAGTAGCTGATTTCTGAGGATTTTTGTTGTATAATCTCATTCTTTCTCTTGTATACTGTATGGGCTATAAATAACATCTGATTTTATATTATATATATGATTTATGAACCTTAGCTAAACAACTAAAAAGAGTAACAAGTCATAACAGAACATAAGAAAAATAATAATCAAAACCTGCTTTCCATGGCTGCCATCCTCTTCCTTATATGCTTGGTGAGCTTCCTCACCTTGGGCCCCACTCATTAAAGCCACTACTTCCATGCAAGGAATCTCCCTCTAAAACTGTGATGTCCCTCAATGAATGTCCACTCCTTCCATACCAGTGTTGTTGATTTGATAAAAAGTTGACCCATTCCACATGCTTCATCCCCTATTCACACATAAGGGTGCTTTACTCAGCTATTTTGATGACCTCCATTCACATTTGGAGTGATTTTATTCCTACTAAGGAGATTTATGGATCTCCCACCCTCTTATTCTTCTAACTAAGAAGAAAAAACAAAAATTAATATTCCAATTATCTGCATGCTAATTTTTAAATATTACACCACTTCAACCACATCTTCCTCCTCCATGATGGTCTCAGGTAGCTCAGCCATGGGTCTCTTCTAGCCCTCAGCCATAGTGGAGCATGGCTTTAGGGTCTTATCCCTTGGGGATTTTTGGGTCCCTGATGTCTGACCCTTCTTGGTTTTCATGGGCGCAGGTGTTTCATCTACCAGCGTATCGGGATCTTCTTTAGGGTGCATAGTTGTCATGCTTAGAGTGATAACATAACGTAGACCTTACTTACAAAGATGTGGACTCGGCTAGAAATTTTGATGACTGGAAAAACACTAGTGGAGGTGCATTTTATATGAGGCCTCGATTAGTATCCTGGTTCAAAAAGAAACAAAGTTCCATTGCTTTATCTACAACATAAGTAGAATATGTGATTGTTGCATCAAGCATATTCCTGTTAAGTATCACTTTTTACGAGAACAAGTGCTTGAGAAAAAGGTTAAATTGGAGTATGCTCCCTCCAAATAACAAGTTTATGACATATTTACTAAACCTATTCCCAGAGAAGCATTTGAATATCCCAGAAAAAAACTGGGAGTTGTCTCTACCTCATTATGTTGCTAAAATTATCTGATATGTTTTTCAAATGAAATTTTAGAAGGATGATTTTGGTACACAGGCTGCTTTACGCATAGTCGCGTATATATGTGAATCTCTTTTCATACAGTCGCATATGGATCTCTTTTTCATGAAATCAGTGGGTCATGCTCCAGAGTAGACTTTGTCATTTTGTTTACAATTATGATTTGGTTCTATTGATCCGGTGTTGATGGGTTGCACAGGTTTAGGGGGAGTGTTAGCCTTGTTGAACATAATGCATTGTTGGCATTATGTTATGTTCTATGATCTCTCTCTATTGAGGTCCTTTGTTCTTGGTTATAAAATTCACATTTTTAATTTGATGTAAAGGTCATGTTGAGACCTACGATGTAAATATTGTCATATTCTGTCATGTATGGACTTTTTCAAATATGTAAACCCACTTGGTTGGGTGATTGAGTTAATTATGTAATCCCACGTGGTTGGATGATTGGTGGGAGTCCTTGGTGATAGGAAATTTCATACTCTGTTGAGTTAGCGAGTCGTGTACTTCACTAAAAATATATCTAAAGATTTAGCATGTGCTTAGGGGGAGCATGGTCAATATAGTACATATCAGATCCACCGAGCTTGTGTTTATACAAGGAAAGAGAAACCTTGTTTCAGCATTGTTCTGCCCTTTTCCCTTGATGTTAGAGGGGGAGAGTAACTTGGTGTTTGAATAATTCTTATGTTGACATGTCTATCAAGTATCTACAGGTTGTGGTGATCAAACACCATAATGGTTTCCATCAAGTCCAAAGGAGAAGATTGTTGGAATTATGATGCATGTGTTGTCCTTGATGGAAACCCACTTGTAAAAGACCAAATCTATGGTTTCTAGACAAGCTCAGAGGTGAAAAAGTGATGGAATAGAATTTCAGAATGATGGGATAGAAGCTTTGCAGATCAGAACCAGAAGATGGATAAAGTACATAATTGAAGAATTATACACGAGTTAGTAAAGGCAAAGTCGTGTATACACGCGGGTACAAAGAAGTAAAGTTGTGTATGATATAGCTCTCTAATTTTCTAATACCAAGCGTCTTTACCATGGTATTAGCCCACAATATTGAGCGCAGTAACGGTTATTTGATCCCATCCAAGAATACCATTGACACTTGCGTAGTTTTGGCTCATGGTATTGGCTAAGGCTCAAACTATATAAGGAGGTTAAGATCATAGTACTAAGTGTGCATGAGTATTTGAATTGAATGAATACTTCAATCTGAAGTATATCTGCATAGAATTGGATATAATCAGTAGATAGATCTGATATTATGATGCATTCATGAATACAATGATGGATTGGGATCTCTAGATCTGAAATGACTATGTATTTGCATTATATGTTTATGAGTTGTTTAGATTTGTGCTCTGACGCATGTTTGTTGTAGTGAAGGGTATTGTCTGAGTAAATTTGTAGTTTTGAAGTGTTGCGTTGTCCTGAATTATTTACAGATCCATACGCGGGTTTGACTCAAGGAAAGCGTGTATACACATGGGTTTGATTTTGCAGAGGTGCATATATATTTATTAAAAATACTGAGATCTATATGCAAGTTGGTCTTTTAAAAAGTGCGTATAGTCACAAATATGTCTTATGGAAGGCACATATGCAAGCTAGGGTTTTACTGAAGAATGTTGAAGGAAATTTCTATTCCGTTTTTTTTGTGTTTCTATTGTCTGTCAATTATGTCTTCATATAGATCTGGGTTGTTTGAGTATTGATTATGATGATAGTTGATTATGATTAAATATCAGTTATTGGTTAAATGAAAAATGATTGACCTTGCTAACTATCTATGGGCTCTGTAAAACTGCCAAAATATGTCAGACTATCTTTGATCAGTTCTTAAATACAAAATTAATATATTGAGATATATACGCAAGTTTCTCCATAGAAAATCATGTATACATGTGGGTTTCTGTAAGTAAAGTAGCATATACATTTGTCTTATGAATGATCAGGGTTACAATTGATTCTGTGTGTTGATGCAGAAATCTGGGTTTAGTTTTGTGTTCTGGTTACATTGATCTCATTTTTTTATTCGAATTGGGTTGATGTTTACTTCATTTGATCTACAAGCTGTGTAGAATTAAAATTTGTTGGATCCAATGTGAAAATTTATGAAACGTGGTCTATGGTGGTGCTGAGGGTTGGAGCCTTCAATAAGGAATTCGAAGCTTCCTTCCAGTAGGAATTGGTGTTTAGATCAGAGGGTTGTAGCTCCCTTCCAGTGGTGGCTGGTAAACGAGATCAGGAGGTTGGAGCTCCCTTCTAGAATCAGCTGGAGAACGAGATAAGGTTGCAGCCTTCTGCAGGTGGGTGCCTGTGTGTTGGTATGAGTCTATTCTAGTACAATATTGTAAGCAGTTTTCTATATAATAAATATTGAAGACATAGATGACAGCAGCAGTGGTTTTCTCCCACATTGGGTTTCCACCTTAAATCCTGGTGTTCATGTGTGTTGCTTATGTGTGATGATTTATATTGTAGCCTCTGGATCTCATTATTCCTTGTGAAGATGACATATCCAATAAATTACCCTGTATTCAATCTTTGAAATAGTTCAGTGTTGATTGCTAATACTCCCGGAGGTGGAAAATAGGAATATCTCAAGATATTACTGGCATTGCAGAAATTTCCCCATTTGGGACATTACAAGGGCATTCAACATGACATATTTCAGCATATGGGGAGATGCATAGCCTAGATGGTGATAGAGAGGATGTCACAGCCACCTTCCTACTCATTGGGAGTAAGGGAGCATTTCCAGTTGAGCCATTTTAGCTCATGACCTCAAGTGCATGATGGAGAATGTACAATTTCACCTTATGTTTTGTACTTATTGTCTTTTTATAAGTAGTATATTGTACCAAGGAGGATTATTCCTTCTTGCATATTGTATAATGATGTACTTGAAGCCATTTGTAGCATTGAGATTGGCTATCTCATTGGTGGTTTGTGGGGGAAGCCACATGATTTTTGGTGTGCACCATTGACACCCTTTTGTACTTTCATGTTTATGATTGTGGCAACAAACAAGTGGATGGAAAGGCACTTGTTTTTGTTTGATTTTATGTAGGCAAGGAATGCACTTTGCTAGTTCCTTGTATGGGACCTTGATCCACTTTCCAGTTGTCATGTGACAACTTGTTTCTATTGGTTTTTGCTTCCATGTATTGCTGAAAATCCTATGTTCATGAGAAGCTTTGTTTAGAGAGTGGAATATGAATTGAAGATGCCCATTGGGAGAATTTTTCTCCCTACTTTTCATGACGAATGTTTCAGGAGAAGCAATGGGCAGCCCATGATGGCCAAATTACATCTCTCTTCTTCATGTGGGAGAATCCATTTGGAGAACTTGAGTTTTTGGAGGAGGCACTTCATGGTTTATTGGTTTGATGGGGTAGCTTTGGCCACTCTTGGAGGTTATGAAACTTCAGCCCAAGATCAGCAGCAGCCCCATACTTATCATAAATATGGAGAAAAACCACTTGGTTGGGAGGATCCGATCTCTCCATGCAGCCCCAACACATTGCATGAACCGGGGGTTGAGGACCTTTTTGGGCCAACTAGATTGGCTCATTCATTTGGATGATAGCATGGGTGTGGGAGTCACTCATTGGGAATCATATTCCCCATGGTCATCATCACTCCTACCTTAAGGAGGAAATTTGACATTAGATAGGTTTCCACTTACATCTTCCACCTTTCTATGATGTGAGCCATATGGTTTTGCATGCTTGGGAGGAGACATTGGAGGACAGATTTGTAGCTGATCATGTTGAGCAGTGGTGGATAATTTTTGATGAGGAGGCCCAAGAAGAGGAGGGGAGGATTTTTCTCTCCTTATACAGTTGCTTGAGGACAAGCAACATTTTTGGGGGGAGGACTGTAATATTCCAAAATTTTAGCCTTCAAGCTAAATGGAATATTAGAGTTGTTTCATCACTAGGAAGGTGAATAAATGGGTAGGGAGGCCCATTAACCTCTTTAGAAGGATCACTAACACTCCTAATGTGAAAGGAGTAATAATAAACAGCTTATTTGAGCACCCTTGGGTGTGAACAGAGATGGGGACATGTTGATTCAGTCAACTTTGACCAAGTCAACAAATTTGTCTAGATACATTGAACCACCTTGATGGACAACGCAGTTTCGGTGGAGGAAAACTTGCATGAGCTTGATGGCACATGTGCATGGGACCCAATGAGGAGAGGGTCAATTGCTACATAAGAAAATGGATGGAGGCCTTTTTTATTCATGCTTTTGTATTTTGATCTCTTGATCTTGTCTGCTTAGACTTGGCTTTCCCTTGCTGTTTAGCAAGGTAGCACTGTGTGTTCCCAAGCGGGAATCCAAACTCTTCCCTTGAGAGGCCTCTTGGGAGAGCTTGTCCTGTATTGCTCCACATCTAGGTTCAAGGACAAGCATCATTCTTCATTCCCAGTGTTATTTCTGCAACAGAATATTGTTGAGTTGTAGGGTGTTGCAGTGGAGGATTCTTACACCACTTCCGGGTATGTTTCTCAGTAGAAGGTGCCTTCCTCCTCTTAATAAATTAGCTAGGAAGATTTCTAAGCACATTTCACTTCTTGGCAAAAGGCCAAAGTGGTTCTTATCTCCTATAGCACAGTCCCTTGCAGGAACTGCATCATTTTATGCAGAGTTGCTACAGCAGGGTTAAGACCCTTGTTTTTGAGCTAGTTTCCTAGGGAAAGGGCCAACCCTTCTCCCAGAAAGCTAGAGGAAGGGATCCTCATCCCTCTTTTGTATTATTTAGTTATATTTCTGTAATTTTGCAGTAATATTGCATTTTCTGAGCTGAATATTCATATCTGCTATTTCTTGTACATGTGTTTCATGAAACCCTTGTCGGGTTAGGTTTATAATACAATAAGGAGGCCAAATCTCTATTTTCTTGGCATATTGTTCCATAAAGTTCCAGATCCATGTTATTTTATTATGTTACTACAGAAACTCTCATAAAATAACGTTGTACATGCTTCAGTATTTTTCTGCATAACTTAAGTCATGGGGTTTGACTATTTTTATGCTGTGAGGTAGCCGGGAGGTCTATTTAACATATCAAAATGGATTTAGTTTTTATCCCCTTTTGCATGTGAGGACCTAACAGCATATGCTAATGGAACCCAACATTATTTCACCCAGTAAAAATGCATATTTCCAGAAATAACGTTTTCAGGATCTAATTGCTGCATTTTCCCCACTCGGGAAGGTGTAGACATTCTTCTTTTGTTGTTGATTCACTCATTTTATGGCTATGTGTTTTTTAATACATCATATGAGTCTATTATTTGGATCTCCAACTTTATAATATCTTAATATATTCTTATTGTTGCAGAAATTCTCGGTTTTGGGATACTACACATGTCTTCTTTGAAGCCCTCCCACATGAATCCCTCCATGATAGTATGGTATGCTCCTATGAAATCAGTGGGGTTAGTGATAAAACCCTCATATTTTGCATGTAGTAGCTTCTCCTTGAGCTTAGAGGCTCTAGTCAAGAATATTATACTGTGAAAATAGATGACCCCATCTCTCACTGCATATCTCCCATCTCATAACTGACCATCAAGTACTCTGCATGAAAAGAGATCCTTGGATTATTCTACCAAAAACTAGGATCTCCAATAAGGGTCAATACTCAATCATGACAACAATATTGATTTATCATGTAAATCACCTGTCATGTGGCTGCCCTCTTCTTTGACATCTCCCATGCCAAATTCATACACCGAGATACTACTATCTTGCTTCTGTTGCTCCTCCTGCAGTTGCTCATGCTCTAGTTAACATTAAAGTTTTTGGAGGGTAGCCTTCCATGGGAAGCTATCATCTATCAAAAAATTTCTGACTTTGGCCAATGTAAGCATGAGTGGCCAACAAACTCTACCATATGTGGAAAATTCCTCCCTATGGAGAAGTCTCTTTCGATTCTCCAAAGCCATGGAGTGGTCTCCTTGCACCATGATGGTGTCTCATCCATCCTTGAAACATCTTTTCTCAGTCCAAGATGTATGGTGAGAGTGGGTAATACTGATATTGGGAGAATGTCTCCCTCCTCCTTGAGCCTACCCAAGAATCTCTGGGTTGTACCAAGTCCTCCCAAGGTTCTCACCCCTCTAGGATCTATGAGTGGTGCAACCTATTTTGAGACACCTCTCATCAACTCCTGATCTGGTGGCCTACCAAGTGGAATTCCTCCATGCAATGAGACATCAATGTCTAGAGTAGACTATATATGTGAGTGGACTACTTTGTCCTTTCTCTCACTACGCAAATCAACCTGCCTCTTTTGTGCATCAACCTCCTGGACTGGATAAGGGTTTGTGCTCCTAATCACCTAATGTTGGCCATCCTTCCTATCTTCTCCTTCCATCTGCAAGGTCCCACAATCTATTAATGTTGGCACAATTTGCTCTTAGATTGTGCCCTAGTCTCCACATGTTAGATCCTTTGGAACTCCTTACAAAGATACAAGGGCTCCTCTTATTGGAGCAATTTCTCCATCTCCATCTCTAGGTGGTAATAGATCTCCCCTTGGTGTGACAACATTGTTACCTCTTTCCTCCTCTTCCCTTCATCACTATTGGAGGATACTTCATCTTCATTAAGAGGCCCTTTGTCTTGATCCTCTTTTGAAAAAGAGACCTCCATGTCTTCCTTTTGAGAAGAGAGCTCTTCCTCCAGTGTGGTTCTTACCTTTAGTAAGGTAGTCTACAAGTTTCTTACCCCCTCAATAGAATTATGGAATGGAGTTGGGTTTATGGATCCTTCCAACTCATGCAAAGTTTTTGACTATTTGGGCTTGGCTAGCTCCAACAAGGATGTTTCAAAATGTTTTAGATTAAACATTTTCACTAACCTCCTAGTGAACTTTGCACAAGTAGATACATTTGCATGATTCAAGGAATAATTTTCATAAAACCACCAAGCATAAGCCTTACCTTCAAGATGCAGTGTTACTACTCTAATGGCTTCCTTTTCTGAAACTTGGTGGTGCTGAATAGGTGTCTAGATCCTTCACCCAAGCCTTAGTTGTGCATTTAGGTGACCCATCAAAAGTAGGCAGAAAGAATCTACCCAAACATTGTTGCTTGCACCTTTTACTTCTATTGTAATATTCCTAAATTAGCTCACAGCTAATAGGAATATTAATTTTTCTTTTGAAATCTATATGGATGAATAATTGGGCAAGGAGGCTCATAATTTTCTCAAGTATGAATAAAAATCCCTCATGGTGTGAAAAGGGATCATGAAATAACCAAATCAAGCATCCACATGTGTGAACCATGTCTAAACTATGTGGACAAGGTCAAGTTTGACCAAGTCAACAACATTTATTCTCAAAGAGTGGATCCTAAATAAAGAGAACTCGATGTGAATGGAAATCAAGCTAACCAGTTAAAATGAAGACACCTTGATTGTGGAAGAGGTTGATCACTTGACCAATTCAACCATGACCATATCTATAGTGCAGTCTAGATGCATTGAACCTCTTGGAGGGACAACACAGTTCTAGATGGAGGTTTTACATGTGAAAGAGGCTAAACTAATGAAGTGGTTTAGGGTTTTGAAAAGGCTCCAATATTATGAAAGGAGAAGGAGAAAAAAAAGAGGGGGTTGTTGAAGATTATTATTTTCTGAAGGTATTGTCTGCTTAGAAATCCCTTGCTGGGCTTTCCTGTTCAGGATTCCCACCTCCTTCCTTGAGCAGCTCTTGGAGGAGACTTTTGCCATCATTGTTGACTATCAGGCTTGGGCCAAGCTTCACCTTACACTTACAGCGTTGATCCTGTTGAGGGTTGGGTTGTCCTTGTGATTTGCAACAGTGGAAGACACTAGATGTGCTCAGATCTAGTCTATACTAGTGGCTCTCCTCAGTGAGTGCATCTTTTAACCTCCTGGAAGAGTGCATTAGATGATTAAGATTCAGATCCACACCTTGGCATCAGGCCAAAGAATTCTCAGAGCCTATAGCACAGTTTCTCACCCTAGACTGCGTTATTTGAAAAGGAGAAGTTGCAGGGTGTTTTGTCTGCATTTTGGAGGGGAGATCTTCGGTGATTGGATCTTCCCTTTCACTGTGGTGATATATGGATTGGCCAAAAAATCCATGTTGCTTCAGATATGATCTGATGTACCACTGTATTATTCAGAAATTTCTGAATCATTCTGCAGATCTGCAACTTTAGATCTCAGATCTACTCTCTGTGCTCCATGTATTGCACAAAACCCCAAGGGTAATGTATAGATGAGCATTTATTGTATATAGATTTGTATTGGATCTAATTTTTTATGTAAAGATATGCTATATATCTGAGGATTAATAAACTGTTGCTTCAGCCCCTGAAAATAACGCTGTCATGGTTATGCAGTCTTTTCTTATGGTTGTAGCACCTCATTTCTGAGGATTTTTCCTGTATAGTCTCATTCTTTCTCTTGTACCATGTATGGGATGTAGTTTACATATGATTTGATGTTATAAATCTGATTTATGAACCTCCATATCACCCTCATAATGTGCTTCAGTGGGTCTACGTTATTTTTGAAGCAGTCCATTGCATATAGCTGCAGCCCCTCTCTTTGGGTGATTTTCAGCTAGACTAGTTTGTGGGAGATATGTGTAACCCACCTACTCTAATTTGTTTTTGCTCTCCTTTTGGATTTAGATCTTATATGAGCTAATATAAGGGATCCAAGAGCTGCAAACTCATTTCTATGCACAAAATTCTCAGAAGTGCGTTATTTCAGTAGGATTACTGAGCTGTCCCAATTTTGGGATATTACAGTGGTATCAGAGAAAGATCTTTGGCTCAGCCTGTGGGCTTCAAGACAAAGTGATATAAAGCAAATATCAAGTTTATAATGATGAATAATATTATTTTACTCTCATCACTTTTTAGATCCAGTAATAACCTCTCCAAGGAGGTTGAACAAGAAGAAGAGAGAAGGAACAGTGAAACTCCTAGGAAGTTTCAAGAGGAGGAAGATCTTCCGATCAAATCTACAAGATCTATACATGAGGAAAATTCTGAATCCTCATCTCATGGATATGTGCACTCAGCCATATCACCAAATCTTCAACGTTATATCAGTGATTTCTTCATGAAGAGGAAGAAAGGAGGTGTACCCGAGAAGGAGAATCATGGAGAGTATTTGCAGGAGTCTGAAGGTCAATCTAAGGAGTTAAAAATTGACTTGAACTTCCAAGGATTCTGAAATATCAAGGAGGAGAGAAGCACAAAGGGGAAGCGGCATGATGTGGGTAGATTCTTTCTTTCTACTTTTGATGGATCACCTAAATGTCCAGTCAAGGTTTGGGTGGAGGAGCTAGACAACTTTGTGTAGCAACACCAAGTTTCAGAAATTGAAGCCATCAAAGTAGCAACGCTGCATTTTGAAGGTAAAGCATAAGCTTGGTGGTTTTTTGAGTCCTTTTCCTTAAGAAATTAAAATACACCTACTTATGCAAGGTTTATTGAAAGATTAGTGGAAAGGTTTGATGGAGCCCCATGTGTAACATCTTCTGTTAACACTATCAAACCATATCAAAAAAATATTTTGCATGAGTTGGAAGGGTCTATGAATCCAAATCCATTTCTGAAAACCATGGAAGAAGGTGTAAGTTTTTTTGATGCATTTCCAAGGGCAATATTTCTATTGGATGAAGGGTTCTCTTCTCAAGAGGAAATCATGAAGGTTTCTCCTTCAATAGGTGACCAAGATCTAAGGTCTCTTGTTGATGATGAGACAATTCCAGTTATTGAAGAGGAGAAGGGGAAGGCAAGAGATGATAATTATGTCACAACAAAGGCACCCCAAGCACTTCATGGAGAGGATGATAGAGCACTTGATCAAAGGAAAGAAAATCTTTCACTTTTGCAAGAAGTTCCAAATGGTCTCACACATAAAGCTCTTGGCATAACACATGAGCAGCATGTACCATCATTGTCAAATGATGAGATTTGGAGGATAGAAGGAGGAAAATAGGAGGAAGGGCATCACAATATGAGGAGCATGACCCTTCTCCGTTTCAAAGCTTGGAATTAAAAAGAAGGCAAGATGACCTAAGCAATAAAGGTAGGGACAAATTTGTCCACCTACTTCCACATTCTACTCTATGCCTTGATGCCTCTTTGCAAGAAGGCATTTCACCTGGAGGACCTCTTGATTGGAGGGAAACTAAAGTGTTCACTCAAATATGGTCAGAATTTTAATATTTGGCTAAGGAGGGAGCCTTGGGAGAAGCCAGAAGAGCACAGAGAATCTCTCATAAATTCAAAAGAGAGGTGATCAATTTCCTAAAAGGGGCATTGCTATCTCCCACTCAGTTATCTACACTGAGAGAGGAGGAATCAGAAGTCTATGATGGCATGAGCATGGGAATACATGAAAACTCCATAACTTTGGGGCAACCCATTATTTCTTCATTCACAAAGAATATTTCTGAACAGGGCAAGGGGATACTATCCCTCTTGCATGCATGGGCCAAAATGAGGAAGTATTAGAAGATAAGGACTTTCCGAGGGGAAGTTGATTTCCATCTGCTTCAATCTTTTCTTGAACAATATCAGCTGCAAATGAAGCAACAAAGGGAAGATTATGAGGCTCTAACAGGTGATTTTGACATCAAGTATGTCATAGAGGAGAGCCTTGATATGACAGGGGCTGCATTACAGACCTCTACAACGTTGTCATTCTTGGGAAGCCTAGATCCTTATTGGGATTCCCAACTCATGATGGAATACTCCAAGGACCTTTTCACATATGGGGTTCTTGATGGGGAAGTAAAGGATGGAAGGTTCAAGGTAGTTTATGGGGTCATCTATTTTTATAATCTTATCCTTTTGGTTAAAGACTCCAAGCTCAAGGAGATACTACTAGATGCAACCTATGAGATCCTGTTTTCCAAGCCCACTGGTTTCATTAGAGCATATCATACTCTCTTGGGTGGATTCATATGGGAAGGTTTCAAGGAATAGGTGCACCCTAATATGGAGAAGTGCATGAAATTTTTTTTAGAGAGGGAGGAACATAGCTCTTGGGAGGAGCCATCACTCATACCTCCTTCCTCATTGAGTGTGAGAGGGGTCTCATCTATGAGTTACCTCACTGATGTAAAACAAGTATATAGAGGAATTTGTACTTCTGAGTATTATGATGTATTTCCTATATGCTTATATTTTTCTAACACTCATTTGCAGAACATTGCTCCAAAAGGGGACACTATTTATGATAGGTTTCATGGGCCACTCAAGGCCATGAACTATGTTGATGTAGTTCATTCCTTGGAGGATCTTGGAAAGCTACTATATTCTTCATGGTGTGATTCTTTTACACCAAATATGATGCACCTTTTCCAAGCATTCAGAAGGGGTGGGGAAACAAGCAAGTGTTTGGGGAGGCACTTGTCATTTCTTATTCTATGGCAGTTAAGGGTAAAATTGCGCTGGTTTCACATGAGGGAACATCTTCCTTCTCCCTTATCATACATGGCAGCTAGCATGCTTCTAATTATGATTCCATGTGCTAGAAATGTTCTTCCTCTTGGGAACATGGTTGGAGGGGAGGCACATTGGTAGGATGTGGCCTTGGGGATAGAAGTTCCCATATTGTATGGCCACTATGATAGATCACTTTCCTCTTTGTAGAGTGAGCCATATGTTTGTTGAGAACATGCCTCTCATATGTCTTGGGGAGGAGTTTCTCTATGGATTGCCAAGCTAGGAGGTGATCCACTTCATTTGGATGATAGCATGGAGATGGGAGTCTTTCATGAATCATGAAATTCCCCATGATTGTCATCACTTTTATCTTGAGGAGGCCATGGATCAGCAAGAAGTTTTCCATAACAACCTTCCATTATTTCATGATGAGAGCCATTGGGTTTACTAACCAAGGGCCAACTTGCACATTGAGGAAGGACCATTGGAAGACAGAACTATTGCAGAAAATTCAGAGCAATGGTGGAGACTATTGGATGAGGAGGCCACAAGAGAAGAAGGGGAGATTTTGCAGCACCCTTTCAGTTGCTTGAGGACAAGAAACATTGGGAGGGGGAGACTGTAATATTCCTAAATTAGCTTACAGCTAATAGGAATATTAATTTTTCTTTTGAAATCTAGATGGATGAATAATTGGGCAAGGAAGCTCATAATTTGCTCAATTATGAATAAAAATCCCTCATGGTGTGAAAAGGGATCATGAAATAGCCAGATCAAGCATCCACATGTATGAACCATGTCTAAACTATGTGGACAAGGTCAAGTTGACCAATTCAACAACATTTATTCTCTCAGAGTGGATCCTAAATAAAGACATCTCAATGTGAATGGAAATCAAGCTAACCAGTTAAAATGAAGACACCTTGAGTGTGGAAGAGGTTTATCACTTGACCAAGACAACCATGACCATATCCACAGCACAGTCT
The DNA here is from genome assembly GCA_034641835.2 of Pinus albicaulis. Lineage (NCBI taxonomy): Eukaryota > Viridiplantae > Streptophyta > Pinopsida > Pinales > Pinaceae > Pinus > Pinus albicaulis. The sequence continues at coordinate 1,317,556,975 of CM076578.1, read as the reverse complement.
ATATGCATTGAACCTCTTAAAGGGACAACGCAATTCTAGAGGGAGGTTTTACATGTGAAAGAGGCTAAACTAATGAAGTGGTTTAGGGTTTTGACAAGGCTCCAATCTTATAAAAGGAGGAGGAGAGAAATGAGAGAGGTTTGTTGAAGATTATTATTTTTTGAAGGTATTGTCTGCTCAGACATCCCTTTTTGGGCTTTCCTGTTCAGGATTCCCACCTCCTTCCTTGAGTAGCTCTTGGAGGAGACTTGTGCTATCTTGTCCACTATCAGGCTTGGGCCAAGCTTCACCTTACACCTACAGCACTGCTCCTGTTGAGGGTTTAGATTTCCTTGTGAGTTGCAACAAGTGGAACACTAGATCTGCTTAGATCTAGACTTTTCTGGTGCCTCTTCTCAGTGAGTGTGTATTTTAACCTCCTGGAAGAGTGCATTAGCTGATTGAGCTTCAGATCCAGAACTTGGCATCAGGCCAAAGCATTCTCAGAGGCTACAACGCAGTTTCTCTCCCTGGACTGATTTTATTTGCAAAGGAGAAGTTGCAGGGTGTTTTGTCTGCATTTTGGAGGAGAGATCTCCGACGATTGGATCCTCCCTTTCACTACGGTGATATGTGGACTGGCCAACCAATCCATGTTTTCTCAGATCTGATCTTCTATGCCATTGTATTATTCAGAAATTTCTGAATCATTTTGCAGATCTGCAACTTTAGATCTCATATCTACTCTCTGTGCTTCATGTTTTGTACAAAACCCCAAGGGGAATGTATAGATGAGCATTTATTGTACATAGATCTGTATTACATCTAAATTTTTATGTACAAATCTGCTCTATATCTGAGGATTAATAAACTTCTACTTCAGCCCCCGAAAATAACACTGTCATGGTTATGCAGTCTTTTCTTATGGTTGTAGCACCTCATTTCTAAGGATTTTTCTTGTATAGTCTCATTCTTTCTCTTGTACCATGTATGGGCTGTAATGTACATCTGATTTTCTGTTATAAATATGATTTATGAACCTCCATATCAGCCTCCTAATGTGATTCAATGGGTCTACGTTATTTCTGAAGTAGTTCTTTGCATATAGCTGCAGCCCCTCTCTCTAAGTGATTTTCAGCTAGACTAGTTTGTGGGAGATCTGTTTAACCCACCTAGTCTGATTTTTTTTTGCTCTCATTTTGGATTTATATCTTATATGAGCTACTATAAGGGATCCAGGAGCTTCAAACTCATTTCTATGCACAGAATTCTTAGAAGTGCATTATTTCAACAGGTTTACTGAGCTGTCCCGATTTTGGGATATTACATCTATTGTGATTTCTAGGCCTTCTATGAATCTCCTTGATCTAGAAAAAACCTTGGAATTTTAGATGATTTTTGAACCTCTGAGACTGAGATTTATATTCTTGAAGATAGTCACCAAGAGTCTCCTCCTTTGGTGCATCTCCTTCCTCCATCTCTCTTGATATGAATGTAGGCATGGTAGAGCATTTTGGATCTGATTGTGTGGTTGAATTTTCACACCCACAATATGAAGAACCAGATATTTTTTCATGTGCAATCCTTTTAGAGGAATATTCATGTATTTCTCTCCTCATTTCCTTGATTTCTCTGTTAATTTCATGCATAGTTTGGAGAAGAAGTTTTGAAAACTCATTTTCCTTCTTCTCTCCTGGTATTGGAGTTTTTCCTTTGTCTCTTCTGGAAAAATTATCCTTTATATGAGAAGCTTCTTATTCTGATAACATAGATGTAATGCTTCACAGTCTGAGCCAATATTATGCTCTGATACCATCGTAATATTCCCAAAATAGGAAAAGCAGCAATATTGAACACAACAATGGAAAGTAGCTATGAAGATCAATGCATAAACATAAGATACCAATACGGAGCCATTTTATTAATCATATCAGCAGCAAAAATGTGAAATATATTAAGGCACAAATCATACAACATGAGCTAACAAGCCTCCAATGACCAAACCCTCTCAAAGGTGAGATGTTGCTAATATACAAAATGCCGGAGAGTTGCTACAGCGTAGTCCTAATGAGAATAACTGCTACTGAAATCATACAATGATATATAAAAACTGATATATGACTCAAAATATGCTATACATAAATATCAAGACTCTATATCATTTTTCCTAGACAACCCAATAGGGTGTCTGGAAATAAATCAAAATACAATAGTGAACTGCAACCCTAGCGCTAAATATTCACTGGAGAAAAATGGCTAGGAAGATATGGCTAAATTTGATGTAGAGATATGTGGCTCTCCTCCAATAGACTCTCCCAATTAAGGGATGATCCCTCCAATGAAGATCTAACCTCCTAAGTGGTGCATTAAACCCTCCTTTGAATCTGCTCAATAGAATAACACAGTTTGAGAGTGAAACATCGATGTAGGAGATGGTAGTGACTTAGCCTGGTGCCAAAATATTATATTAAGCGTAGGGACCTTCCTTACCGATCTCACAATGGAAATAATTCTGTCTCCACGTAAGAGAAGCTCATAAATGGCCCAAAGAAACCCTCCATTGTTGCACCCTGCAACTCAACAATACTCTAAATAGAAACTCCACTGTAGAAGAAATTTATAGCTTGGCTTGATGCCGGAATGTGGAAATAATTCTCAAGAACTTCTCCTTATTGGGCACTCGAAGTCCCCCGAGGATGAAGGTGGGATTCTCGCTCGGGAACACCCTTGTTCTAAACAGCACTGAAATCTTAGCTAAACAACTAAAAAGAGTAACAAGTGATAACAGACCATAAGAAAAATAATAATCAAAACCTGCTTTCCATGGCTGCCATCCTCTTCCTTATATGCTTGGTGAGCTTCCTCACCTTGGGCCCCACTCATTAAAGCCACTACTTCCATGCAAGGAATCTCCCTCCAAAACTGTGATGTCCCTCAATGAATGTCCACTCCTTCCATACCAGTGTTGTTGATTTGATAAAAAGTTGACCCATTCCACATGCTTCATCTCCTATTCACACATAAGGGTGCTTTACTCAGCTATTTTGATGACCTCCATTCACAGTTGGAGTGATTTTATTCCTACTAAGAAGATTTATGGATCTCCCACCCTCTTATTCTTCTAACTAAGAAGCAAAAACAAAAATTAATATTCCAATTAGCGGCATGCTAATTTTTAAATATTACACCACTTCAACCACATCTTCCTCCTCCATGATGGTCTCAGGTAGCTCAGCCATGGGTCTCTTCTAGCCCTCAGCCATAGTGGAGCATGGCTTTAGGGTCTTATCCCTTGGGGATTTTTGGGTCCCTGATGTCTGACCCTTCTTGGTTTTCATGGGCGCAGGTGTTTCATCTACCAGCGTATCGGGATCTTCTTTAGGGTGCATAGTTGTCATGCTTAGAGTGATAACATAACGTAGACCTTACTTACAAAGATGTGGACTCGGCTAGAAATTTTGATGACTGGAAAAACACTAGTGGAGGTGCATTTTATATGAGGCCTCGATTAGTATCCTGGTTCAAAAAGAAACAAAGTTCCATTGCTTTATCTACAACATAAGTAGAATATGTGATTGTTGCATCAAGCATATTCCTGTTAAGTATCACTTTTTACGAGAACAAGTGCTTGAGAAAAAGGTTAAATTGGAGTATGCTCCCTCCAAATAACAAGTTTATGACATATTTACTAAACCTATTCCCAGAGAAGCATTTGAATATCCCAGAAAAAAACTGGGAGTTGTCTCTACCTCATTATGTTGTTAAAATTATCTGATATGTTTTTCAAATGAAATTTTAGAAGGATGATTTTGGTATGCAGGCTACTTGATGCATAGTTGCGTATATACGTGAATCTCTTTTCATACAGTCGCATATGGATCTCTTTTTCATGAAATCAGTGGGTCATCCTTCAGAGTAGACTTTGTCATTTTGTTTACAATTATGATTTGGTTCTATTGATCCGGTGTTGATGGGTTGCACAGGTTTAGGGGGAGTGTTAGCCTTGTTGAACATAATGCATTGTTGGCATTATGTTATGTTCTATGATCTCTCTCTATTGAGGTCCTTTGTTCTTGGTTATAAAATTCACATTTTTAATTTGATGTAAAGGTCATGTTGAGACCTACGATGTAAATATTGTCATATTCTGTCATGTATGGACTTTTTCAAATATGTAAACCCACTTGGTTGGGTGATTGAGTTAATTATGTAATCCCACGTGGTTGGATGATTGGTGGGAGTCCTTGGTGATAGGAAATTTCATACTCTGTTGAGTTAGCGAGTCGTGTACTTCACTAAAAATATATCTAAAGATTTAGCATGTGCTTAGGGGGAGCATGGTCAATATAGTACATATCAGATCCACCGAGCTTGTGTTTATACAAGGAAAGAGAAACCTTGTTTCAGCATTGTTCTGCCCTTTTCCCTTGATGTTAGAGGGGGAGAGTAACTTGGTGTTTGAATAATTCTTATGTTGACATGTCTATCAAGTATCTACAGGTTGTGGTGATCAAACACCATAATGGTTTCCATCAAGTCCAAAGGAGAAGATTGTTGGAATTATGATGCATGTGTTGTCCTTGATGGAAACCCACTTGTAAAAGACCAAATCTATGGTTTCTAGACAAGCTCAGAGGTGAAAAAGTGATGGAATAGAATTTCAGAATGATGGGATAGAAGCTTTGCAGATCAGAACCAGAAGATGGATAAAGTACATAATTGAAGAATTATACACGAGTTAGTAAAGGCAAAGTCGTGTATACACGCGGGTACAAAGAAGTAAAGTTGTGTATGATATAGCTCTCTAATTTTCTAATACCAAGCGTCTTTACCATGGTATTAGCCCACAATATTGAGCGCAGTAACGGTTATTTGATCCCATCCAAGAATACCATTGACACTTGCGTAGTTTTGGCTCATGGTATTGGCTAAGGCTCAAACTATATAAGGAGGTTAAGATCATAGTACTAAGTGTGCATGAGTATTTGAATTGAATGAATACTTCAATCTGAAGTATATCTGCATAGAATTGGATATAATCAGTAGATAGATCTGATATTATGATGCATTCATGAATACAATGATGGATTGGGATCTCTAGATCTGAAATGACTATGTATTTGCATTATATGTTTATGAGTTGTTTAGATTTGTGCTCTGACGCATGTTTGTTGTAGTGAAGGGTATTGTCTGAGTAAATTTGTAGTTTTGAAGTGTTGCGTTGTCCTGAATTATTTACAGATCCATACGCGGGTTTGACTCAAGGAAAGCGTGTATACACATGGGTTTGATTTTGCAGAGGTGCATATATATTTATTAAAAATACTGAGATCTATATGCAAGTTGGTCTTTTAAAAAGTGCGTATAGTCACAAATATGTCTTATGGAAGGCACATATGCAAGCTAGGGTTTTACTGAAGAATGTTGAAGGAAATTTCTATTCCGTTTTTTTTGTGTTTCTATTGTCTGTCAATTATGTCTTCATATAGATCTGGGTTGTTTGAGTATTGATTATGATGATAGTTGATTATGATTAAATATCAGTTATTGGTTAAATGAAAAATGATTGACCTTGCTAACTATCTATGGGCTCTGTAAAACTGCCAAAATATGTCAGACTATCTTTGATCAGTTCTTAAATACAAAATTAATATATTGAGATATATACGCAAGTTTCTCCATAGAAAATCATGTATACATGTGGGTTTCTGTAAGTAAAGTAGCATATACATTTGTCTTATGAATGATCAGGGTTACAATTGATTCTGTGTGTTGATGCAGAAATCTGGGTTTAGTTTTGTGTTCTGGTTACATTGATCTCATTTTTTTATTCGAATTGGGTTGATGTTTACTTCATTTGATCTACAAGCTGTGTAGAATTAAAATTTGTTGGATCCAATGTGAAAATTTATGAAACGTGGTCTATGGTGGTGCTGAGGGTTGGAGCCTTCAATAAGGAATTCGAAGCTTCCTTCCAGTAGGAATTGGTGTTTAGATCAGAGGGTTGTAGCTCCCTTCCAGTGGTGGCTGGTAAACGAGATCAGGAGGTTGGAGCTCCCTTCTAGAATCAGCTGGAGAACGAGATAAGGTTGCAGCCTTCTGCAGGTGGGTGCCTGTGTGTTGGTATGAGTCTATTCTAGTACAATATTGTAAGCAGTTTTCTATATAATAAATATTGAAGACATGGGGAGGATGTTACAAGGGTTTTCCCACATTAGGTTTCCACCTTAAATCCTGGTGTTCATGTGTGTTGCTTATGTGTGATGATTATGTTGAAAATTTAATGCATGTTTATCAAAGTATTTAAATGTCTGATGAATGAATGATGCACTGGTCTAAGTGAAGCTACTAAATATTTATCTAAATAATAAGTTCAATAGGCATATGCAAGTTTCCCTAAAGAAAGTTGTGTACATACGCTAGTTGGATTAAGTAAAGTTGTGTATAGAAATCAGTAAAGTAAATAAAAAAAATTTTGAGTTTTTAATACTGATTTAACCCCTCCCACCTCTCCCCCCCCCCCCCCCGCCCCCTCTTAATATTTTTCCCAACATTTTCATCCAATAGTGAGTCATTAACTAGGGATCCTTGAGTCATACTTGGAAGATTAGTGATGAACTCAGCTAGGATTAATGCTTTTTTACTCTTTGGGGAACTGAACTGTAGGTCAAATTCCTACAGTATAACTACCCATCGAGCATACTTACAATTCATCATACGGTGGGTTAACAAATATCGCATGTGGCTGATAGTTGCTATGACTGTTGTAGTCCTTAAGATGATGTAATGTTGAAGCTTTTGTACTGCATGTACTAGGGCTAGGGAAGTTTTTTCTTCCAGCTTGTACCTTAAAGTAGGTTCATATAGGTTCTTGCTGACATAATAAATTATGTGCTTCTTATTATCTGGTCTGTCTTGGACTAACACCCTAGCTATGGTTGCTTCTGATGAAAATAGATATAAGGTGTAGTCTTTGTCGTAATTGGGTGGGCTGATCAAGTGGGTTGAAGACAAGGTGTCCTTCAGTGCCTCAAACGAATTTTGAGTCTGATCAAGCCATTTAAACGGAATGTCTTGATAGAGTAGGCATAGGAATCCTTGCATGCAAGTTGGATTTCCCCTACTCGATTTGTAGTTGCTTGATATTTTTAGGTGGGGGTACTTATTTTATTGCCTAGACCTTGAGGGGGTCAACTCTGATCCCTTGTTGGGATACTTTGAATCCTAACACTCTTCTTGCATTGAAGTAGAAGACACATCTGAGGGGGTTCACGCATAGGTTGTAGTGTCAGCATTGTTGGAATACCAACAGTAAATCCTCTAGATGGTCACTTCGTTTTTTGGATCATACTGTGAGGTCTTCCAAGTAGGCTAAGATGAGGTGAGCTAGATCATGGAAGATATAATTCATGGCCCGTTGGAAGGTGGCTCCAACATTTTTAATACTGAAAGGCATAACTTGACATGCGAGTGTGCCCCAGTGGGTGGTGAATATAGTATTGTACTGATCCGTGTGCTGGATTTTAATTTTATTGTACCCTGAGAATCCATCCATGAAGGAAAAGGCCTCGTGACTAGCGCAAGCATCAATGAATTGGTCGATGAAAGGGGTATGGTAGTCTTCCTTGGGACAAGTTTTGTTTAAATCTTGCAAATCGGCGTAGAATCAGATGGTGCCCTATTTTTTCATGACGGGTGCAAGGTTGGAAACCCACGATGTGTAGGTGATTGGGTAGATGAATTTGGCTTTATGAAGCTTTTCTATCTCTTATTTGATTTCTTCAACTTTGGATGGGTGTAATTGACGCTGATTTTGGCGGACTGGTGATACGTTAGGCCAAGTGTCAATATGGTGTTCTACGACGGTGGGGCTTAGCCCTAGGATTTCTAAAAAATCCGATGTTAATATATCCCTGTACTCTTGTAATATGTCTATATAAGAGAATACCTCATCTAGGGAGCATGTTTCTCCTAGCGATATTTCTTCATTTTTTCCTTGTTTTTTTGAGATATTAACTTGAATGGTTGGTGAAATATTCGACATATTACCTTCTTCAAATGAATTGGGTGCTGGGATAGGGTTTTTGAACTAATCTACTTTGCCATATGGAAGGAAGTATTTGAATTCAATGGCGTAAATATCCTAGGTTTTTGGGCTGCTAGGCATGAACGTTTTTTCTGGAAGAAAAAACGAGAGGTGATGCATTGAGTCCCACGGAAAATATGGTTCCACCATGGCCTCTAAAATATCTTCAGCAGATTGAAACAAGATTTCTAAGGGGGAATTAGTTTGTGTGCGGGCGTGAGTAATTGGTCTTAGCCTAACAATGTTGGTTGATAGACATGAATATGATTTTGTGGTTGATATCGTGGAACTAAATGAGGTTGAAAAGGTGCAGACGGGTTGAGTTTTCACCATTGGAGGTACCACTACTGTTGTGGTAGTTGCAGTGGTCTCGACACCAAGGAAAGATGAGAAGACAACACGAGTCATGGTTCCCATGAATGATGAGATGAATCGTATATGGTATTATGTCTCGACAGCTTTACATGGTGGAATAATTTCCATCATGTTTGTTTGTTTCTTAGCAAGATAAAATCCATGCTCTTTTGGTGGTGTGCTAACGATCCACGCACCTTCCTTTACTTGAAGATTGTGTTGAACGTAGAGGTGCCAAAAAAATTTTAGCATGGGGTGTATATCTATTTCACAGTTGTGGCTAATGCAAATGGTGCATGAAGTAAAGGTACTTAACGATTATATGGTGTGATAACCAATACTACCCTCCATGTCAAATGTGGATGCTTGGAGATGGTTGGCCATTGGTGCATTTTTTGCGCTTTTTCCACCTCTAAGTCTTCGGTCTTGTTTGGTGTGGATTCTTTGGGGAGTCCTGACTCAATGTTTCTCTTGTCACTCGTAACCTTGGGAGGTATTGACAATTCATATTGTGGTGAAATTTCAAGCATATCCAAAAGTAGCAGTGTGTGATATTATATTGATTAGAGAGATGAATATGTGGTATGGTTGTGAACATGTGAATACTATCAGTGATTTTCTTGAGTACCTGAAATTGATTGACCATGTGGTCCTTTCTATCGCATAGATCACATGGTATTATTGGCTTCTTTCATTCCCTATTAATACAATTGGTCACTTTATCTTTCCTAGGGTTTTTGTGACGATGGGAATAAGGCCACATTTCACTTGGTTTCCTAGGTTCAAAACCAGTTACATCCAGATATTTGGTGACCAATGAGCACATGACATCTAACATAGGTCAAAATTGGGGGATGTAAGGAAAATGTTGAGCGTGATGGTTGTCTTGGAAAATAAGACAAGGTTGTTGCTCTTTGGTTTTCCAGTCTCTTTGGACCACCTGAGTGATTGGGTACCATTTGCGAAATCATAGTAAATGATCTAGATTCATCAGCTACTAGATTTACCAATGATATTTTACTTTTATGATGTGGTTAGAATTGCATTGAAAAGAGCACTAAAATAACACATATGCATGCTTAATCAAGAGGAAACGTAGTGAAAATCAACAAAAAAAGAACACAAGACATTTGATAACGGATTTCACCTAGTGTGGGCTACGTCTCCAGGGCCGGTGTCAATATGGTGTCGATTTCTTCATATAATGTAATTCTAAAAGAAGATGATGTACATGGACAACACTTTTTCATAGCAAGGTCATACACCCTCAAACATGAGTGGATTTCCTCTCCATGAGACGTTCCGCTCACAGGAATACTCACTCAAGAACGCTTCCTCTCAGCATGTCAAACTAACATGTTCTCACACAATGTGGCAATGAACATCCCTTCAACATAGTTACATAGGGATTTCAACAATAATACATAGCATGAAAAAATTAAATACATTTCACATAACATGGCAAAAGCAATCCCGCAACATAACATCAAACATGGATCTCAAAACATAATACATCATCTCAACAATTATAAAAGTAACATGACATGACTGCTTCATGTACATTCACTTGTGAAGTTGGCCAAAACATGAAATGCTCAGCTACAAAAACTGATTGCACCATTGAATTTCTAGCATCGAGTGGTGTAAAATTGACTATCCATTCGTCAAATTCTGACACCGAAAAAATATAGGTGTACATGAATCTTTTAGATTCCCTACGATTCTCCAAATCTTCTACTCCATGGGCTAACTAAAAATATGATGCCCAAATAGCAAATCTAATATCTCCATTGCATTCCTTGTGAAATTTCATGAAATTTGACTATACATTTGGCACCATTTTGAAGAAATGGGTTTTTACCTCCTTGGAAACATTATCGATTTCAGGGTTCCACTCTTGCATCTGGGCAAGGTTCCATCTCAAATTGGCTCAGGGTTCCACTCAGGTGCATGGTTCCACTGCACCTCTCATTGCTCTTGGATCGACACTCTCCAAGTTCCCCAATCTACCTCCCCTCTATCAAATGGAAAATGTGTAAGTTTAAATACACATGGGCGGGCAGATTTCACAACAAGCACAGTTGGCGTGTTGGTTAGGGTGGACAAATAGAGGCGGATTTAGTTGGGGGATAAAATTTCACCTCTCCCAAACTTAGTATGCGGTTCATTATGTTCATTTTGTTTGAATGCCGCGTTTTGATTTAATTTAAATATGGTTTGTTTTAACCATAAGTGTCCCCCACCATATATCCATAACAACCACTTTGTTTAAAATATTTGTTCAACCTCCATTTATTACATTCATTTAATGTATGGGATAACTATATTTTAGTATATAGTTTTTATTTAAATGATTTTTTTGTTAAAAATAAATCATATTTTTGTTTTATAATGTTTTATAACCATAGATATATTTTTAATATGGTTTTTGTTTCATATGGTTATTTTTTTAATTATTACTCTTTTGTCTTTTCTGTAGGGATGAGATTCAATAGTGGAGTGTCATGTGTCAATGGTTGATGGGCTACCATGTAAATTATGGGTCCCACATGTTGACTGGGATTCCATGTGGCACCCTGTGGTCCCCACTTTTTCCTCGTCTTGTCAAATTTTGAAGAGCTCTATCTCCTTTATACGAGCTCAAATTTGAGTGTCGTTCACACTATTGGAATCAGGGTGACGAGCACTTTGATCTTGTCCTGGTTCGAAAGTGTTCTAACCACTTTTAATTTTAACCAATTATGGGTCTTCTTGGACTTCTGAGTGTGTATGGAGCCGCCTGGATCATTCCTTCACAGTGAGGAGATTTTGGTTCTCCAAAATCATGAACATAATATGCAGCTGCTTTGTACCTTGTCTACACCACAATTTTCTTGACATATCACCCTTCCTTCTCCTTCACCTTTGCCTTTTGGAGCCATAAGCGATGAGACGACACCTACATCCTCTACAAACCTATAGTACAATATTCTGCAAATTACAGGCTCAATTTTGGCCATGGTCTTGACTAAGTCATCTATTCTAGGATATAGGGAAGGAGATGAAGTGGAGACCTCATCTCTATATGTGACTTTTCTTTCTGATATAGTCCTAGCTCTTTTTTCTGCTAAGTTGGCTTCTGCTTTTATGGCTATTTGTTGCATTTCCTCTAAGGTAGGGGGATCCTTGTCTCTCATATGATATGTCATGTCTGGATCAAAACCCTCAGGGAATTTCGCTAAGGCTAAACCAAGTGGTGGTTTTAAGTGAGGTGGGAGGGCGTTATACACACTGTTGAACCTAGTGCAGTATGCCTGGACACTTTCCCCATTTTCCAGTTTTAGGTTGTTATATTCTGACAGGATTTGAATAGGGTTATTTCAGACTTCCCACCTGTTTCTGAAGACTTGACATAGTTCTGGGATGTTGTGGATGATGTTTGGAGGCAAGATTTTGAACCATGTTTTGGGTTCCCCACCCAGGCTTTGGGCGAATATTCTCATTCTGACGGTCTCGTCTTGTACTTCCAGGTATTCAAAAGCATCGCTAATCCTACTTATATGCTGTTGAGCTGTGGCAGTGTCTTCTACGGTAAAGTGTGGGATTTTTTCTTGATATTTATTTGGGAGAGGAGCCAAAGGTAGTGGCAACACCAAAGGTGTGTACCAGGCTGCCATGACGGGAGCTAATGGATGATGTACAAGATGAGGGCTTGTGGGATGGGCTGAGGTGGTTTGAACAGTAGTGGTTCGGATAGGTGTGGCGGATGTACTTGGACTAATGACCTGGTTTTGAGCAGATCTGGGATGGTATGAGCCAAAGTGATGGAGAAGCTGAAAGTTGGGGGGTGTGGAAGGTGAGGCTTCTCTACTAGGACTCTGTGGTGGGTCTAGGGGTTCAAGATCGACAGAGTATATCTTACTATGTGATTTTCTTCTAAAAAAAGTTTTTGCAGACTCTAATTCAGAAGGTGAATCTGGTAAGATAGTGAGATTTTCAAGTACTGATCTTGTTTTACGGATGGACCTATCGGTAGCTAGATTGTCAGTTTTGGAAACTTGCCACATAATCTTCTCTGGGTCATCTACTATGATAGGGGGATTTGGGTCTGGGTGAGATCTGGTGTAAATTCTTCGTGAAGCTATATTTTGAGTCTAGAGTTTTAGAGAGGGTGGTATTTGTGAAAGCTTCGGATGGATGACCTCTCTAAGGTTATACTAAAGTGAAGGATGGTCAAAACCAAAAGGATGAACTAGTGGAGTCGCCAGGTGGATTTTATGAAAACTATGGTCCACTGCTGATAACTAAGGTAAAGCCAATCTGGAAATGTTTTGGGGTTTTTCTGAGTTTATGTGCAGCCTATGGTTTGTCTAAAGTATTCTAAACTTGCTTCGACACTTTGCTAGGGTGGCGAGAATAAAAAGAGTTTACTCAAAATGATTTTATGGACTGCTTGCTTATTTAATTATCTAAAGGACCAAAGAGTTCATAAGAGTTTGCTAGACTTTCATGTACTCAATGTCCCACCATCTCCCACTATGTTAGTGAGCGATGGGATAGGTTGATCGGATAGTAACCTAGAGTTCGGTAAAATAGTAAGGCCTACTGGAGGCTAGTGGAGTCGCCAAGTGGATTTTTAGTTGTTTTGAGGTATATGTGTATGGTCCACCTCCAATACTGTCAAAAACCAATCTAAGGGAGTGTTTTGGGGTTTTTTGAGTTTTATGTAGTCCTGAGGTTTGGAAGAGTTTCCTATAACTAACTCATCATTTTGCTAGGATGGTGAGACAACCAGATTCTACTCTTCTAAGTTTGAATGAGATTTTGAGAGTTCCTAAGGGATACCTAGGATGTTTTGACTCAAGGTCCCACTGTGATCGCCATTATGTTAGTGAGCGGTGGGATAAGTCAATCAGATAGTATTCTTAAGGCTGCTTAAGGTCTAGGGAATCTAAGTTTGTTTAATACTCAGAGTCCCATCGTGATCGCCATTATGTTAGTGTGGCGATGAGGTGGCTCAATGGTAGGTGTGCTTAGTTCAAAAAGGGGCTTTCCGTGAGTCTTGCAAGATATTCAGATTAAAATGAACTCAAAAAAGTCCCACCGTGATCGCCATTATGTTAGTGTGGCGATGAGGTGGCTCAAACGGATAGTAGCCTAGATTTTAGTAAAGTAGTAAGGCCTACTGGAGGCTAGTGGAGTCGCCAGGTGGATTTTTAGTTGTTTTGAGGTATATGTGTATGGTCCAACGCCAATACTGTCAAAAAAAAATCTAAGGGAGTGTTTTGGGGTTTTTTGAGTTTTATGTAGTCCTGAGGTTTGGAAGAGTTTCCTATAACTGACTCATAATTTTGCTAGGATGGTGAGACAACCAGATTCTATTCTAAGTTTGACTGAGATTTTGAGAGTTCCTAAGGGATACCTAGGATGTTTTGACTCAAGGTCCCACCGTGATTTCCATTATGTTAGTGTCCCGTAATTCGGCCGATTGGGAAGCCAAATGACAGTGTAACATCAAACCAAGATTTGGAGCCCAAGGACCTAGCCTTCCTGGACTCAGAGAGGGCTCTCTCTATAAGTGTAAGGGATATTTGTGTGTTTGCTTATTGTGTTCTGATTTTAGGCTAGTTATGAAGTAAGTTTTTTGGTTTTTTAAGTTGTGAGGGATGAAACTGATCAAAGATATAAAATAGGTAACAAGATGTTAGATTAACTGGGCTATGGGGTCAAAAGGTCAAGAAAGCTATTAGATGACAATACAAGGCTGTTGAAGGGCCGATTTGATTCAAGGTAGAAAGGATCTTTGGGCAAAATGGAGTAAATGGACATCAAGTTTGTGAACAACAAAGAGTTTCAAGCATAACTAGTTCAATAGATAACATAAACATGGTAGGGCAAACCATTAATCATGCAAAATGTAACTACAAGATAATCAATACATAGAAATAAACATTCAAGCCATGCATAGAAGTATAAGACCCTCTAAATTTGGGAAATGGCTATCAGACTTTGGGAAAACACTTAAGGAAAACAAACAACTTAACTTACTATGCCGGAATGCCTAAACACAGTACTTCAATTTATTGGGCACTTTGAACAACAAGATTTGCATAGTTTTAAGCAAAGGGCTAGATCGAAACTAGGCCTCCTTGGTTCAACAAGATGATAATCTAATCATTCAAAGAGAAATTTCATGGATGGAACTATAGCTAGCCATAGGTAAGCAGGGCGTACCGTAAGTCATACTTAGCATGTATAGAACTATGAATGAAACAAGCAACAATATCCTCAAGTTATTAAAGAGCAGTTAAGAATTCTTTAATGCAACTAAGGAAGAAGAAAACATGAAAGCTATGAAGATTCAGGAAATTTGAGGTGCCTCCATGGGCATATCTCAAATTTTTTCTCTACTGATCTATAGCAAGCAAGAAACATGTATTCATGAATAAAAACTAGAAGACAACAACAAAGCAAGAGACACTATACCATTCTACCAAGTCATGGAATCCAACAACAATCGTTCTTCATTCATCCAAGAGCATCCAAGAGGCAATCCAAAAGCATAAGACAAGTATTTCTTCCAAAGCTTATATGACCATATATTGCTTCTCTTCTCAAGTTCAACCTTGTTTTACAATGAAAGCCATTGGAATATATAGGCTCAAGTGAGAAAAACCTCATGGTTCAACTTGCTCTCCCATTGGCCTAATCAAAATATCTAAACTTGTCCTTGAGGCTTTGCAAAGCCCAAGGCACAAAATATCTCATAAAATATCTAGAAAATGCTAAAAAAGGAAAAATAATTGACTTTGCATCATTTTCCATGTGCAAAAATAGCTAAACGCACATTTGGAAAAAGCAATTTTTAAAGGTTAAAATTTTACAAAAATATTCAAAATTTGCATCAGCAAAAGGTCCCCTGACTTGCCGGCAACATTTGGCAGCCTTCCTGATGTCAAAATGAGGCTCATGATATAGCTCGTTGGAAATCTCTGAGTGTCTACTTTCCGGAACAACTGAAATTGTCCCAATCCAATGCTTGGAAGTCCTCCAAAACTGCACCTGTGTGTAAAAAACAAAAAATTTACAGTCTGCTGATGGACCGGGCATAGTGTGCAAAAAGCGAGCATTTTTCGCCATTTTGAGGGGGAAAATGATCTCCAAATGTCCTGAAAATCGTTGAGGGTATGCTCCTGAAATTATGGCATCCAATGATACCATTCTCCTCCTTTGACGAATCCCCAAAATGAAATGGCAAATTTCACGAGTTTTGACCAAAAACTCAAAAATGCCAAAAAACCAAAATATGTCAAAATGCGCCCAAAATTGGTGAGTATGACCCTCAAGGGTCCCTATCAACATGCTCTGAAACAGAAGCCAAAATTTCAAGTCCTGATGTGTCTTTCTTCCCTTTCCCTGTCGGGCGCTTCCCTTTAGCCTCCTTTAGTTTCTCACTGTCATGCTGCTCCTTTTGATATCACTGTTAGATATTTCATTCATTTGCCTCAATGTTGTGTGACATGTTTTCTGTGATATCAGGTCCCTTGTTCCTTCAGAATGCTGCTTTTTCCCTTGGTATGCAACTCAATAAGTAAACTTCAAGGACAAAAACACAGTCAATCAAGATACACAGTCAAAGTGATTTTTTTTGTATTTTGTGGTAAGGTCACCTTGCCTTTTGATGTTTTGAGGACATAAGACACCCTTGTTTTTTAGAGGAAGGAAAACACAGTCTTTTTAGTTCAAGACCCTTTTCTCCTTTGTAGGCCACTTAAACAATAGATTCAGCAGTATGAAGACAATTAGTGAACAAGGCAATACACAGTCCAAGGTTTACTGTGTAATAGGTGACAGAGTTTATTTTTCTTTTGATTTGTCATAGAGAATCCTATAGCATTCAACAATATAATCTCCCCTTCAACAAAACACTGCCCTCTTGAAACTCTACTATCTTTTACACAAGCTTGACAGAAACACCTCCAACTAATTTACACTGCCTTTGTCACTAAGGTCTGCTCATGGTCAAAGGAAAACCATGACCTTATTCTTCATCACACCGAGGCATATTTCGAATACTGGCTAAGTAATACATGTATGATCACAATGGTTGAAAGTAGGAGCAATGTTTCACTCTTCAAATGCTAAGATTTCCACCTTTAAAACAGGGCTTTCATCTCTCATCATTCTTTGAGGGCATTTAAATGAGTTTCTTCTATATTAATATAACTCACAAACTTTTGATGTTTTATCAACCACAACAAATCTCGTTTTCACACAAAATTCAAACCTGTGATTTTTTACTGTGATGCTTAACCCCCTTCCACCACTTAATAGTTTTGAAAAAATCAAGGGAGGTAGCAGAAATACCTTGAGACATAGATGATGATTCTTCTTAAGGCGTTTGATTTTCTTCAGGAGTTGTTTGGAGGCATCTCGAGCATTGGATTTGTACGCGGCACTTTTGTGGAGAAGAATGTCGCGCAAAACATGGTTGGGTGGCTTTGTCGGGCCCTTGTGACCAGAAGCCACAGGCGTGCCATGCAACCTTGTAGCCCTTTGTAATTTCTGCGCACAGGAGCGTCGCGCGATTGCACAGAAGTGTCGCGCGGTTTAAACACCTTTAAAACTCTGAAAACCGGTTCGAAACCTCTCTCTCTGGCCTCGTGAACTTCAAAGGGATGCTTTTCTCGGGCTTTGGTGTTTGCATAATGAACTTGCAACGGTCCTTTGTTCTTATGAAATGCAAACAAAATGAAACCCCTTGGTTTAGTCTTGTGAGGGTGTTTAAAGGTTTTTCCTTTTGAAACGATGCCTTGGTTTGCCTTTTGAACCCCGAAGCACTCTTGACTGTGTTTGAGAGGGGCCCACATTTTTGAACGATGTTGGCAACAGGGTTTTCTATGCATATATGTTTGAAAGGTGATTTCTGCCACTTTTGTCCCTTTGGTGACAATCATAGAAGCTCCACTTAAATAATATATCAATGAGTTATGAAGCATTTTTCCATTTTGCAGGGAAACAGATTTACCCTTTGAACTTTAAACTAATATTTTCTGCTATGGATGCTTCAAAGGTGATAAAGCCCTATTGTGAAGATGGTTTGACTGCCGGGTGTCAATTAAACTCATTTTCTGACTGTGGGTGAAAAATGCAGTTACATTTACCCAGACTTTTCTACTATTGTCCATTTAAAAAGAGATCTCTTTAACACTTCTCCCTTCACTCAAACTACATTGATATAGTACCTTTGACCTTTTGTAATGAACATGTCTATATCTATTTTGAAATCCTCTTCAGAATCTCAAAGTATGCCAAAAATCCTTTTTGCACTTTATGAACCTATATATTAGCTGCAATACCTCTTGGGGAAATGAGCTCAGATTTTCTTTGTCAGCTATGATAAGCATATTTGAAAGACACCCTTTTATGAGTAGAGAGACCAGTATTCTTTAAAACATAATCATCATTAGTTCTTTTTCCTGTGCAATGACATCACCTCATCAACCACTTTTCAACCTTGTTTTGTTTGAGCTACAGACTGTCCTTTGACAGAAAACTTGTTAAGAGATAAGCTTGACCCATTGGATTGCAGTGGTACCCCTGCTTTCCTTTTTGTCTCTTTACAGTAATTCTCTGTTTCAACTATCCCTTATTATGCTTATACTTTGTCTATCAGTCAGTGAGAAAACCTAGAAATAATCATTGCCCTAGCCCACTGCTAATGAATGAAGGAGGGCCCTTTACTTGGAAAAATATCTGATGTTTTGTCAACCTTCTGTCTCAGCCATATGAAGGCTACCTGATGAACATATTGACAAGGGTTTCTTTCACACATGATGGCAGGCAAACAAATTGTGAAGAACACTACTGCTCTTACCTCTGTTTTCAATCATTACTTTTCTTTTAGAAAAACCCTAGTCATTGTCTCATTGTTCAAAAAAAATCTGTCTTATAATTAGTTGCAAATCTTAAAACCAACCTTTGGCCATCACCCTCTACTTATAGATGAAGGAGGCGCTTTAACCCTCTGCTTATAGATGAAGGAGGTTCTTAACCATGACATATCATCAGCCTCTTGACCGTGTTTCTTTTTCTTCTGCTGTCCTTTCAGGCTATGAATGAGGTCGCAAGAGTTTGATGAGTAACTCTTGGCCCTGTAGAAAACATCTCAGGCTCAGGATCACATTAAGAAGCAATTGTCTTCTCATGTGGCGCTAAAATTATCTTCTGAGATGCTGGTATGTTTCCTATCCTTGAAAGATCCATAAAACACTATAAAACACCTAAAATCATCTTGAGATTATGGTCTATGTATTGCTGAGACTTAAGGGTGTATTAGTGGCGTGACTTAGGGTTGTGACCAACTTTATTAGTAGAGTGGGAGGTCTGTTATGACTGGTCTATAGCAGATGGAGGTTGTTGGCTCTTAAATAGTTTGCCAAGGGTGAAATGTCTTAAAGCGCCACTTTCTAACTTAGGGGAGACTGTTTGAATAGATTTGGATTGTCTCTTTAGAGCTGATGGGCAGACTAGTATGGATGAGGCAAGGTAGGATTTGATAATGAGGTTTCATTTCGTCATGGGCGGACTGAAAAGTAGGAGGGCGAAAAAAAATTTATGGGTGTTTTCCCAGCTAGCAAATATGACAAATTTTTGGATCAGCTGCTAGAAAACTAGGCTGTGAGAACTAGTCATCACTAACAAGTGAAAAATATTGATGACTAACATAAACATGGTGAAAATTAGAAACAAAAGAACACAAGACATTTGATAACGGAGTTCACCCAGTGTGGGCTACGAGTCTCCAGGCCCGATTTCAATATGGAGTTTATTGCTTCATAGAATGTTGTAAATGAAGATGATGTACATGGAAAAAACTTTGTCATAACAAGGTCATACACCCTCAAACACGAGTGGCTTATATCTCCATGAGACTTTCCTCTCACAAGAATACTCACTCAAGAAGGCTTCCTCTCAGCATGACATACTAACATGTTCTCACACAATGTGGCAATGAGTATCCCTAAACATAGTTACATAGGTCTCAACAACAATACATAGCATGAAAAACCTAAATACATCTCACATAACATGGAAAAATAAATCCCCCAACATAACATCAAACATGGATCTCAAAACATAATACATCATCTCAGCAATTATGAAAGTAACATGACATGACTGCTTCATGTACCTTCACTTCTGAAGTTGGCCGAAAAATGAAATGCTCAGCTGCAAAAAATGACTGCACCATTGAATTTCTGGCATCGAGTGGTGTAAAAGTGACTATCCATTCGTTGAATTCTATCCCCAACAAAATTTGGGCCTACACGAATCTTTTAGATTCCCCTGTGATTCTCCAAAGCTTCTGCTCCATGGGCTAACTGGAATTCGCTGCTCAAATTGCGAATCTGATATTGCCATTTCGTTCCCTACGGAATTTTGTGAAATTTGACTATAAATTTGGCACCAGTCTGATAAAATGATTTTTTACCTCCTTGGAAAAATTATCCAATTCAAGGTTCCACTTATGCATCTGGGCAAGGTTCCACCTCAAATTGGCTTAGGGTTCCCCTCGGGTGCATGGTTCCACTGCACCTCTCGTTGCTCCAAGTTCTGCCTAGCTTGACTCTCTCTAAGTTCCCCAATCTGTCACCCCTCTATCAAATGGAAAATGTGTAAGTTTAAATGCACATGAACGAGTAGATTTCACAACAATCACAGTTGATGTGTTAGTTAGGGTGGAAAAATGGAGGCCGAGAGGTTGGGGGATCAAATCCTGCCTCTCACAAGCTTAGCATGCGATTCATTTTGTTCATTTTGTTTGAATGGCATGTTTTGATTTAATTTAGATATGGTTTGTTTTAACCATAAGTGTCCCCCGCCATATATCCATAAGAACCACTTTGTTTAAAATATTCGTTCAACCCGCATTTATTACATTCGTCGAATGTATGGGATAACTATATTTTAGTATATAGTTTTTATTTTAATTATTTTTTTGTTAAAACCAAATCATTTTTTTGTTTTATAATGTTTTATAACCATAGATATATTTTTAATATGGTTTTTGTTTCATACGGTTATTTTTTTAATTATTATTTTTTTGTCTTTTATGGAGGTATGAGAGTCAATAGTGGAGTGCCATGTGTCAATGGTTGATGGGTTTCCATGTAATTTTTGGGTCCCAACTACTGACTAGGATGCCATGTGGCACCCTATGGGCCCCACTTTTTCCTCGTCTTATCAAAATTTTAAGAGCTTTATCTCCCTCATACGAGCTTGGATTTGAGTGTTGTTCACACTGTTGGAATCAAGGCGACGAGCACTTCAATATTTTCCTAGTTCGAAAGCATTCTAGCCACTTTGAATTTTGACCAATTCTGGGTCCTCTTGTACTTCTGAGTGTGTCTGGAGCCACCTGGATCAGTAAATATGGGCACTGAGTGATCAAATGATTATGTTCATCACATAGTATGCAGGTTGGGATTGGGCGTGGAGGGTCGTTGTTGGCGGGAATCCACCCCCTCGTCGGCCATTTTTCTTCTGATATGAAGAGGATGGTCCTGGTTACCTCATTCTCTTGGGTTCTTGAACTTTCTACTGAGTCTAAATCTAATCTTTCTTTTTTAGCGAGATAGGTTATGGCCCAACGTAAACTATTTAATCTCGAAATAAAATAGGGGATGTAAGGACAACGATGAACCAGGTGGTTATCTGAACACACACGGCAAGAATATTGGATTGCGTGTAGGCCAACACAGTACACCGAGTTAACCGGATACCATCTTTGAAACAACTCTAGAGCTACAAAATCAACGACGAAGTTGTAATATTCCTAAATTAGCACACAACTAATTGGAATATTAAATTTTAATTTTGCTCTTAGATAGAAGAATAAGAGGGTATGGAGACCCAAAAATATCCTTAGTAGGAATTAAATACACTCCTAGTGTGAATGGAGGTCATCTAAAAGCTGGATTGAAGACCCTTAGGTGTGAAAAGGGCTGGAGCATGTTGAATAGGTCAACTTTGACCAAATCAAACAACGATGTTACGGAGGACTGGCATTAATGGTGGGACAACGTAGTTTTGGAGGGAGATTGATTGCATTATGATGGAAAACCTAATGAGTGGGACCCAAGGTGAGAAGGCTCACAATGTTTATAAGGAAGAGGATGGTAGCCATATGGGGTTAGCTTATGATTATTATTTTGATATGTCTATTTATACTTTTTCTCTCTCCGATTTTTTAGCTAAGATTGCTGGTGTTGTTTAGCACAAGGTGTTCCCAGTCGGGAATCCCACCTCTTTCCTTGAGAGGCCTCTTGGGAGAGTATTGATCTATCATTTCCAAAAATATGGAATTCTTGCTAAGCTTCAGTCTTTAGCAATAGCACAGTGTTTGTTCAGATCTGAGTTGTGTTGCAGGGTGTTGCAGTGGAGGGTTGAGAAACCCACTTTTTGAGCTAGTTTTTCATAGGAGGAAGGATTCCTTCTCTTGGGAGATCAGCAAGGAGGTATTCTGAGCACATTTCATATCTTTGGCATCAGGCCAAGCTAGCACATCCAATGACAACACAGTTTCAGCTGGGAATTGCGTTATTTTGGATGGCAGCTATAGAGGAGGATCTATTGGCTCTTTTAGAGTGTTTTACTATAGGTGGAGGGTTCAACATTTCATTGGAGGAGACCCTTTGAGGATATCTACATCGGATCCATTTTATTTCAGCCTTGTATTACATGAGCTTCATTTTGCAGTGATTCTTCAATCCTAGGGCTGTAGATCACCATTTTTATTTGGGTGTATTTTCGGAAACCCTTCCTGAGTTCTCTTGGAAAGGTGTCTAGGAGGCTATATCTTCACTCCTAGCGTTATTTGAGCTATATAATAGCATATCTATATTGATCTATCTTTATGCAGCAATTTATGCCCTAAAATTGTGTTTTCATAGCTCTGGGAATTTGTATGGCAGTTATTTCCGATGTATTGGCATATTTTTCTTGTAGAGGCGTGTTTTGTATTGCTTGAGTGACTTGATCCTCAAGATATTGTGCCTATTGTTTGCTGATATGTTTAATAAGATAGCTGTAAATTTGTCTCATATCATGGTGTGTTGATTTAATCATTGTTCTTTCCATTATTGTGTTCATGTATTGCTCCTTCCCCATTTGGGAATATTACAGTGGTATCAAAGCATAATCTTGGCTCAGCCTGTGGATCTCAGCCATTATGCTATCAGAAGAATAAGAAGGAGGGGAAAGAGATCAGAATGGTGGAAAGAATGAGTTTTATCTCATCTCTTTTCAGATCTAAGGAGGACCTCACCAAGGAGTTCAAGCAAAGAAAAGTGGATAAAAGGAGAGAAACCGCACTAGGATTTCAAGATGAGGAAGGTCCATGTACTTCCTATCAGCAAAAAGAAGATTCGGTATTGCATAGAGCACCAAAGAAACATGTTATGCCCTTTCCTTTTGAAGACAAGAGGCATGATGATGGAGGAAACTTATATCATGAGATTCTAAGTGAGTATCTTGCAAAATATAAATCTCAACCTAGAGCTTTCAAGGAGAATCTAACTCTCCCCATTTTGGGGAATTTTGAGGTCTAAAATGGGCCTCCTAAGGAAATAATAAAATAATAGCTAAACCAATAAAATAATATTTATGAATTTGCAATTCACTTTTTTCACCAAAATCCATGTAACCAGAGTTAAATTCAATTCAAAATTTCTACCAAAATAAAAAATTTTAAAAAATTATATTGATGTGACTATAAATAAGAATGAGCTTTTCAAGAAAAAGTCATTATCATTGAACAACTAATGCATTTCTCCTTTGTACTTAAATAACTTAAAATATAAATTTAAATTTAAATTTATAAATTCTTAATTATATTATATGCTATTATTTAAATTTTATATTATTTAAATTGTATAATAACATGTAATTAATATACTATATAAATATAATATAATATAATATAATAAATGTATAGGGATATGCATTGTTTCTTTCAAGAAATATGAAATGACAATAATATAATTTTATTCAAAAAGTGTGAAATGACATTTATTATGAGTACTTTACTTTATGACTTTAAAAGTATTTAAAGCACTACCATGGTTAATCATGAGTTTTTATCCACCATTGAGAATGTGACAAGTAAGTACCTTTAACTCAATCAATGCCACCTCAACCATTAGGGATGATGTCAACCCCTAAAATGTGATTGGTTCTCATAAATTGAATTTTTATTGTACATTTTCCTTAGGAGGCCCATTTTAGACCTCAAAATTCCCCTAATGATAGGTCATTCAGCTCAAAGAAGAAAGGAGACCTTGTAGCAATAGAAGGAAGGAGGGTAATAGATTTATGTTTTCCACATTTTATGGGACATCCACTTGCACAACAAGAGCTTGGGGAATGAAGTTGGAAGCACTCAATATATTTAGTGGTAGAAAGAGAAGTTGTTGAGATTGTAGCGCTTCACCTTGAGGGTGAAACAAACATTTGCTGGTTCAGCCATTTGAGTCATGCAAAAGTGACTGCATATGTAGATTTTACTCAAAGGTTCATAAGGAAGTTTGACTAGAAGAGATCGATGGAGAAGGAGCCTTCACCACTACTTGTTGCAGGAGCACTTACATCAGGAGCAAGAACCCTTGCATCTTTGCCAAGTGGTCTTGATCTCTTGACATTTAGGGTCCCATGCACTATTCTGGAGATGCATGAGGAGGAGGAGACTTGTACCAGTGTTGATACAACCATAGAAGAGCAACCATCATCATCAGTAGTTGGGTAAGCCATCACACCGAAAGGATGAACCCTCGTAGTAGTTCAAGATGTTCCCAAGCTTTACCAAGGTATGTACATGTTTCCACTTTCCATTATTTTAGCACATCATATGGAGGATTGTGGGAATGTACTATTTCATGACCTAGGGTCAAAGTACATTGTTGATTTCTAGCAGAAGACTAACACTGTGTTGATCAGCCTTGATTTGTTCAAGGAGAATATATACAATCATCCTAGTGTATCATTATTGAGCTGCACACAACTCTTGGGGTTGGAGTGTATATTCTTGGAGGATGGGATGAGTATTGTCTTGAACAATGCAATACAGAACTATGTGTTCAGTAGAGAGCCAGATATTGAGACAGCAGGTGCACCACTATGGAGATCAGTAGTGTTGTCATTGAGCAACAACGATGAGTTGGGGGGGCAACCATTATTGGAGCATTCCAATTACCTTTCTACATGCATAGAAAATGATAGGCAGATGGTTAATGAGAGACATCTTATCTTCCATTGTTATGATGGACTTTTCTTGATGAGCACTTCATTTCTCAATGAGAAGATTTTTCCTTCAATATATTTGGATCCTTATGTGGTCAAATTGGTCATTGAGGAGTGGTATTCATTTGGAGATCTCCAGGAGATTGCATTTCAACATCCCATGAAATGCAAAGACATAAATCTGATTTAGGAGGATGGAATTTTCCATTGGAGGGATTCCACTTTTGGACTTGATGATAGACACTAACCATTTGTTATAGGTCAATTTGGACACCATTCATAATGACCTGGTTAAATAGACATCATCTGCATGACAAATGATCAAGGGTCTATCATTCCCTATCATTTCAGTTGCTACATGCCCTAAGACAAGAAACAAGACAAATCAAGCAAGACTTTCATCAAGAAAAGGTTTCCATGGTTTGAAGCTTATTATATAGCATATGAGAGCTCACCAACACAGGATCTAAGGGGCCTAAGTGCATTTCATATGCAGGTATCCCCATGCAAGGTTGCTCTGCAAAGCACTTCCCGACATTCACAGGTGCGCTGGTCACATTGGGAGCGAAATTCTCATTGTTCCCAAATCTCCACTTGGCCAGTTCCTTCTAGAAGAGTTCACATGTGTCAAGATTTGGATCCAAGTGTCCATTTCACATATACATGACTGGAAACATGTCTTTCCTATTATTGGAAAGTCATTGATTGAAAAACAACCTATAGTTCATCTATAAATTGAGCACAGATCTAAGTGCTTGAAGAGGAAGAATTTGAGTAGAGAAATGCTGGAGAATTTTCAATTGAGAGTTAGATTTGTGTAGCTGTTGCTGGAGAGATTTATACTGTGATGAGGTTTGGGAACATTGCTGTAAGGTCACTTAAAATTAGTCACTAGGTTGTAACCTCTCCTTCTATCATCAATAAAGAGTACTGCTTATTTTTCCCTATATGCATCTGCATTGGATTTGATTTTCCATATTGTAAGATCTTGGTTGATGTGTATGGTTTATGCTTTACTGATTTAGCTAGCTGACTTGAATAGATATCTATATTATTGCATATTTTATTGTTTCAGTGTTCTTTCTTGTAGGAAGCATTCAGCCCAAAAACCGCTTGAATTTGAAGCTGCAATAGAAGCGACAGAAGGAGTCATTTGGAAGCGACTGAACAAGTAAGCCTCCAATCCTCTCTGTGTATCTATTCTGAGTTAGGAAAAATAGTCATATAGTCTTTCACCTATTGTTCTAGACTAGCACCTATCTAGGGAAGAGTGATTTATCTGTAATTCACAATTCTGGCCCAACACCATTGGTTGGATGGGTGATGTTGATGAGCAAGAGGTTGGGAAGCCACTTGCAGATTTATGACACTGGGCAACAAGAGGCAAGACTGCGTTGGTTACTCTTGAAAGAGTTCGGTCATCATATGACACATTCTATTTCAAAAATTAGGTTGGTGAATGGAACTTGGCATGACACTTGCATCATATGGCAGCAAGGAGTTTGGATGTATTGGGGTGATATGATATATTTCATGTCAACCATCATGTTGTTGCTCCATAGTTTATATGATGATAGTGGGGGGAGGCAACAAGATTTTTTTTTGCTTTGGATGTTCTTGGGAGGAAGGGACTGATTTCCTTCCATACTTTTCATTATGATACAGGAATAGGTGATGGCACTATCATGGTGCAAAGGGGCTATTTCTTAGCCTTGGAGGATCAGGAGGTACTTCCACTTTGGAAGGAATATCCCATATATAGGATCATTATGGTTGATGGCTTTGACATGTGGTATGTCAAAAAATGGAGCTATGAGATTACAGGAGCCTTATTACAAAGGCCAATAGCGATGTCACTCTGGAGCTTGGGTTTTTTGGTGGAGTGTTCCCAGGATCACCTCACATATGATGCACTTGATGAACAAGTAAGAGATGAGAGTGATGGAGTAGTGGATAGAGACATCTATTACCATGATATAATCTTCTTGACTTGGATCTCCAAGCATAAGGAGAAAGCTTTGCATGCAGCACATGGTTCATTCCTCTTCATGGGAGCATATCATACCACTATGGAGGGTTCATTCATGGATCTTATTATCAGGTTACTCTCAGTACATGGTAAGAATTTTATTTTTTCACTTATTGATTATCTAAGACAATATTTTCATTTTCTTACAATCTTTATACATTGCATTGCTCCACAAGAGGGAAAGCCTCTATTTGGGCTTCATGTTCATTTTGGGACCAACATCTATGATGGAGAGAGCCATTTCTTGTATGGATTTGGGCAAGTATTGTACTATTTCTTGTATTTTCAGTTGATATACAATTCCATTTACTATTCACTAGTAAGTGTGATGACATGCACAACTAGCAATTTGTTGGGAGACAACTTGCCACATCATGCTCTGAAACTGCGGTTGGTAAAACTGCGATGTGAATACTTGAGAAACTTTTGGTACCTTCTAGCACTATGTAAAACCTTCAATAATTATCTCATTTGGATTCCATATGATTATAATGTCATATTCATTTTATATGGGATGATTTGGGAAAGAACCAAAGAGTGGATTTTTGAGGATCCTATTGCCTTTTTGCTCCATGAAGGCAACATTATTGCAGCCCATATCTAGCAGCAGCTCTACACTTATCATAAGTGGATAGAGAGACAACGTGGGGTGGACAATTTGATCCATCATATTCAACTATACAGCCCACCTTCTTTGCAGGAGCCTAAGGTGGAGGAGATGTTTCATGAGTTGCCATGTTGGAGGGTGACTCACTTCTTGTGGATGATAACTTGGGGATGGAGACTTCACATGGGAATGATAGCTCCCAATATATTTCCGATTCCATGCCTCGAGAAGGCCTCTAGACCACAAATAGTTGCTTCCATGGATATTCCACTTGTTCATGATGAGAGCCATTTGGAATTTTCACCCAAGGCATACTCATACACTTGGCCGGAGTAGCAACCTGGAGACTTATTGATGAGACAACATCTTGTTCTTTGGAGGAGCTTATCACAGGGAGATTCTACAGGAGGAAGAGGATAGGCTCTTCATTTCTATCCTTACAGTTGCTTGAGGACAAGCAAAATTTGGGAGGGGAGGACTGTAATATTTCTAAATTAGCACACAACTAATTGGAATTTTAAATTTTAATTTTTCTCTTAGATAGAAAAAGAAGAAGGTATGGAGACCCATAAATCTCCTTAGTAGGAATAAAAAACACTCCTAGTGTGAATGGAGGTCATATAAAAGCTGGATTAAAGACCCTTAGGTGTGAAAAGGGGTTGGAGTATGTTGAATAGGTCAACTTTGACAAAATCAAACAACGTTGTTATGCAGGAGTGGCATTAATGGTGGGACATCGCAGTTTTGGAGGGAGATTTATTGCATGATGATGGAAACCCTGATGAGTGGGACCCAAGTTGATAAGGCTCACAATGTTTATAAGGAAGAGGATGGCAGCCATATGGGGTTAGCTTATGATTATTATTTTGATATGTTTGTTTAGACTTTTTCTCTCTTCAGCTGCTTAGCTTTAAATATTGTTGGTGTTGTTTAGCACAGGGTGTTCCCGGTAGGGAATCTCACCTCTTTCCTTGAGAGGCCTCTTCAGAGAGTATTGATATATCATTTCCACATATTTGGAATTCTGGCCAAGCTTCAGTCTTCAACAACAACATAGTTTCTGTTCAAATTTGAGTTGTGCTGCAGGGTGTTGCAGTGGAGGGTTGAGAAACCCACTTTCTGAGCTATTTTTTCATAGCAGGAAGGATTCCTTCTCTTGGGAGATCAACAAGGAGGGATTCTGAGAAAATTTTAGATATTTGGCATCAGGCCAAGCTATCATATCCAGTGACAGCACAGTTTCAGCTAGGAATTGAGTTATTTTGGAGGGCAACTACAAAGGAGGATCTATTGGCTCTTTTAGAGTGTTTTCCTGTAGGTGGAGGGTTCAACCTTTCATTGGAGGAGACCCTTTGAGGATACCTATATCAGATCCATATTATTTTAGCCTTCTATTAAATGAGCTTCATTTTTCAGTGATTATTCAATCCTAGGGTTGTAGATCACCATTTTTATTTGGGTGTATTTCCAGAAACCCTTCCTGAGTTCTCTTGGAAAGGTGTCTAGGAGGCTAAATCTTCACTCCTAGTATTATTTGAGCTACATAACAGTAGATATACATTGATATATATTTATGCAGAATTTTATTCCCTAAAACTATGCTGTCATAGCTCAGGGAATTTGTATGGCAACTATTTCCCATGTATTGGCATATTTTGCTTGTAGAGGCTTGTTTTGTATTGCTTGAGTGACTTGATCCTCAAGATATTGTGCCTATTATTCATTGATATGTTTAATAAGATAGTTGTACATTTGTCTCATATCATGGTGTGTTGATTTATTCACTATTCTTTCCATTATTGTGTTCATGTATTGTTGCTTCCCCATTTGGGAATATTACAAAAGTAATCTCGTTCATCGCAGAATGCGCAGAGCTAGACTGGAGCCCGAGGATGGGTATGGGGGATAGGTGGTTGTTCTGGTGACCATCTATCTTCTGACATATATAATATGGTCCTTGTTGCTTCTTTCCTTGTAGTTTTTCTTGTGGATTATGTGTCTAAGTCGGCTAAGTTGGGGTTTTCAACAATAAAGTGTCACTTGAAATCTAATACTGACCATAAATGACAAATGTGGGGACAATGGCACATGTGGTGGTTGCTACGACAAATATGACATGTATGTCATCTTCCCAAACTAAGTTTCTTTGGGAAACTTTCGGGATTTGATACCAATGGTTAAACGCCCTTAACTCAAGGCACTGTGTGATTAAGTGATCACGCTCGTCACATAGTGTGGAAGCTGCGACATGTGGTGTGGCCTCTGTTTGTCATCTCTAGGCCGTTAGGGTGACTGTATATGAGCAAGATGCAGGTTCCTCTCATACGTATAGTATGGTTTTGGCTTCACCTTTGTCCATTTTCATGGATGGTTCTGAGTGGTCTTCCTGGTAAGATTGTTCTAGGGCTTTCAAGGCATCTCTATAACATGGCATTTCTGGGAAGTGATGGGTATAATTCCCATAATGGTAGCATATGGTGCACGCATGATTGGTGCGTAATGCTTTTCCTTGGTTCTATTAGGTACCCGTAATTTGTCAGATTGGAAAGACCAAATGTACAAGGGTAACATCAAACCAACTTTGGATTCCTAGGACCTAGCCTTCCCAGACTTAGAGAGGGATCTCTCTATAATTTGTATAAAAGATGTAAACTTGATTGATTTTAGGGTTTTGATTTTAGGCTAGTTATAATGATTAGGGTTTGCTTGTTTTGTTTGTTTGGTTGGGTAGGTTTTCAAGTAGAACAGATAGAGTGAGAGAGATTCAGACCATTGGGTTATGGAGTCTGCAAAAGGTCTTGAAAAGTACAACAATAGGTCAAGGGTGTTTAAGAGGGAAAGTTAACAAAACCAAATGGATCTTCAAAGCTTATGTGAGTGAAGTGAACATTAAATTGTGAACATAGTAGGTGTAAAGGGAAGTTAAGAATCCTTTAACAAATACTTTAACAAGAAGGGCCTTTAAGATACTATGCATAAGGAAATAACCAAAGACGGGGCATACCATAAACTCCTTTGATCAAATTTCACCAAGTAAACCCCAAGATAACAATCCAACAAACCCTAGAGAGCAAGGAAATTGTAAATTCTCTAGTGATTTCACCTTTAGGCAAAGAAAACATTTAAGCTAACATATAGTAATGATAAAAGAGCAGGGAACTCCTAAATTCCTTAATCAAACTACAAATACCTTCAAAGAAACCATTTAAGATGGAAAAAAGGGCAAGGAAAACCATAAACCTCTTCAACCAAACCCTAATTAGCAATACTTCAAAGAAAAGACCTCAAAAAGTGTTGGGAAAAATACTGAGAGGGGGGGTGAATCAGTATTTAGGGCTTACTCAAATATTTTTACTTTTTCTTACTTCAAAACCTATATGCTAATTTTCTAAACCAGACTCGCGTATACACATGGATATCCTTCATAAAACTCGCGTATACACAGAGATCTTATTATGCCATTAATTCTTTACTTAGTTCTATGCAACATTCTTTCTTCTGATGATTAGATAACAGTAAGCATGTGTAGTAATAACAGAATAAACCATCACACATAAGCATCACACATGAACACCAGGATTTTAGGTAGAAACCCAAGTCGGGAGAAAACCACCACTGTCGTTGTCTCAGCCTTCAATATTTTATTATAGAGAAAACATCTTACAACTTATGTACTGGCGCAGACTCATACCAGTATGCAGGCACCCACATGCGCTCGTTTACCAGCCTCTCCTAGAAGGGAGCTATGACCCCCTGCTCTCGTTTACCAGCCTCTCCTGGAAGGGAGCTACGACCCCCTGCTCTCGTTTACCAGCCTCACCTGGAAGGGAGCTACGACCCCCTGCTCTTGTTTACCAGCCTCACCTGGAAGGGAGCTATAACCCCCTGACTGAAGGCTACAACCCTCAGCACCACCATGGACCACGTTTCATCAATTTTCACACTGGATCAAAAGCTTCCTTTATAACACAACTTGCAGGCCACGTTTCATCATATTTTCAGACTGGACCCTCTCCATACATTTAAGCACAATCATACATCATCAACAGATAGCAGTAACACAGCAGAACAGATCATACATTTCAAACTTCACACTTCCGCAAACCCTAATCTTCATACGTGCTTTCCTTTCACTGATCCTGTGTATATACACGCCTTCGACCATACAAACCCGCGTATCCTTCTGTACATATTACAGAGCTAATTTTACTTCCCATACGCACTTTCTCTTCAGTAAACCCGCGTATATACGCGCTTACTCTGCAGCGAACTAGCGTATAGTTCTTCAGACATTTAGGTCATTGCAATTCTTCAGAACAAATACATCACACAGATTTTAACCTTTACTTCAGACAGATGTTTGCCACATCTCAGATCTAATCATTCCATAAATAGATCTAGCAGATACAAATACATTCCAGATATAGATTCCCTTCTTCATCATTTCTTCATTGGTGCATCATACATTCAAATCTTTCATTCAACTGTAACCCTTTCCATTCAGATATGCTTCAGAGAGAAGTATTCATTCAAGCTCAGACTTCTTTCCACCCATTTTCACAATGAATTTCTTCTCCTTATACAAGTTTACCCTTTATCAATACCGTAAGCCAAAACCACATTACTTTCGATGGTATTCCTGGACGGGGTCACATAGACGAATCATTACTTAATACAATGGATCAATACCATGGTGGTTACCCCTGGTTTTACATATTTAGAGTGCTTTTGCCCATACGCGACTTGGCACGTTATTTCCCGCGTGCATACGCTACTTTGTCTAGACAAATCCGCGTATTCATTGAGATATACTCTTTTCATCATGTTCTAGCACATACTGACATTCCTTTCTGTACTCATTGTATATACATCAGATTTACATCATTTAACAAGTTCATCAAGACATATTCCATTAGGGACAACTTCATCAAGTAGGTTTCCATCATCTTCATCAAGTGGGTTGCCATCAAGGACAACACTCAGCATCATATTGCCAACAATCTCCCCCTTTGGACTTGATGGCAACCACGATGGTGTTTGATCATCACAACAGATAGATACATTAAGAATACAATGACACCATGTCACTCTTGACACCATTTATTCAAACACCATGTCACTCTCCCCCTTTAACATCAAGGGAGAAGGGCGGACCAAAACCAACACAAGTTTTTTTTTCTCCTCTTGTAGAAGGAAGTGTTCTGTAGATCTGATGTACACTGAAGTGACCATGCGCCCCCTGAGTTCATGCTGAACCTAAAAACATATTTTTCAATGAAGTACATGACTCTATGACCTTCCTATCACCAATGACTCATACTTACATCAAATATCCATCCAAGTGGATTTACATATGAGACTCAAATACCCAACCAAGTGGGTTTACACATCTCAACTCAACTACCCAACCAAGTGGGTTTACAAATTTGACTCAGCTACCCAACCAATTGGGTTTACAAATTTTGACAAGTCCTTACATGACTGAATATTACAATTTTACATCATGGGTCTCAACAAGACCTTTTTATCAAATTACAAGTATGAATTTTTATGACCAATACCAGAAAGACCTCAAGAGAGAGATCATATTTCAGAATCATCATAATGCCAACAATGCATTATACTTACCAAGACTAGTGCTCCCCCTGAAAATGTGCATCCAAACATCCTTTCCATATGTCCAAGGCTCCTCCTTAGCTTGTGCAATCTGAATACTTTTGACAGCAAGTCATCAGCAACAATCTCTGCATGATCTGTCCGGATCTCCGAATCATAAGACTTCCATCATATCCAAAAGATATTCTTCATCAAATAAGCAATCCGGGCTCATCCATAATCTTCAACATAAGAAACCATGTATCATTTCATTAGCATGATTATAACCAGAATAATGCTAACAGTACAATCATTAGCAGTCAGACTAATGCTCCCCCTGAACCTCTGCTCCTGATCTTCAGTTGTCATCCCAATTCTCTTATCATCAATGCATATGTGACTGTGTCTGTTGGAACTCGCGTGTATACACAGATTTAGTTCATTAAACCTGCGTATGGAAAGTGAATTATAGAAAATTTCACATTCCTCCATCTCCCCCTGAATTTGTCCTTCATGTACCTATCTTCTTCATGTCAGATGCTCTGTCAGCAATAATCATAACCAGATTTTCCAAATCAACCATGAGAATCATCATACATTGCTCACCCTGTGACGATACATTACTAAGCTCCATAATGTATCTCACATCACTTTTGCAGTCATTAAGAGAAGTAAGCTTTAGAAGCTGATGACTGCAGTAGGGTCAATATTCCCTACGTTTCTGACCGGTCCTCCTTCTTTTTCCAATTTTTCTTGAACTTTCTAATTGTGTGCTGAAAATTGTCCACTTTCTCAGATCTGTTCAACCTGCATTCTTTTTCTACATGTCCATACTTGTTACAAGAATAACATCTCATGTGTCCAGAGAAATAAGCATAAGAATCATAATGAGTATTTCTAATCTTCCTTCTTTTGCAATCAGCTGTTTTATGTCCATACTTGTTACATGAAAAACAATATCCCTTGAAGAAACAAGAGTACCTTTCTATGTAGGATCTGTTTGTTTGTGGCTGAAATGATCTGCTTCTGCAATTTGCTGCAGCATGCCCATAATTATGATATTTAAAGCATTCAACATTATTGAATGATTTCCTTTGATAATTCATGATTGTTAGTTGACCTTTTGTTTATTTCAACACTTCAGGTTTTGTTTTGACATCCTTTGAATCTTTAGCACTTCCTTGTGAACTAGATTCTCCTTTAACCATTTCATGAAAACCCAGACCAAGTTTGATAGAAGGAGACCTTTGACTACTAAGAATATTGTCCAGAATCTTAGTACTATCTTGAAACCTCAAGAGTTTATCCTTTTCTTCTAATTTACCTTTGAGAATGTTTACCTCAACCTCCAAGCCTTGGAATTGCTTCTTCATGCTTTCTTCTTTCCTTCTTCCGTCTTCTACTTGATCATTCAGATTTAGAATCTCTTCTTTCAACCCATTTTCTTGTTCTTCAAAAGTTTGTAAGAGTTCTTCATTCTTCTTATTTGATGCTTCGAGATCAGCTTTTAGAGAGAAGATTTTTGCTTTAAGTTCTTCATTCTTCTTATTTGATATTTCTGGGTCTTCTTTGAGAGAGATTATTTCAGCTTCAAGTCTTTCATTCTTCTTGTTTGAATCTTCCAGATCTTCTTTGATGGAGACAATTTCTGCTTCAAGTCTTGCATTCTTCTTGTTTGATTTTTTGAGATCTACATTTAGATCGTTGATTTCTGCTTCTAGTCTTTTAATTCGATTGGATGCATAAGCATGAAACCTTTGATACTTGTCTGTCTATCCATTCAGTATTTCTATCTGTTCTTTCATTTGAGAGATCATATCATCATAGATAGATTCTTGTCTTTTAGATGCTCTTTGTTGTTCTTCAATTTTAATCTTGAGAGCCTCTTCTAGATCCATGACATTACTTTCACTATTTTCACCATTGCATGCACAAGAAAGTGAGTCACAAGAAAAATTATCAATACCTGTTTTATCTTCTTCAGTTTTTGCTGCACATGTTTTCTGAGATATCTCCTTTTCAGTAGCCTTCTTATTTTTCTTCCTTCCCATCATGACAGATCTCCTTCAAGAGATCAAGCTTCTGCAGAAGGACCTGCTCTAATACCAATTGTTGGGAAAAATACTGAGAGGGGGGGTGAATCAGTATTTAGGGCTTACTCAAATATTTTTACTTTTTCTTACTTCAAAACCTATACGCTACTTTTCTGAACCAGACTCGCGTATACACGCGGATATCCTTCATAAAACTCGCGTATACACAGAGATCTTATTATGCCATTAATTCTTTACTTAGTTCTATGCAACATTCTTTCTTCTGATGATTAGATAACAGTAAGCATGTGTAGTAATAACAGAATAAACCATCACACATAAGCATCACACATGAACACCAGGATTTTAGGTGGAAACCCAAGTCGGGAGAAAATCACCGTTGCCGTTGTCTCAGCCTTCAATATTTTATTATAGAGAAAAAATCTTAAAACTTATGTACTGGCACAGACTCATACCAGTACGCAGGCACCCACCTACGCTCATTTACCAGCCTCTCCTAGAAGGGAGCTATGACCCCCTGCTCTCGTTTACCAGCCTCTCCTAGAAGGGAGCTACGACCCCCTGCTCTCGTTTACCAGCCTCACCTGGAAGGGAGCTACGACCCCCTGCTCTTGTTTACCAGCCTCACCTGGAAGGGAGCTACAACCCCCTGACTGAAAACTACAACCCTCAGCACCACCATGGACCACGTTTCATCAATTTTCACACTGGATCCAAAGCTTCCTTTAGAACACAACTTGCAGGCCATGTTTCATCATATTTTCAGACTGGACCCTCTCCATACTATTAGTCATCAGTATTTTTTACTTGTTAGCGATGACTAGTTCAACAACCTAGTTTTCCAACAGCTGATCTTAAAAATTTGCCAAATTTGCCAGCCGGGAAAACATCCTTAAAACTTTTTTTCTCTCCTTACTTTTTAGTTCGTCCATGATAAGTTGAAACCCCATTATCCAATCCTACCTAACTGTTAGTATGAATCCTTTGTCGAAGTGTACGAAAAAGGACCACTTTAGCTACGCATAACTAATAGCCCTAACAACAAAAGTGGCTACCAATATCTTCAGATCTGCGGTTAGTTAGACAAGAAAAGAGCTGCAAAACACCAGATCTATGCATGGAAAGACATTAAGCAGTAAAAATAAGGGTTTGCTCCATATACCAATAGACAAGACAAGAACAATTTTTGAAAGAATTTTTGTATTAATGGGGCACCTGTGAGGAAAACTAGAAGGAGTATCCAATTCCCCTCAATGGGATAGGTTCTTGGAAGTCCTCAGCACTTCAGATCTAAGATTTCTCTCTCTAGTTGATGTAGAAAACCCAATGCAAAGAGTAGAGCTCAATGGGAGCAAATGATGGAGATGTGTGACCAAGTGTATAGATCCAGAGTGATCTAATAGGCAACAAAAGGTGAGGAATGGTAGGAAAAAACCTCCTATTTATAACAAAATATTGGGTCATTCTAGATCTTGGTGCATGGGTTAACCAGATCTAGATCCACTTTTTATGGAATATTTTATTATATTTGTTGGAGGGAAAAGGTATTTGACTTGGGTCAAATCCCTTAATTTGTCAAAAATAAATAAATAAATGATTTATTTATCTTTTTAAGGAAGAAGTTAGAAGATAATCAAATAAATAATGATTTATTTAATTATTTAAGGAAGTGGTTGAAATATAATCAAATAAATAGTGATTTATTTAATTATTTGTGGGTGATTTGGTCATATTTAACAAGGAATATCATCTAAATAAGGTTTAAATAATTATTCCTAGAAAATAATAAGATAAATAAAGGTTTATCTAATTAATTTCTTTGATTTTGGGTTAAACATGACTGGGAATAATAATTAAATTATGGTTTAATTAATTATTCCGTGAGAAAAATCAAACAAATATAGGTTTGTTTAATATTTCCTTTTGGGGTTTCCTGTTTTAACATAGTGAAAGCAATTTTACTTGGGGTAAAATTGGTCTTACATGGTGTACTTGGGTCCATCTAATGATAATAGGTTAGATGACCAAAAAATGGTGTAACAGATTTCCCCCCAGCGTGCGAGTGTTAGGAGAAAATCATATGACCGAAGTACGTTGTAAGAACTCAATCACCAGACATCAAAAGGGAAGTCAGAGAGAGAAATGTGAGGTAGACTAATGTGCTGAAGAACTAGACCCTGAGGAGACGAGACTTACAGGTGCAACAAGTCTCTTTTTATGAGAGGGTACTTGTGCTAAAGGCGGCGGGGGAGGCATACCTATGCCCGCCGAGACAAAGTACAAAATAATAGTGTGTCCAGTAAACAAGGGACCGAACCATAAAGTACAACTGGCATAATCATGAGCCAGATAAAAATACAATGAGGAATCCCACATACATGCTGTGCCTGGGATAACAGCCAGGACTTGTACAATAATATCTGAGTACATGAGATACAAATACAACCCAAGTGCCCCCTGCAAATGGGGAAGGGCTCACAAAATCTGACTGATACATGCAAATCGAAGAGGCGCTGCAAGTGGCTCTGGCCAACATCATCAAATATCTAGAGCTGCATCGAAGGCTGCAAAGAAGAGGTCATCCGGGCATGTGGGGGGCTACCTGCAGGGCCACCCCCTCATGAGGGTTGAGACATCTCACACACACTCGGGAATCATCAAGAGCTGCTGTTGGATCACTGGACCATCAAGTATACGAATCTCGATCATGCTGAAAGGAGCTGGAGAAACAATCAAGTCAAAGGGAAATGAGAGATCCCTTTGCCTGATCCGAGGCACCGAACAAGAGTGGAAGTTGGAACCAAGGTACACCGCCGTCTAGACCTGGCTTCTAGAATGAAAGTGCTGATGTCGACAGAAGGAGGTCCGCCATAGTTGAGGGAGTGAGATGTCCCCAACTAAGGCACGAGAGAAAACAGTAGAGCGACGGACAGACTGACACTAATGATGAGAGTGAAATAGAAAGGAATGAGTAGCGAATGGACGACTTCCCTTGTTAGAGCATAAAGGGCATGAATGACATGGCAGCGACTGACACAATATCATATGGGACAGGGGACAGTGGGACTGAAGGTCATAATGTGCGACACAAGAGAGAGACCAAGCAATGAAGGATGGAGGGCTAGAGTGGGGTACAAAGGGACCCAGGAGAGACTCCATGAAGGCGATGATGACTCAACTTGGATGCTCTAAACAAGGGTGACTTGATGGTGCTACCACACAGTAAAGGCGCAATGGGGGACCATGAAAAAATGAGTACAAGATGGTAACTCATGAGGAAAATCGACACGAACAAAGACAAGTAAGGAGGCAAAATGGTGCCCTAAGTACAAGTGTTGTAAGTGAGGAAGTTCGATTTGAAGGAGAGGTGAAGTGATCCTTCTTGGACAAAATAGCTCCTGGCGAAGGATGAAAGTACAAAAAATATGTTGGCTATCTAATAGAACATAAAACACACATCTCAGAAGGGAAATGCTAAGGGTAATATTTCTTAAGATAGAGTGCATTGCGAGGATTAGGAAGAGGATTGCCTTCAAAGTCCTCTAAAAGGTATGCCCCCTTACCAAGATCCTTACTGATAACATAAAGGCCTAGCCATAATGAGTCGAACTTCCCGTGACCAAGGACATCATGGGCTTGGTCACATACTAGAACAAGGTCGCCTTTGTGAAAAGGATGAGGCTGGACTTTTCGGTCATATTGAGCTTTGGTGCGTTTCTTGGCCGCTTCCATGGTTTGCAATGCAACACGGCGGTCTTCAGGGGCACGCTCAGGCATGATAAGTCGTTGTTCTAGAGGTTGGGTGTCAGGGAGAAGTTCAACAACCAGATGAAGGGAAGGGATTTCACACTTGATTGGTAAGACAACCTCCTCTCCAAAAATGAGGTGAGGAGGGTTATGGTTGAGGGGCATAGGTGCCCCCGAGCATGGTGTGGTCATGCCAAAATGTATTTAGAAAAAGGGGAATCTAAACACATTTAAATGATGTGGTGTGCCATTTGTTCTCGTTATGGTTATGCAGTTTGAGAAAGGCAATGGAGGATTACCAATCTCTTTTGGTACTGCATATAGGGATCAAATGGAATTTAAGTTTCCGAGTTGGCATGCCTGGTGTCACTATCCAAAAAAGAGGATTTGGAGATAATGAACTGATGCTCTCGTAGAAAAGTTATAGGTTGGTCAACAATAATGTCTAAGAGACTGGGTTGCTGATGTAAGATGAGGGAACGATAAGGGGTATCATCCCTAGAGTGATCTGAAGTGATATGGGACTCTAGAGGCTCTTCTAAATGTGGAAGAATAATGGGACTAAAGTCAACACGACCAGATACACTAGGAGAGTTGTGGAGAATTACTTCTCTTGGTCTCTCAAATGTGGGTGCCCCCTTACCCAAACATTGGGTTTCAATGTAATGGCCACAAGGTGGATGTGGTGTGAACGCATGGGTTCGATGTAAGGGGGAATAGATAAAGTCAGGGGTGGGAATTTTTTCCATAATGTCGTCATCGTGATAGAAGATGGGGTGACTGGTAGAAGAAAGACCGCCTGACGTGGTGAAGCGACCTGAATCATCATCATGAGAAGAGAGGTTCACATGCGCATCGTCACAAGGGGTGATCGAAGAGTAAGTAGATAGAGGATATACCGATGTTGAGCCCAAGATGATCGTGGAAGGCAGGTCAAGCGAAACAACAGGGGAGGATTCAGATGGAATGTTCCCCGAGGGTCTCATGGATGATGATAGGTAGAAAATGCTGGACGAAAGCTCCGTCATCTCGACATCAGGAGGGGGAATGTCAATGGGAGCAGTCATATCTAGTAGTTCTGCTGAAGCAGAATGCGCAAATAGGGGAGAGGTGGACTCATTGCGCTTGGCCTCGAAATGGTGGACCGCGGCTAGAGAGGGGAGGAAATCCTCGAGGCGGGGACAAAGATGGGTGTAATGGCCATGGAGATCACACAAAGCACAGGGGCGGTTGGTGTGAATAGTCTTTGGGTTCTTGAGCGTGGTCGTGGAAGGAACAGAGGCTTCCGGGACCGTGGACTCAGGGAACGTGACATTAACCATGGGCTTGAGACGAAGCACTCCAGGACAGGTATGGGTGGAGTGGCCGACAACATCACACAAAGCACATTGGATGGTATGCTTTGGAGGCCGAGGAGGGGCAGGGTTTGTCGGGGCAGCCTTGTCCTTTGATTCCCCCTTGTGAGCTTTGCCCTTCTTACCCGAAGCGGTCACAACAGGAGGTGGTTCCTGTTGAGGTGACTGAGGCACTATTGCAGCGGGAGAAGTCATGGGGACCGGTTGAACCGGGGTCAAAGCAATATAAGGTTTGGGTTGACCAGGCGGGGTTGCAGCTGGAGGATCATGCTACCAGACGGGAATCCCAAGGGTCAAGTTAGGAAGAGAGAGGGTGGCCATGACCGGTACCGTGTACACTCCTGGTGGGGGAGCTAGGAACGGTATCTGCCCAGCAGGGTAATGACCAGGAGGGACGGCTCCGAGATGGTTAAGGACAGGGGGAACTGATCTAGGAGAATAAAGGGGTTCAGGGATACTAGCTGTAGGGGGAGGGCCAGAAGGAGGAGGTCTGGCTGGCTGAAATGAATGGCTAGGAGCGGGTTGCGGAGGGCGAGGGGGAGGTTGCTGACTAGCCGAGGCAGGCCGCTTATGGGCAGCCTGAGACGATTGCATCATGCAAACATTCGATAAGCTGGGATCAGTGATAGGAGGAGGGGGAAGGTTAGGGAAAGTTCCAAGCAGGGATGAATCTTTGTAAATGCCGGGGGAGACACTGGTCAAGGAATCGACAGTTTGCTTGTTGGCTACAGAAGAGATGGTCGTCTCAGGTGAGGTCTGAGATGGTGGCTCATGAGAAGATAGCTGGTCAATGGTGACTATCTTTCCATTGTGCGGGAAAGACATCTTGCGGAAAACCGCGGATGGGACAGCAGACATGGCATAGGTGTAGCTGCGCCCCAATAGAATGTTGTAGTCTAGAGGGGTGTCAATGACTTCGACGTCAACGCAAACGGTCTTACCGGCGAGGGTAATAGGACAGTTACGAAACAAGCCAATGGGCTGGGAGGCATGACCGTCCCACGCTCGAAGGGTGATCGTGGAAGGGGCCAGCTCAAGAGATCCGAGTTGCTTCCAAACCGAAGCGGACATCACGCAGGTGGATGCCCCCTCATCAATTATACACCGGGACACGTTGGCGTTCCTGATTTTGACTGGGATTTGGAAGGCGACGGAAGGAGGAAGGGGAGGATGGTCCGATTGAGTGGCGTCGAAAACAATCATTTGGTCATCAGCAGGATCTACAACGCCCACGGCAGATAATAGAGCCTTCTTTTGGGAAGGGCACGACTGGAGGAGTTCCAGTGTGGAAATGGCAGCAGGAGATTGCGCCAAATCATCTACTATGCTATACGAATGAGCAGCTCGACCAGAAGCAGCATTTCGACGTAATGGTCCCTTAGGAATCTTGGTATGGACCTCAACTTTGGGTTGAGGGATATGTAAGGGATCACTGGATGTTGAAAGAGGCTCTGTAGAACCTGAAGAGGGAGGCTCAAGGGCAGACTGAGCGAGAGGCGTGGGGTACTGGCGAGACCGAGTTTGAAGGTTAAGGTCGACGGTTAGAGGTGGATCAGAGTTCATCATGAGGATCTAGTAATTGGAGGAACCAGAAGGGGAAGGTGGAGTGGCCACCTGTCCGTTAGGTGGTTGGGTAGCCATGAATCCCTGCTGTGCATCCACCGGCTCTTGAGGGGGTGGTGACGGCTGTTGCAGGGGTTGAGAAGGCAAGGGAGGCGAAAGCGCATATGCTGGAGGAGCTGGCGCACCAGGCTGCAGATGAGGGTAATGGTTAGGTTGGGAAACATTGAGGTAAGCAGGAGGTTGGGAAAAAGGATGAGGCATGCCGTATCCTAGATGCATGCTACCGGGAGGGGGAGACGTGCAGGGAGTGGTGCCCCCTCCCCCAGGAAAACCATAGCTCATGAGAGGTTAAGCGGATGGATGAGAGATAGATCCAACGATACTGTCGGCGGAATGAGGTGCCCCCGGTGTATGGGAATCACCGGGTTTGGGGAGATCAGGTAGGACAGTAGGATCATAACCTGTCTGAGCGTAGATAAGGTCATACTTTAACACCATTAGGAGGGCATCTTCTTCGGTTTGAGGAAAATTCGATGCGACATCTTTCCCGATAGGGGACAAGAGAGATCTAAGGAACCAGTCCATGTAGACATGGTCTTCGAAGGGAGGAGATTGGCATAGGCTCCGTCTTCTTCGCCATTCCTGGACATGGGTAGAAAGGCGGGTCGAAGAGGTTTGCTTGAAGGAAGTCAAGAGTTCGAAACCAGTGTCATAACGAAGGGGAAGCTGGAAGTAAGATAAAAAAGCCCGGGCAAGAGTTGCAAAGGTGGTATGGGAGGAAGTGGGCTGATCAACATACCACTTAGAAGCTTCGCCTGTAAGCGTGCGTTGGAACAATCTAAGACGAACATAGTCATCGGTAATGGAGGTAGATGAACACCACATGTGGAAAGATCGTACATGATTGGAAGGATCTTCTCCAGCACGGCCTTCAAACTTTGGGATGTCGGAAGGGAGCTTTGTCGGCATAGCAGGCCAACTAGCGTCATGGTGTATAGGGTCGTTTGTCAACCGGTCCAAATCGAGGAGGCTGAGGCCTGCCAAGAAGGGGAGCACGGGTGCAACCGAGGTAGTTCCTGTGGCGGCTCCGCTAGTAGTAGTTCCGGCATTAGGGCCGGGAGCACTGCTAGCGTGAGGCCCTGGACCAGACATAGTGAAGGTGACAAGGGGAGAACCAGAAGGAAAAGGAGAACCCGATGAATCAGGAGAGGAGTCAGAGTGCGGACTCAAAGGAGGACTGGCTCGACGACGGCGGGGCGGAGCAGGTCGACCAACCGGAAACTGAGGGTGAAGGCCAAGAAGTCTCCAGGAAAGGCACCTTGGGGGCGTAATGATGACAGGAAGAAGGAAACCGACAAGGGCAGAAAGGGACAGAATCAAGAAGGGTCAAGGGCAGACAAGGTGCAGTGAAAATTGATTTTAGAGTCTTTGCTAGGCGGTGTTAACCAGGCGCTTCTTCACTTAGGGTTAGTGTGTGATGTGCGTTAATTTTAATTTTTAAACCCTTTTCGTTTTGAGAGCAAGAAAAAGTGTGTTGCGTAATTGAAAAGAAATCTGCAGATAACAATATAGATTGCTGAAATAACAGAACATTTAACAGCTAACCATGCATCAA
Source organism: Pinus albicaulis (assembly GCA_034641835.2). Classification (NCBI taxonomy): domain Eukaryota; kingdom Viridiplantae; phylum Streptophyta; class Pinopsida; order Pinales; family Pinaceae; genus Pinus; species Pinus albicaulis. The sequence goes on along the minus strand of CM076578.1, from coordinate 1,317,513,713 downwards.
TTGAACCCAAAAAGGCGGGTCTCTCAAAACTACTCTAAAAGAGGGCAAAAATCTATTCAAAACACACGTAAAAAGAGGCCAATAGATCTAGGGTCAAAAGGGACAGGGATCTAGAGGATAGAGCTGCTGAAAAGAGGTGCAGATCACAGCCAAGAGACAGAGGCAAGGTGGCTGGAAAAAGGAAGGAAATCAGCAAGAAACAGAAAGGACAGGGAGGAGGTCCTAAAGAGAGGTCCAAACAAAATGACAAGAGGTGATTTGAAAGGAAGGAAGGCTGATTTAAAGGGATTGGAGGATGAGGTATTAGATCTGAAAAAGGGAAGGCTGAAACTCTGAAAATTTAGACACTTACAGTAGCTAAAACTCTTCCACAAAAAGTGGAGGGTACTGAAGCCCTAGGGGGCTAGATTCCCCCTTAGTTGAGTAAAAAAGAGCAATAATAGGTCTAAACGGGTGGAGACGAAGGTCAGACAACCCTGACAGAGGTTCAGACAAAACCCAGAAAAATTTCAGAAAAATTCCAAAAAAAAAATTTGACCTGTTTTTCGCTCAGGTAACAGTTTTTGGGCTATTTTCCGCTACCCAGGTCGCAGTTTTTGGGCCAAAAAGTGCGCCCTGGGGGTCCAGGTCGCAGTTTAGGGGCTGAAAAGTGCGACCCCCAACTCCGGTTGTCTCAGCGGCAGATTTTCGCAAAAGTTGCCGTCTCAGTTGCGGCTGATGTCTGTCACCTGCGCAATAGGGCCAGAAACACACGGAAGTTAGAAATTTGAAGGTTTTAGGGTTTTATGTCAGAAAAAAAACATAAAAATAGGAAAAATAAATAGCTGAAAAGAAACCCTAGGGGCTGAAGTAGCTGGATATGCAGGAATATGAAAAACGACAGCGGTCGTAATTTAAAACCCGTGTGGAGTCGCCATTTGTTAGTATGAATCCTTTGTCGAAGTGTACGAAAAAGGACCACTTTAGCTACGCATAACTAATAGCCCTAACAACAAAAGTGGCTACCAATATCTTCAGATCTGCGGTTAGTTAGACAAGAAAAGAGCTGCAAAACACCAAATCTATGCATGGAAATACATTAAGCAGTAAAAACAAGGGTTTGCTCCATATACCAATAGACAAGACAAGAACAATTTTTGAAAGAATTTTTGTATTAGGGCACCTGGGAGGAAAACTAGGAGTATCCAATTCCCCTCAGTGGGATGGGTTCTTGGAAGTCCTCAGCACTTCAGATCTAAGATTTCTCTCTCTAGTTGATGTAGAAAACCCAATGCAAAGAGTAGAGCTCAATGGGAGAAAATGATGGAGATATGTGACCAAGTGTATAGATCCAGAGTGATCTAATAGGCAACAAAATGTGAAGAATGGTAGGAGAAACCCTCCTATTTATAACAAAATATTGGGTCATTCTAGATCTTGGTGCATGGGTTAACCAGATCTAGATCCACTTTTTATGGAATATTTTATTATATTTGTTGGAGGGAAAAGGTATTTGACTTGGGTCAAATCCATTAATTTGTCAAAAATAAATAAATAAATGATTTATTTATCTTTTTAAGGAAGCGGTTAGAAGATAATCAAATAAATAATGATTTATTTAATTATTTAAGAAAGTGGTTGAAAGATAATCAAATAAATAATGATTTATTTAATTATTTGTGGGTGATTTGGTCATATTTAACAAGGAATATTATCTAAATAAGATTTAAATAATTATTCCTAGAAAAAATAAGATAAATAAAGGTTTATCTAATTAATTTCTTTGTTTTTGGGTTAAACATGACTGGGAATAATAATTAAATTATGGTTTAATTAATTATTCCATGAGGAAAATAAAACAAATATAGGTTTGTTTAATATTTCCTTTTGGGGTTTCCTGTTTTAACATAGTGAAAGCAGTTTTACTTAGGGTAAAACTGGTCTTACATGGTGTACTTGGGTCCATCTAATGATAATAGGTTAGATGACCAAAAAATGGTGTAACACTAACCCCAGCCATACTATGTCTGCCTGTCAGCTCTGAAAGGACAATCCAAGTTTGTCTTCAAAAGCTTTCTGTAAGTTAGGAAGTGGCGCTTTAAGGCATTTCACCCTTGGCAACCATCAAAAGGCCAAAAAACCTCCATCTGCTACAGGCCTCCCACTCTGCTAATGAAGTTAGTCACAGCTCTACATCGCGCCACTTACACACCCCTAAGTCTCAGCACTGCATAGACCACAGTCTCAAGCTGATTATTAGGTGTTTTACACTGTTTATGGATTTTATGAGCACAGGAAACATGTCACCATCTCAGAAGAAAATTTTCGATTCCACATTAGAAGAACAACTGCTTCTCAATGTGAACATAAGCCTGAGATATATCTGCAGGACAAAGAGTTTCTCATCAAGACCTTGCAGCTTCATTCAGCATGAAAACACAGTAGAAGAAAGATAACACTGCCAAACAAACTTGTAATTTGTCATGGCCAAGAACCTCCTTCATCTACAAGCAGAGGGCGATCGCCAATGTTGACTTGAAGAAGTTGCAAAACTGATTGTAAGCACAGGTTTGTTTTTTACTAGACAGTGAAACAGTGACTCAAGGTTTCTGAGGGAAAGTGATGATCAAAACAGGGTTAAGATCTGAAATGTTCAAATCAAGTGAAAGCAGATTTTTTTGTCTTGTGCCCTAAGAAAGAACATAAATTGAAGTTACAAGCATCATCGTCATGGCGCAACAAAAAGAGACTCCATTGATCAAAGCTATCATAACAAAACATCTCTGCAGGGGTGCTAGTATGAATGGCTCAAATCAGTGCTGAGCATGAAGATACTTCAGTAAAAAAGACCTCTGTGTACTCTCATATTTCTGTTGGGTTCTGGAATACAGTCCATGGATTCTGGATAAACATAGAGAAAAAGCAGGCAAGTAGTATATAGCCCTAGACATAAGACATCTTGATATCAGTCAAAGCGCCAGTGTAAGTCCAGTTGTTGCAATCTACACTCCACCACAAAGACAAGTTTTGTTCTTCAGATGCAGCAGGTTTGGTGATTTCAGAGCTCCATTAGAAGAAAATGGCCAATAAGAGCCTTGGTGTCTGTGAGTAATTATAGCTGCTTTTTCACATCTCACATACTTATCTTCTCAACACAAAGGTATAAGAAGGTTATGATCTGAGTTTTAAAAAACCTTGGGGAGGCATGTCATTATTGAAAGCAACTCTATTTATAGACAGGTGCCTTTTCAAATATGCTATAACAGCTGACACAGAAAATCTAGGTTTATGTCATCAAGAGACATCACCATTGAAACTATTGTTCATAATAGGCAAAAGAGGTGCTTTGTCATATTGTTAGTTTTTTGGAAAGCTTGAAACAAACATAGGTTTTCATTATTCAATGGACAGAGACATCATAATGATATGTTTTGAGCAGAAAGTGTATTGGAAAGCAGCGCCCTTCTTGATCAATAGACCATGACAAAGTCCAAATAAATGCAGCAAATTTTTGACACCTACAGTTGGAAAAGGTTGATGAAGCACTTGGAGGCAGAAGTTGTCAAAACAAGTTAAAAGGATAAGCCTTATCATTTCAAAAGACAAAGCAGTGTCAAATACTTTTTGTGGATTTTCTGTGTTTAAATATCACCAACAGTGCTAACAAGTGGCAGAGGATAGTTTATATGTTATTAAGGTTTGATTCCAAGATTGGAGCTCTGTGCTAAGTAATCATCAAAGGATACAGTGGTAGCAAAAGTCACCTTTTCAAACTATAATGCATGAGTCAAAACAGTTTTAACATTTCCAAAACAGGTTTGTTGGTTATAAAGGGTTGTTCCATATGGAGACTGTTTAAAAAGCACAAAATACCTCACTGCCAACATTATTTCAAAACCCGAGTTTTACAAGTGCACCAAAGGTTATGATGAAGAAGGCAAAAAGCTTTGAAAACCTTTGCAAAGACCAACCAAAGGTTCGATTGCATTTCAAATAACAAAGTGGCCGTTGGGTGTTTGATGTGTCAAAGGAGTGAAGTCGAAGGGCAAAAGTTTCATTTTCAAAATCTCCAAGCAAGAAATCGAGCCTCTCTACAATCTCCAAGCATTGGAAAGCAAGTTTCGGGTCAAGTTGCAGAAATTAGAACGAGGTTGAACCGTTTTAACCCACGCGGCACTCCTGTAGGAGTGCGCGGCGCTCCTAGACATTTCTTTTGAATTGTGCCACAAGGGCGCGCGGCACTCCTGTAGCCGCGCATGACGCCCCTGTAGCGGCGGGTCACGGGCGCCTGACATCGACCCGATAGGCCACCCGACAAGTTTTCTACGCGGCGTTCTTCTCCACAAAGCTACCGCGCATACTTCCAAACTCCAAACGCCTTCCAAGCATCCTCCAAGGTGATTTCAACGCATCAAGAAGATTTTTTCATCACATTTTAGAGGTATTTCAACTGTGCCCTCTGAGTTTTTAAAAAAGGTGTCAAAGTGGAATAGGGTGTTCTATTTCAAAACAGGCCTATGGTTGTTTAACTGCTGAAGAGGCTTAGGTACAAGTTGTTTTCTTTACTACCACAGAAGCATTTCAAATTATGCCTACTCCGCCCTTTGACCACAAGGAAACTTGGACTGTTTTGCTCCTTTGTTTTGACCGAGTTCATATATCATTTCATACTGGTGGACTGCATTATGAGGGTTTAGTGTGTTGATCAAAGGGATCTGCCCAGCATTTGACCTGCTATAGATTTTTAAACACCACAGTATACAAATCTTTTCAAACTCTGTCACCCTATATACAAAAGTGTGTTTTTTGCTGTGTAAGTATCAGTGGTTTAGAAGTTGTGGTAAAGTGTTGATATGACCGATAAGGTCCCTACAGGGAAAGAACATCTGTTGAGCCAAAAAATTGTGTGTTTTCACCTTCTTAATCAAAGAAATAGGGTGTTTTATTCTTCAAAATATCAAAGAGCAAGGTTAACCCTACCAACCACAGAGGGGGTAGTTGTTCACTGTGTACACTTTGTGACTGCCTTTTTTATTCTTCAAGATCACTCTTAAGCTGATATTCAGATAGTTGTAAAGGCATTCTTCTAAGGAGGACTGGGGTTCTACATTGAAAGAAGAGCTTTGATTGTGTGAAAGGATAAACTCCTACAGCCTTTATTTGAAACTTTGGAGCATTTTTAAAACTATGTCACCTTTGTTCCATAAACTGTGAAATTGATTGTATGTCTGCACTAAAGGTTGGCTGTATATGATATGAGCTTTGTTGATTGATTGGATTACTAGAAAAAGGCAGGATTGTGAAGTTGAAAATTTTACCATTGGCCAAAGGTACAAAATAGGTTGTTGAGATCCAAAACAACACAGAGCAAGGTGACTTTGTCACTATACACAGCAATTTCACCTAACAGCCTATCTTCATGTCACTATGTTTTCTCTTATTAGAGGGTCTACTGGCTGAGATACATATCAAAGGTGGGAAGTCCACTTTTTCAAGGAGCAGGGGTGTTGTATTGTGAGGGAACATTTTGCAATCATCCAAAGACATTGTTTTCCATCAAAATAGTGAATTCACAGAGTTTAGCTTAAAAGAAGGCAGTTCAAAGGCAGTGAGGAATTTTGGTGCTTCAAGAGCACATCTAGATCAAGATGCCCCTCTAGGAAAGACAACAGGAGCAGCATGACAGTGGTAAAGATGAGCAGCAGCTGGAAAAATAGGAGAAGAGTGCTGAACAGCAGTAACTCAGTAGTGATAAATAGCAGTTTCAAGAAGAAAAGGGAGAAAGACACCTTCAGACTTGGGATTTTGGCCCGATCTTTAGAACATGTTGCTAGGAACCCTTGAGGGTCATGCACCCCAATTTTGGGCCCATTTTGACAATTTTTGGTTTTTTGGCATTTTTGGGTTTTTTGGTCAAAAACTCATAAATTCGCCATTTCATTTTGAGGATTCGTCAAGGGAGGAAAATGGTATCATTGAATGCCATAATTTCATGAGCATTCCCTCAGTGATTTTCAGAACATTTGGAGATCATTTGCCCCCTCAAAACGGCGAAAAAGGCTCTCTTTTTGCACACTCTGCCCGGTCTATCAGCAGACTGTAATTTTCTGGTTTTTTACACACAGGTACATATTTGGAGGACTTCCATACATCAGATTGGGGAAATTTCAGTTGCGCCAGAAATTATACACTCATAGCTTTCCAACGAGCTATCATGAGCCTCGTTTCGACATCAGGAAGGCTGCCAAATGTTTCCGGCAAGTCAGGGGACCTTTTTCTGATGTAAATTTGAAGTATTTTTGTAATTTTTGAACCTCTAAAATCTGCGTTTTCCAAATGTGCGTTTAGCTATTTTTGCACATGAAAAATTATGCAAAGTCAATTAAATTCCCTTTTTTAGCATTTTTTAGATATTTTATGAGATATTTTTGTGCCTTGGGCTTTGCAAAGCCTCAAGGACAAGTTTAGATATTTTGATTAGGCCAATAGGATGGCAAGTTGAACCATGAGGTTTTCCTCACTTGAGCCTATATATTCCAAAGGCTTTCATTGTAAAACAAGGCTGAACTTGAGAAGAGAAGCAATATATTGGTCATATGAGATTTGAAGGAAATACTTGTGTTATGCTTTTGGATTGACTCTTGGAGGTTCTTGGATGAATGAAGAAGGATTGTTGATGGATTCCATGACTTGGTAGAATGGTATAGTGTCTCTTTCTATGTTGTTGTCTTCTAGTTTTCATTCATGAACACATGTTTCTTGCTTGCTATAGATCAGTAGAGAAAAAATTTGACACCTGCCCTTGGAGGCACCTCAATTTCCTGTTTCTTCATAGCTTTCATGTTTTCTTCTTCCTTAGTTACATTAAAGAATTCTTAACTACTCTTTAATAACTTGAGGACATTGTTGCTAGTTTCATTCATAATTCTATGCATGTTAAGTAGGATGTATGGTGTGCCCTACTTACCTATGGCTGTCCATAGTCCCATCCATGAAACTATCTCTTTGACTGATTAGATTATCATCTTGTTGAACCAAGGAGGCCTAGTTTCGATCTAGCCCTTTGTCTAAAACTATGCGAATCTTGTTGTTCAAAGTGCCCAATAACTTAAAGTACTGTGTTTAGGCGTTCCGGCATAGTGTTTTGAGTTGTTAGTCCGTCTTACGTGTTTTCCCCAAAGTCTGATAGCCATTTCCCGAAGTTAGAGAGTCATACTCCTTTATGCATGGCTTGAATGTTTGTTTCAATATATTGATTAGCTTATAGTTACATTTTGCATGATTGAGGGTTTGCCTTACCATGTTTATGTTGTCTATCAAACTAGTTATGCTTGAAACTCTTTGTTGTTCACCAACTTGATGTCCATTTATTCCATTTTTCCTAAAGATCCTTTCTACCTTGAATCAAATCGGTCCTACAGCAGCCTTGTGTCATCATCTAATAGCTTCCTTGACCTTTTGACCCCATAGCCCAGTTAATCTAGCATCTTGTTACCGATTTTATATCTTTGATCAGTTTCATCCCTCACAAACTTAAAAACCAAAACCAAAAAACTCACTTCATAATTAGCCTATTATCAGAACACCATAAGCAAACACACCGATATCTTCTACGTATAATAGAGAGAGCCCTCTCTGAGTCTACGAAGGCTAGGTCCTTGGGCTCCAAAGACTGGTTTGATGTTACACTGTCATTTGGCTTGCCAATCAGCCAAATCACGGGACCCTAACACATACATTTAAGCACAATCATACATCATCAACAGATAGCAGTAACACAGCAGAACAGATCAGACATTTCAAACTTCACACTTCAACAAACCCTAATCTTCATACACGCTTTCCTTTCACTGATCCTGCGTATATACGTGCTTTCGACCATACAAACCCGCGTATACTTATGTACATATTACAGAGCTAATTTTACTGCCCATACGCGCTTTCTCTTCAGTAAACCTGCGTATATACGTGCTTACTCTGCGGCGAAATAGCGTATAATTCTTCAGACATTTAGGTCATTGAAATTCTTCAGAACAAATACATCACACATATTTTACCCTTTACTTCAGACAGATGTTCGTCTCATCTCAGATCTAATCATTCCATAAATAGATCTAGCAGATACAAATACATTCCAGATCTAGATTCCCTTCTTCATCATTTCTTCATTGGTGCATCATACATTAAGATATTTCATTCAACTGTAACCCTTTCCATTCAAATATGCTTCAGAGAGAAGTATTCATTCAAGCTCAGACTTCTTTCAACCCATTTGCACAATGAATTTCTTCTCGTTATATAGGTTTACCCTTTATCAATACCATGAGCCAAAACCACATTACTTTCGATGGTATTCCTGGACGGGGTCACATAGACGAATCATTAATCAATACAATGGATCAATACCATGGTGGTTACCCCTAGTTTTACATATTTAGAGCGCTTTTTCCCATACGTGACTTGGCACGTTATTTCCCGCGTGCATACGCTACTTTGTCTAGACAAATCCGTGTATTCCTTGAGATATACTCTTTTCATCATGTTCTAGCACATACTGACATTCCTTTCTATACTCATTGTATATACATCAGATTTACATCATTTAACAATTTCATCAAGACATATTCCATCAGGGACAACTTCATCAAGTAGGTTGCCATCATCTTCATCAAGTGGGTTGCCATCAAGGACAACACTCAACATCATATTGCCAACAAAAAGAATGTTTTAAGTTATACCAAAGGACGGGGCTAAACATAAAATTCTTTGGAATTGGCTCCATTAAATCATTCTTAAGATAAACAAGCTGAGTGGGACTAGAGAGAAACTAAGAAATCTCTAATCTGACCTAGCAGAGGAAAACATCTAAGTAATAGAAAGCAGACAAAGTTAAGGTGCCTCTAAACAACATTTCTTAACCTAAACTTTATGTTCTACTGCACAAGAAAGATGTAACAATATGAAAACATAAGAAAACAAATACTAAATAAAAAAGACATCACCATTAGCCATGTTCATGAATCCTACAAATGTGCATGTCTCATTGATATTTGGTCCAAAACCTTCATAATGCTCCAAAGTAAAAAACTCCTCCTAACTCAAAGTCTATGAAGTTTTTCTCAACCATCAACCAACATGAATAATGAGGCCTCCATGCAGTATTTAACTTTCAAAGGAAGTTCAAAACCCTAGCTAGGGTCTTAGAAGCCATTAATTTCTCATAAATGTCATTTTTTCCTATGAGACCATGCAAGGCCCAAGGCACAAATATCCTAACTTAATAAATGCAACAATAACTCCTCAACTAAAATTGGAGATATTTGCATATTAAGCCATAAAAAAATATTTTTCATTAACTCCTTGTGTTTTTTGTTGACTTTCAAGCAAGGGCGCAGTGCCAAGGTTCAAGGGCGCAGCGCTAGGTCAAGGGCACAACGCCAAAACTAGAAAAATTGGTCTTTTTGCAGTTGAGATTTGGAGGCTTTCCCAGTGTCCAAATGAGATCCATGATAGCTCATTAGAAATCCTGTCATGTCTAGTTTCCAAAAATTCCCTTATTTTTCAGAATGGATTCCATTTACCTGCTAAAAATCCAATTCTCCCAATACTGCTCAAGGCACAACACTTGTTCTGAAAATAGGGCAGAAAGTTGATTTGTTGCTTGTTTTTGGCACTTTTGGAGGACCAGTTTTGCTCCAAACGAGCTGAAATTTTCTGTGAGTGATGTCCTTGGCATGATGAAAATTAAAATGTAATCCATTTCGCCATTGGGTTCCCAAAAAAAGAGCACAAAGCCAGTGGCACTACACGCTTGGCCCTTCAAAACAGTCAAAATTTCAAATACTCAAAAAGATGCCAAAATTTGGATTTGTCTTGCTGATTATGTTTGAGATGCTTGTAGGGATGTATCACAAATAATTTCAAGTTTTTCTTTGTCCTTTGCCTATTTTAGGGATTTAATGTTTGCAAGGGATCTTTTGAGCTTGGACCTTGCAATTCTGTTCCTCAAGGCATAATGCATTGCCATCTTCTATAGAGGTAATAGGGTATGTGCAGCATCCTCACTCTAGTAAAGTGCATACAGCATGATGTGGTGGGAGTAAAGGTAGGAGAATATTCCTTCACATGTGAAATACTTCATGATAATTCTCATCATAGGTGCATATCTATCAAGCAAACGTGAGAACGTAAAAATGGATTTGTTGTGGTCTTTGTACCTAGGCTTTAGTTAGGGTTAAAAGTAACTCATTTCATGATTGGCTTGCTTGAACCATTTCTCCCCTACACTAGGTATGCCTGTGGCATTGGCAATAACATCTGTAGATAGATCAAAGTCTACCCTTGCAAGGTTAACTTGTTTTTCATGCAAGTTAATGATAAAGAGTCTGGATAGCTCAGGGTGGTTTTGTACCTACTACAGCTTTTCACGAAATTCATAGCAACCTACATGTTTGAAACATGAAACACTGAGGGGAGATGTCATTAGCTCCCTTGTGTTGAGGGGTTAAAATATATTGATCTTTCACCTTTGTTGTCATGCCTCCTTGGCATTTGAGCCTCTCCACCACTACCACTATCCTCTCCCTCTTCTGACATGTTTAAAACTCTATTTTGAAACACTAACACTAAATGTGAATTTGAGATGAAAGAGGGTAATCAAATGGAAGCCTTTGCAATGTAGGGGGTGAATGAATGAGCGTTATGACCATCTTGGATAAATGAAAACCCCTAAACCAATGTAATCACCCTTGTTTTGACTGATACTCTTTACAGACAGATGAAGTAATGGTGGAATTAGTGATTTCAAGTTTTGAACACTTAGGGTGTGATTTAGGGTTTCAATTTATTTTAATTAAAAATCATAAAAAATGCTTGAAGATGGGCTCAGGACCTGTAATTACCCCTACTAGTACTTGGAGAACCCTTGGCAATAGTTAGGAAGCAACCTAAGGTGTTTTGCGTGGTCAAATCACTTGGAGGACCCTCCTAGCCAAGCGCACAGTGCCAAGGCCAAGAGGTAGAAATTTGATAAATTATATGTTATACACTAAGATTCTCCTGATCACACACTATTTTAACTTCATGCACAATACAAAATATCTTATACCATTGATCATTAATTGTGGAAATAAAAACAATCGCGTGCGCACATTAAAACCATAAACAATCACACATATGAACACAGTATTTTATGGGAAATCTTAAAGCTGAAAACCCCTAAATATATGTATATTATATTTCATAGAGATCATGTAACAATCATCATAAAAATCTCCTCACAAAGCTCTCAGTACAATCTCCAATTGCTACACACTAATCAAGCCCGATCTAGCAAATCACATGTTCCAATCTCTACCACCCGATAGTCTGCCTCTACTACGCAATCCCTGCTGAAGAATGGCTCATAATGAACTTCGAACCACCTGGCTTGTACTGCGCAATCCTCATTGGCATCTCCATCAATGTGTGGTGCAAACTCATGCACCATTATAGTCACAACTGATAGTCACACTGCTCTTTCACCTACCTCTTCACTAGTCTCCATTGAAACTGTCCATGCACTGAAGTTAACTGATGTATTCTTTATTTGATTAATGAGTTTATAATTAGTGAATTAATTAATAATTAATTCACACCACTCTTACTAGTGTATCAATCAGTTAGACTAGATACAACTAGCTCAACTATGTTTAACTCAATTAAACTGAACACTACTCCATTAACTTCCTCAATCAACTCCACCAAACTCTCTCACATGAGTTCTAACTGAATTCTCCATGAAATAGCTCCACTTGACCCTTAGGAATAGTACAATTCCTTCTGTCAGCTCCTGTGCCACATCTGTGCACTTAACTGGAGTGCTCCAAGAGAATAAGATAATGTTTAGAGTCCAAATATTATTAAGAGCTAATAATATTCGACATATCTATTTTTAGACTAGCAATCTAAAAATAGATTCCGCCTAATATGTCTAAAAATAGAAGTCCATCTATTTTTCCAACTTGACCAACCATCCACAAATAGCATCCTGCAACTCATAGAATATGATCGACATGTCTAAAAATAGACTTTGTGCCAAAAATAGCCTGCGGGCCCACTTAGTGAAGGCGACTTCTTTTCACTAAGCTCATCATCTTGTTGCAATCTCAACAATCCCTCTCAACAAGATAGGGATTATCTTCCACCCCGATCCTGCCTCTGTGGTATTCACATTTGCTCCTAGTGAGTGCCTTCATCAAGATATCAGCATCCTGATCCTCCGTGGGAATCTATGAAAGTAACATGATCTTCCGCTGCACACAATCTCTGATATGATGATACCGGATGTCAATGTGTTTAGATCTATCATGAAATACTGGATTAACCGATAGTTTGATGCAACTCTGATTATCACAACATATCATAGTAGGATCTAAGTGTGAACCGAACAACCCGACCAGGATCTTCCTCATCCATATAGCCTCGCATGCAGCCAAACTCACTGCCATATACTCGGCCTCTACTGAACTGAGTGCCATGGATCTCTGCTTCCTGCTGTACCAAGCATTGTCGACTGAATCTTTAATCCCTCCAGAGATGTGCTCTTTCTCTCTAGTTGGGCTCCTGCCAAATGCGCCGTGAAGCCACATTGTTTTCACCTCATCAAGCTATGCTTTACCATAATCCATATCCGGATATGCCTCTGAGATATCTCAATACATGCTTGCCTGCCTTCCAAAAGAGCTTGGTAGGCTTAACCATAGCTTGTGAAAGCTGGTTAACAGCATAGCATATGTCAGGTCGTGTATTGACCAGATACATAAGCGACCCCACCAACTGTTGATAAACATTGGCATCCACTACCTCTGCCGATGTAGCATCCTCTTTCCACCATCCACCAGGAAGAGGAGTGTCGATAGGCTTGCAGCCATGCATGTTGAACTTCTCCAGTATCTCTCGGGCATACTTTCCTTGAGAAACAAATAATCCATCACTGCGCTGCCAAATTTCCAATCCCAGGAAATAATAAAGGAGGCCTAAGCCCTTCATCTCCAACTCCTTTGCAAGATCAGCCTTGCATGAGTGTATCAACAATTCATCACCCGTCAAAATCAAATCATCTACATAAAGTACAATGATCAGCAACTTACCCTCCACAACAATTTGGTATAGGTTCGGATCCGCCTCACTCTTGGAGAATCCAAGTCCGGTGAAATAACTGTCTATCTATGTGTACCAAGCACGAGGTGCTTGTTTCAACCCATACAACGCTCTCTTGAGCCTACACACATGAAACTTGCTGCTGAAGATCTTGAAACCTTCGGGCTACTCTATGTACACCTCCTCCTCAATCACTCCATTGAGGAACACAGTCTTCACATCCATCTGATGAATGTGCCACCCCATCTACGGTGAGAGAGCAAGAATCGTCCGTATGGAAGAATACCTTGCGACAGGTGCAAAGGTTTCCTCATAATCGATCCCCTCAATCTGTGAGAAGCCGCGGGAAAAAAATCTTGCCTTGTACTTCTCCACACTCCCGTCAGCTGCTTGCTTCACTTTGTAGATCCATCTCGAACCTACCACTAATTTCCCTTTTGGCCTTGGGACAATCTCCCATGCACTGTTTCTGACAATCGAATCATACTCTTCCACCATGGCATCTACCCATGCAGGATCCTCCACATCTTCCTCGAAAGAGGATGGCTCTGTCACGATACACTTGCTCATAAGAGCCATGTATCCAGTATACCGATCAAGTGACTGTCTCTGTCTGCGCTGTGATGTAGGTGCTCCTACAATCCTCTCTGCATCTTGAGCCAGTCGCTCAGCTTCTGTAGTGCACTTCCTCCCTCTGATGGTTGGCGCTGCATGAGTGGTCTCTTCCACTCCATGAACCTCCTCTTGTGGCTGATCCACATCCTGAGGCTCATCCTTAGGAATTAATAGCTCCTCATCTACATGCAAGTGTGGCTCCCTCTCAAGCGAACACTTCATGGCTTTCTCCTCATGAAATTTGATATCCCATTGCACAATAGTCTTGCGACTGTCTGGAAAATACACACGATAGTTTTGGGGTGTATCAGTGTACCCCACAAACATCCCAACCTCTGCAGTCAGCTCCAGCTTCTTTCCTTCGTCACATGAATGTAAATAGGCGAACCAAAAATCCTCAAATGGGAAATATCAGGCCTCTTACCAGAAAACGCCTCCTCGGGTGTACTCATGCCAAGTATCCTGTGAGGACAACGGTTTTGCACATAAACCGCAGTGTTGCATGCCTCATCCCACAAGTGTATGGAAAGGCCCTAATCATGCAACATCGCCCATGCAGCACCCAGGATTGTTTTGTTCTTTCGCTCCGAGACCCCATTCTGTTGTGGGTTATGAGGCGCTATGAGCTCTCTTCAAATTCCTTCTACGCTGCAAAAGTCCTTGAATTCGCCAGAGATGAATTCACCACCATTGTCGCTCCTAAGAGCCTTCACCTACTTCCCCGATTCTTTCTCAACCAGTGCCTTGAACTCACAGAAATTTGAGCATGTCTCGCTATTCTTCTGCATGAAGAAGATCCAGCACTTCTGAGAAAAATCATCAACAAATATCACATAGTACCTGTGCTTTGCTGTCGAAGCTACTAAGAAAGGTCCACACATGTATATGTGAATTCTCTCAAGGATCATCGTGGCATGACTATCCTTCTCATGAAAGGTGGCTTTTAAAAATTTTCCCAAAGTAAATCCATTGCACTGATCTAACTGTGCAAGTGTACCTTTGGGAAGCCCAATAGAAATCTACTGCAAAATTTTCAAAGCACCATGGTGAAGGTGGCCCAATCTCCTGTGCCACAGCTTGCCATCATCCCAGCTCACCACTCCTTCTACCTTTCCTGCCATTGTTGCGCATCCATCTACCTGCAACTAATAAAGGTTCTTAACTCGAACCCCTATCCTCCGGGTCTCACCGGTTGCCTCACTGCGCAGGAAAACCTTTCCCTCGCTAAAGAAAACATCATATCCCTTGTCTTCTAACATGGCCACTGAGATCAGAATCTTCTTCAATCCTGGAACATGCATCACTTCCTTCAATATGAAGGGTTTACTAAACTCCCTCTTAAAGGAAATGGTACCGATACCGGTCGCACTGTATCTACCATCATCGCCCATCTCGATGTGCACTCCAAGATCTTTCTCATCCATATCAGTAAACAAATATTTGTCTCCGGTCATATGAAAAGATGCACCACTGTCAAGAAACCATAATGAACCCATCACACTTGAGAACAAGCATGCGATCAGCGAAAAATCCAGCTCAAACTACGAGGCTAAGGCCTCTCTAGCTGCAGATTCAACAGCCTGCTTATTTTTCTTCTTCTGTGGACAATTAGTGGCGTAATGTCCATGTTGGTGATAGTGAAAGCACTTCACCTTGGACATGTCCTGCTTCTTGCCTTTCACACTGGATTGAGAAGCATTCTTCTTGCTCTTCCCCTTCCTTTCTTTGGCAGCCAAAGCACAATTTTCTTCATCTACACTCTTCGATGAAGATTTGTCCCTGGTACTCCGCCTTATCTCCTCTTGCACAAGATCCGACCAAAGTCGCTCCCATCCTAGCAATTTCTCCCGACCATTGATAGAGTCCTAATAGGAATGCCAACTCTTCGGAAGCCTAAGGAGATCCAAGCTCACCAATTCCTCGTCATCAACAGTAACCCCCACACTTCCCAGCTCATCCCTGCATTGGATGAACTTCGTGAGGTACTTGGGCATACTGTCGCCTTTCTCCATTTTTATGTTCCTGAGTTTATCCTTGAGCGCCAACTTCCTCTGGTCGCTCTTGCTTTGAAATAAATCTATCAAAGCTTTCCACATCAAGAATGGAGAAGCTTTACCATGAAGGCTGGACACTATGTGATCCTTCACACCTTCCAATAGAATTCTTCGACACTTTGCTATCTTCTTTTTCCATGCGTCAAGTGCGGCAACATCGCTAGAAGCAAGTTTTGGAATTTCTGCATCTATGAACTCCTTCAACCCATTGTCATCCAGGACCGCCTCCATCCTGTCTTTCCATGAAATATAATTTTAGCTACCCTCAAGGGCATACTCCAATCACAATCCGTTGAAAGACATCTCAACTTCGACACCAAGAAAACACTGCTGCAAATTCGAATTCCACCAGCTCAAAACTCAACCGCTTCAATGTTTTGCAATTGCTCCAATGATCAATATCTCTCTGATACCATGTAGAAATTTGATAATTGATATGTTATACACTGACATTCTCCTGATCGCACATTATTTTAACTTCATGCACAATACAGAATCTCTTCTACCATTGATCATTAATTGCGGAAATAAAAACAATCGCATGCGCACATTAAAACCATAAACATTCACACATATGAACATAGTATTTTATGGGAAATATTAAAGCTGAAAACCCCTAACTATATTTATATTATATGTCATAGATATCATGTAAAAATCATCATACAAATCTCCTCACAAAGCTCTCATTACAATCTCCAATTGCTACACACTAATCAAGTCCGATCTAGCAAATCACATGCTCCAATATCTGCCACTTGATAGCCTACCTCTACTGCGCAATCCCTGCTGAAGAATGGCTCATAATGAACTTCGAACCACCTGGATTGTACTGCGCAATCCTCATTGGAATCTCCATCAATGTGAGGTGCAAACTCCTGCACTAGTATAGTCACAACTGATAGTCACACTGCTCTTTCACCTACCTCTTCACTGGTCTCCACTGAAACTGTCCATGCACTAAAGTTAACTGATGTATTCTTTAGTTGATTAATGAGTTTATAATTAGTGAATTAATTAATAATTAATTCACACCACTCTCACTATTGTATCAATCAGTTAGACTAGATACAACTAGCTCAACTATGTTTAACTAACTTAAATTGAACACAACTCCACCAACTACCTCAATAACTCCACCAAACTCTATCACATGAGTTCTAACTGAAGTCTCCATGCAATAGCTCCACTTAACCCTCAGGAATAGCTTAATTCCTTCTGTCAGCTCCTGTGCCACATCTGTGCACTTAACTGAAGTGATCCAAGAGAATAAGATAATGTTTATAGTCCAAATATTATTAAGAGCTAATAATATTCGACATATCTATTTTTAGACTGGCAATCTAAAAATAGATTCTGCCCAATATGTCTAAAAATAGAAGTCCATCTATTTTTCCAACTTGACCAACCATCCACAAATAGCATCCTGCAAATCATAGAATATGATCGACATGTCTAAAAAAAGACATAGTCTAAAAATAGACTTTGCACCAAAAATAGCCTGTGGGACCACTTAGTGAAGGCGACTTCTTTCCACTAAGCTCATCATCTTCTTGCAATCTCAACATGCAGCGCCAAGGCTGAAAGTGCAGCACTAGTGCTGACGGTGCAACGCTTGTGGAAAATTTGCTATGGGTGTTGGGAAAGAGCACAACGCTCTTCCAGGTGCACAGCGCCTATGCAAAATGTATGGGAGAACAAAATCCAAGGGTGCAATGCCTAATTCCAAGCGCGCAGTGCCAGGAAAATTCGCCCAAGTTTAGCTTGAAAACTCACAAATTTTCTTCTCCTTGAAAATTATAGCTCTTTGTAAGTGAACAATGACTCATATGAAGTGTAAGATGTGCTTTATAGGCTCTTGGATTTGATTTTGACTTTGCAACCCACTTTCTAATGTCTAAAACCCTTTTTCTCTCTTTTACTAATACTCCTTTATGCCCTTTTGCTTGTAGGTTGCTGGAGTTATGAAACTTTCTTTTATTTTGATCCTGGAGCCTTGACATGTTTATTTTGACACCTTTGCAATGTTTTCACACAACAACAACTTCAAAATCCTCTTTTGTTCCCACCTTGGAGCTCAACTCATCATTTCACCTGCTCTGGCCACTTTTCCCAAAACCCTAGATGTTTGGAGTGCTTTTCAGCAATCATCAGTGTTGTCTTCTAATTTCTCTATAGCCCTTTCAAGTTCATTCATTTCTGTCCAGTTCACCTCACCTTTTTCCCTATTTCATCAATCTTTTTGATATACTTTCTTCATGTTTGGTTTGGTGTGCCTCCTCCATGGTCATTTCTACAATTGATCACCTCTTGGCACTCTGCTAGACCATCAAGTGCAAAACCTTAGTTTTCCTTAAGACCAAATTGTTTCCTCTCTCCTTGCTGCAAGTTGTATTTATTCAGGAATAGACCACCTACCTTACCAGTACTTTCTGCTGATAGACCTTTCAACACTCCTGCCGAAGTGTCAAATTTTATCCATTTTCCTCATGTGCAAACTTTGAACTGAAGGCGTAGTCTTCTTTGGAAATCCTTTAGGCCTTCCTTGAATAACCATGTCTGAAGATCCTATTACATCTGAGCCAGATTCTAACAAAGGAAAAACAATTCTTGAAACACCAATGACGGCCTTTAAACATGTGAAACCCTAATTGACCTAGTGGGAGGGTTCTTTGACCTGATCTTGACTGAAAATTGGCTTGGAGGCTTCAAGTGAGAAAATAGAGTATTGTCAAAAGTGTTGTATTGAAGATCCAAAATCCAATGTACTTGACTTTTCTAAAGAGCCTACAAAGATAGTTTTGAGACCATCAATTCTTGAGGAACCTGGGGAACATGGGAATGAGTAAGCTATAGGAAACCCTAGAGGGAAAGTGGAGTTTATGGTCAAGGGGAAAAAATAGGGCAATGAGGTTATATGCAAGAAAGGAGGGTGAAAATGAAAGGTATAGCCCATAAGGAGTTTGTAGGAATGGTAGGGTGGCCATGAAATGGAAAATTGATAGAATAGTGAAAAAGCTTCTATTAGGATAATGAAGGCAGTGATATTTCTGAAACTCACAATATTATAGGAATGTTGTTTTCAGAATTCTAGAACCAATCTATAGACATCTACAAATAATGAAAAATATTGATGACTAACAGGTTGTTTGTGACCTGTTCCTTTTTGTGGGAATTCAAGGTCATGGCATTTCTTTCGGTGTGTAAAAGGGGTTTTAATTCTTCTAACTCCGGGAAAATATTAGTAGGATGACCTATGACATCGCATAATGCACAAGGTTGTAATTCCCTAGGTAACTTGGGGGTTTCAAATTTTTTCCCTTTTTTGTTATTCTTCTTGGTCGTGCTAGTTGGCGTCGCTACAGGTGTTTCTTTAACTGTTATGACCTCTTGTGGGGTAATAGGGGTTATTCCTGTCAACGTAATTCCTGGGCTTTCCAGCATGGTTGGAGGGACCAAATACCACATGGGTATTGCAAAAGCCATATTTGGAAATGTCATAGTTGCCATGACTTGTTTTGATATAAAGTCAGGTGGGGGTACAAAAATGGGGTCTGCGAAATGGCATATGGTAGGAATGTCGCACCAGTGGCTTCGACATGCATACTACTGGTTTCTGCGTCTGGGATTGTTTCAGTATTTGATGAGAGCATCATGCACACCAGTTCCTCCATGCTTTTAGGGACTTCCCCTGGTATAATAGGGGGATACCCTAGGAATGATCCTAGGATGGATGATGGTTTGAATTGGCCTGGGTTGATTCTATATACTCTGTGAGTGGTTCTGTGGTTGTGTCTACATATGGTAGTACAACATCTAGAGAGGTCATGGGTTTCTTGTCATAGTATGTGAGTTGTTCGATGACGATGATCCAATCATCATGGGAAAACATCAATACCCTAAAGACATAGGATGCAATTGCATTCATGGCATACATATAACTCCAAACGAGGAGTATATTATAGTCTAGTTGTGCATCTGAGACCTCAATGTCTATAAGAATTGTCTTGTCGGCCAGGTTTACTGGGACATTTTGATAAAGGTTGACAGGGGCTGATGGGCGCCCATCGTATGATCTAATAATGATGTCAGAAGGTTTTAATTCAGGTGATCCTAACTTTTTCCAAACTGATTTGGACATGATACATGTGGATGCTCCTTCATCCATGATGCATTGATATATGGTGATATTCTGAACTGAAACCGACATCTGGAAAGTGACTAGAGAAAGAAGCCTAGGGCCTTCCTTGTCTAGATCGAAAACCATTAGGCATGAATCAGAAGGATCGATTGTGCCTAATGTGAAAAATAAGGCTTTTCGTTGTCTTGGGCATGATTGCATAACTTCCAAAGCTGACATATCAACTGGTGATTGAGCTAAATCATCCATTATACTATATCTACGAGCAGCTTTGGAAGGATTTCTTGCGCGCCTAGTTGGTCCTTTGACCATTCTTGGAAGGGGCTCAATAGGTACTTTGGAGATATTTAATGGTTCGGTAGGTGACTCATACTTGTAGCTGATGGGTTGGTATCCAGAGGTGTATCATAGCTCTTATTCCTTGTTTGGAAGAAAAATTCTTCGCTAGCCATGTAGATCTCGTGGTTTCCTCCTCCAGTATCGTTTTGGGGTGGTTTTTGTTGCTAGGTGTTAACCACTCCTTGGTGGGAGAAATGCTCCTCCATTACCACAGGTTATTGGTTAGGTCTCTCTTTCCTAATTTACCTTGAATTTTTTTCAATTCGGAGAGTTCGGGACAATGGCAAGTGTAATGGCCATATTCACCACATATGGCACAAGAGTGATTTGTACTTAGGCTAGGTCTCTTGTTTTTCCCTTGGGAGTTACTATTTGGCTCTTGGTTTTTATTTTAGTTGGGGTTGCCCCCAGACTAAGATCACGAGGGGCGTTGTTTATTACTTCCCCCTTATCCAGAGTCTCCCTTTTGCTTGTTCCTAGGCTTCTTTTTTTCATTTTTTGGAGGATTATTGTTGTTCTTCTGGTCATAGGATTGTCACTGCTGAGGCTGGGATGGTTTCACTAGATTCACTAGTGCATTGTTTTGTGTTCGTGGTGGATTTTGTGCGAGAAAAGGGGGCTATAGATTCCCATGTCCCTAATTGGTGTAATATTTTTGGGGAATCTCTCTTATACCAAGATTCTTAGCTGAGTATTGGTTCTCATGCAAGGGAGGGTATGAGCCTCCCTGGTGTTAATGGTATGGCATTACCCTATTTTTCATATTCTGCAAAGGTGGAGATTGACTTTGATGGTAGCCAGGTTGCGATACATTCTAAGTATAATTGTATGAGTATCCTGGGTACCAGTTACTACTGCTTAGGTGACTTTGGGCTAAGGACCCGATCAAACCATCTGTAGTATTCGAGGCGCCTAGTAATTCCCTATATGTTTGCAAGCATGGGGCATTTGGCAAGATGTTGTAAATATATCCTGATTGGGTGTATATGATTTCAAGTTGTTGGGCCTTGCTAATGGCATCCTCCTAGGTGGGTTTCTGCATCACCACGTCTTTTGAAATCTCAACTATGAGAGTTTTCAAAAACAATTCCAACATCACCCTATCATCGAGTTTGACTTTACCCAACCTACGACGTTGCTGCCATTCATGGAGATGGTCTGATATATGGACGGATGGTGTTTGTCTAAAATGTGCCATTAGTTCCATTGTCGAATCATGATGGATGGGGAGCTAAAAATAGGTGAGGAATGTAGTAATGAGGGCACTAAAGGTTCCATGAGAAGAAGAAGGCTGCTTAACATAACATTTCATTGTAGGCCCTGTTAGGATGCATTGAAAACGTCTTAGTCTAATGGTATCATGAATGATACTATTGGACGAACACCACAGGTGAAAAGTCATGATATGATTTCCTGTGTCTTCTGCTTGCTTCCCTTCTAATTTTGGTATATCTGAAGGGAGCTTCATGGGTATGGGGGGCTAGTTAGGGTCCTGAGAAATGGGTTCAATAGTTAACTTCGTTAGATCTCTAAGATTAAGTGATGCTAAGAAGGGTAACTGTGTATTGAATGCCATTGTATATTATGGAAAAATAGGTATCTGAATGTGATGGTTTAGGGGAGGTGTCTAGGGAATATTACCCTGTGGCATGCCCTAATAGATGATTTGTTGATTCCCTGAAGGGGTATTTCTCATCTTCCCTCCAGGGGTTGTAGGAGTCGTTGAATGTGGTGACCCTGCTGGGGTTTCCACTAGTGTGGTGTTGGGTGACCCTTCAGGGTTTCCAATCATAGGTTCCTTGATAAAGGATGAATCGATAATGGTGGCAACATGTCGTCCTTGATGCCTAAATGGTGGGATACATGGAACTCCTCCCTCTAATGGGGGGAGGTCCAAGAAACTTCTAGATTGTCGGAGGCTTGTTGGGCCCATTATGGTGTAGACTAGTTTAATATTGCTGATATCTTTGCTCTGTTGGAGGAAGGAAGATTTATATCAAAGAAAATACGATCACATGCATAAAAAAAAGAAAAAAAATAAGAGGCAATTTTTCCTTTAATTTAAATTTATGTGATCAATCAAGAAAAAAATGTGGTTTTGTTTGTTTTGCATATGATACTCAAAATCCTATATATACCTACTTGTCCTTACACTCCCAATGTAACTGGGCCTTGTGAAGATATCTCCTTATGGGTATTGGGGCTAACGTCCCGAAAGAATTGGCGACACCTTCCAGTAGCGAAAGAATCGACCAAGGTAATGGTATGAGGATAAAGTGTTACCTACATCGTCACCTATACGGAAGGATGCCCTAGTTTTTGCCACTAGTTCTATCATCTCACGTGAGAATTCAAGTCTTGAGCTTCTTGGTAATCAGCTACCAGTACCGAGCACTATATGGGTCAATTAGCCCCAAAAATAACTGCACACACTGGGCTTAAGCTTAACCCCCTCTAAAATAGGTCTCTAGTAACGCTCGGGTATTCGTTCCGTGGGCAGATAGGCGGATTTGAAGCTCCCTAAAAATTCAACATCTATGTCTCAAAATGCATTATGACCACGACAGCTTATTTTATGCCTACCCACGATGGTCCTAACCTAGACTATAATTTATTTTTCTGCCCCTGTGGGGAGAATTTAGTGAGTTTGGTTAAAGATTATTTTTAGAGAGTCTCAATTTTTCTTAGCATGTGCTTTGGTGAAGTAACTGTAAGAAGAGGATAAAGGTACCAACACACTGGGTGCCTTTTGGTCCAATGCTTACCGATGCTTCGTGTGTGCTTTGGAGTGAAAAATCACAAGTGTTATGAGATGTGGATATGCACTGATCCTTTACAATCCTTTTCTAATTAAACTATGTGTGATTTTTCCTTGCAAAAATTTAAAACTATGTGCAGATTATGGGTCGCTTACACCTTTCCTAGTTAGAGTAAGTTTACACTATAGGGAGATGGAAAATTGTCTTAAGAAAGTGTTCATATGCATACCCAGCCTCACCATGAGGGGGTGGTATATATTATTTTCTTTCTTTTTTATAGTTTGGTCCTAGTCCCATTTTCTAATGCAAAATTTAACTAATCTAATGCAAAAACTAAAAAACCTGAATTAGCTAAAGATATGTGGATATATGTGCCACTTAATTTATGCTAATTAAGTTATGTGTTTTGTATCTTTTATCAAAAAATTGTTGAGATTCAACAAGAAATTTCAGCACTCATGCCTAGTGTGGGACCAGGAGGTCCAAGCAGCACCCACACTAGGTTGGGACCACAGGTCTTAGCAACACCTACACTAGTGTGGGCTAAATTTGGTGCATGTATATTTTCGTTATTCCTTAATTAAGATGGACAATAAAATGTAATCTAATCTCAAAATAACTTTTAATAGTTAACTGAGTTTGATAAACTCGGTTAGCTCATGAATTTCGAGTTAGAGTTATTTGTTGAGGCATGCAGAGTAATTCTAGTTGTAACAGAGTTCAAAGTGCAGTGGTCCATTAGTTAATGCAAGTTGTAATCAGTTTAACTCAGTTAAGTGAGTTAAACTTATTTGTGCTAGTTGTAACTGTTAGATACACTAGTGAGAGATCAAGGGAATTAAATATTAAATAATTCACAATTAGTGATATCACATGCAACTGACAATTTACTATTATTAGCTACATGCATGTCAGATCTAGTGGATACCTAGTTGAGATCTAGGTGAGAGGGAAGTTGACTATCAGTTGTAGAATTGTTGGGTTGCACCCATGCAACAAAACACCCATTGGAGTGCCCAAGATACTTGTGCAGTCAAGGAAGGCCAAAATTCCTAAATAATAGGGATTACATTCATCAGGGATTGCGCAAGAAAGGAAGGCTTTTTGGAGGCAATAAATTGACTAAGTATTGGTCAGTTTTATCTGAGACAATGTGAGATGATTAGCTGAGTACAGGAGGGCTCTTTTGAGAAGAGTTGTATGTAATTGTTTCATGATTCCATGTTGAATATACAATAGAAGATAGTGGGGGTTTGAGTAGAAATCTTTCCCAGGGAAATTATCTGTGTTGTGGCCTGATTAATTCTTCTTTGCTTCATGTGATTTGTGATTGTATTTTTAATTCCGCAATTGATTTATAGAAGTGATTCAGTATTTAACTTTAGTAATTTTTTAGATTGGATTGAATCCATGATATACATGCTTTTTTTATAATTTATACATGGTATCAGAGTAGAGGAAATCATAATAGTGAAGGAGGAGCTGAGTTTGTGACTGGATAGAATTCGAATTTGCAGAAAGACTTTCTTGGTGCTACAGCTGACTCAGGATTGAAATGGATTTCAATGGATTGAGGTTGGATTATGCACTCGAGGGAAGCTCAAACTATATTTCTTGGAAGGACAGGATGGAGGCCGTACTCGAAGACAATGGCTCAAAGGAATTCATTGGCAATGATGTTCCTAAACGTGTTGTGACAGATGTTGCAAATATTGATGCATGGAAAAAGAAAGTGGCAAACGTGAGGAGGATCCTATTGGAGGGAGTATGAGACCACATTTTATCAAGTATCCATGGGAAATCCAAACCATATGCAATGTGGAAGGCTTTGACAAATATATTTCAGAGAATTAGTGACCATAGGAAATCGGTGTTCAAAGATAAACTCAGGAAGATCAAGATGGAGAAGGGTGAATCCATGCCAAATTATTTAACAAAATTTGTCCAATTTCGGGATGAACTGGGGAGCGTTGGCATAATTTTCATTGTATGATGATTTGGTGAGCTTGGATCTCCTAGGAATTCCCAAGAGTTGGCACAATTATCAAGACTCTATCAATGGAAGGGAAAAGTTTCCATATTAGGAACGACTGCGGTTGGATTTGGTGGAGGAGGAGTTTAGACGAAACACCAGAGATGGATCTTCATCTAAGAATGAAGATGAAGAAGATTGTGCTTTGGATGCCAAGGTGAAGAAGGGGAAGGGGAATAAATTACATTCCAAATCCGAGTCCAAATATTCCAATAACCGGTACATGTCCAGGGCAAAATGTTTTCACTTGTTCACGAGCATGGGCATTATGCTACTAACTATCCACAAATGAAGAAAAACAAGAAGGCTAAAGGATCTACAGCTGGTGAGGCTTTAGCCTCGCAATTTAGGCTTTAATTATAATTGATCGCATGCATGGTGTCAAGTGCATTGGATCTATGTGGTATTTGGATAATGGCGCTTCCTTTCACATGATGGGAGACAAGGAACATTTCAGTAGCTTGGAGGAGAAGGATCTTTAGTTGCATATTGAAATGGGTGATGATGAGCGGTACAGTTCTATTGGGATTGGTACCATTACCTTCAAGAGGCAGTTAGGTAAACCCTTTAAATTAAAAGATGTAATGCATGTACCATGTTTGAAGAAAAATTTAGTCTCAGTTACAATGTTGGAGGATAGAGGCTATGATGTTGTTTTTAGTGAAGGAAAAGCTTTCCCACGACACAAAATAATAGGAAAAGATGGATGTAGATGGATTCACAGCATTGATGGGCAAGGCAGACAAAGTGGTGAGCTGGGATGACGACAGGGAAAATTTTAGGGGCTAATATTCGCAAGTCTAATTTTCCATGCTTTTTCAAAAAACAAGATTCGCCAAATTTCCATTTTTTTTCTAAAATTATTAGCCCAAATTTTATAGTACACCATTATTTTACCTTAAAAATCGCCAAATTATTATATTGACTAATATAAAATCATTGGAAATATAAATATTTCTACAAAAATATTTCCACTTTTTTACAATTTGCATATTAGGGACTAATAAGATTCGCCATGGTTTATAAACTTTAAGATAAACTTCCATCCTTAAACTTTTCCTTGGATGAGGGCGAATTATGGCACAGGAGAAGGGCCATCTTCACCATGGAGCCTTGAAAGTCTTGCATCAGATTTTTACTGGTCTTTCCAAGAGTACACTTGCGCAGTCAGACACATGCAAGGGATGTACTATGGGAAAATATGTAAAGGCCACCTTTCATGGGAAGGAGAACCAAGCTTCAGGGATCCCTGAGAGAGTTCACTTAGATGTGTGTGGACCATTCTTTGTTTCTTAGACAACAAAACATAAGTACTATGTGATATTTTTTGATGATTTTTCTCATAAGCATTGGATATACTTCATGCAGAAGAAATAGACATTCTAAAAGTTTCTCGAGTTTAAAGCACTGGTGGAGAAAGAGTCAAGGAAACAAGTGAAGGCTCTTAGGAATGATAATGGTGGAGAGTACATCTCTAACGAATTCAAGAACTTCTGCAACAAAGAAGGAATTAAAAGAGAACTGATAGCGCCTCATAACCCACAACAGAATGGGGTCGCTGAAAGAAAGAACAGAATGATTGTGGGTATAACAAGAGAGATGTTGGATGATCAAGGCCTACCGATGCATATGTGGGTGGAAGCATGTAATATTCCTAAATTAGCATGCAGCTAATGGGAATATTAATTTTTTTTTTAACACCTAGTTAGATGAATAAATGGGTAAGGAGGCCCATACATATCTTAAACAGGCATAAAATACCTCTTGATGTGAAAAGGGATCATAATAATAGTTGGATCTAAGACCCTCATGTGTGAATAGGGGCAAAGACATGTGGACAAGGTCAAGTTTGACCAAGTCAACAGCGCTAGTATGGATGGAGTAGCTCATCAATAGAGAGAGCACAGTGATAGTGGGAGGAATTTTCCATGAAGGAGGAAACCCTAATGAGTAGGACCCAAGGTAATAAGCCTCACACTTTTTTATAAGGAGGGAAAGGCAGCCATAGTGGGGCATGTTATTGATGGTTGATTTTATGGTCTGCATCACTATTGTGCATTCTTCAGCTGTTTAGTTGAGATTGTTGTGTTGTTTAGCACCAGGTGTTCCCAAGAGGGAATCCCATTGTTGAAGAGGTAAATCCCCTCTGCGAACAGAGGCGATCCCTACTAGCCCAGAACGGGTCTAGCAACAATCATCAAATGCTACAGCGCAAGGTCCTAATTGCGAATAAACAGACCAACGATGGAGGCCTACCTGGAGTCCAACACTATGATTCGTAGAAGAGACGGTGTTCACGTTCCTTTGCCTCGGCAGATCACGATCCCCACGATCTCCATGAATGGACACCTACACATGCAAGAATCAATACGAATACAAGCATAAAATCCAGAATACTCAACTATATATCAGTCAGAAAGGATATAACTCATCATCATCATAAACGAAAACTAGAGTGGAACCATAACCAGTAATCATTCATTAATAAACAATCGAAAGAGAGTACAACCAATGTTCTGGCGCTGAGGTCTCCTTCGGAGGGGTCACCAGTAGAACGCGTCTCGCAAAGTCTGCCAAGGATGGGACAAGCCTCTCTTAGAGTCTCTCGATGATAGTCTCCTTGCTTGAGTTTGGCCTTAAGGGAAGAATGAGGGCTCTTGCAGCATAAGGCTCTTGGGAATTTGGGAACTTGGAGATTCAAGACTTGGGCACTTCAAGACTAGCTTGCAATGGAAATGGGCAAGCTTTTATAGATGGAGGAAGGGGAGTTGGGATCCCTATAATCGTGGGATTGGCCCTATCTCCAAGGAAGCTTCCATGAGAGGTGGCAAACCACTTCCCCTACATGGAATTCTCGGAGCCAAACCTCCCAACTCAAGATAGATAACAGTTTCTGAGTCTGTTGAAACGAAACTCCCACCATTTTATTTAAAAAACACTCCTTAAATTGGCTGGCGCGACTGCGACTCTGGGACAGAGCGCCAGTTGGCACGGCCTATTTGAAGTATTTCCCTCATTGGCGCAAGTGATGAACTGCACGCCCGCGCCAATGCAAAAAGGGGTGTTTTTATGGTTTTTTGCGAGGAGATGTCTTCAGGGCAATTGAAGCTCATGTTCAGGGGAATGCAGTGAAGGTGGTTTCAAGGCATAACACTGCTCACAGGTCACAGAATGAGCCCTCCAATGTGCGGGACGGGGAATGGTAGGGACGGTGACAAATTATTGTGTAACAGATGCCCCCTAAAGCATGAGGCCCGAGAGAGAGAGGGGTGAAATGCTTTACGAGAACGTGTCCAACTGAAACTCCGCCGTCGGAAAACCTGCGTGGAGAAATACAACTGACATCTCAAGTACATGATGTATATGTGGTATGGGCGCAACCATCCATAACAGAGTATACAATAATCTAGATCCAAGGTATGGACACAGCCATCCAGTGAGAATCGATAAATAGACTCAGGTATGGTCGCAGCCATCCAGTGAATGAGTCATGTAAATAATCATAATAATCCACAAAATCGCAGCCTAGATTACAACAGACACAATCCAGGGTCTTGCGCTCCATCTCGACCTGAACAAAGTACAAGTTCAAGCATGTGAATGAGTGGGCTGAAGTCGAACATGCAAGAACATCACCTGATTACTAGCTAGTGATAAAAGCTGTTAACAGACGCGAGAGGTACCACCAATAATGACGATGGCCCTCAAGGTACTACAGGTACAATCTACGGCATGTGAATCAATGAGCTAGCATCGAATAGCCGTAGAATCACTCGATCGGAGGCCAATGATGAAAACCTCACGTCGAACACGAAGAACCTGCCATTGAGGCATGCAGGCTCCAAGGTACCAGAAGGGAGTCTCTAGACCAGCTTCCCGGATAATGAGCTGAAGTCGACGGGAAGTGACCTTGATTGATCGAAGGTGGGCCATAGTGTTTCCCACATCATCGACACGAGACAGAAGAACATAATGTTTTTGTGAATCAGGATCATATGAGAACCAGAGGAAGGTTGATATTTTGCAGAGGTCAACTTCTCTTGAACATATCGGCGGCACGACAGTGGATTTGGCAGCATTTGACATCAACGGATCAGAGGTCATGGTGACGAGGCAAAGAAGCAGATGAGAGGTCAAAAGGATCACCCAAACCCACGGAGGCAAGTGAAAGAACGAGATGATATATCCCCAACCTGACACGAATGCAGACAAGTGCCATGTTCAAGAGTGACATACTGCCGACACGACAATGATGTTGGTTCCATTTTCCCCACCATTTCGGTTGGTACCTCTTTTTTACACAAGCTTGAAGAGGATACCATATGATTGTCATATAAGTTCGTCCTTCAGACGAATCCATCCTAGTACATTTAACGAGCCCTAGGAAGGAGAAACTCGAGTATCGTCATTACGATTGAATCCGATGTCATTAGGGTTTAACGAGTATGACAAAGGAAGAAATCAACATCTTTTCATGTTTAGAGAGCTTGAAAAGACAGCGGAAAAGTAAACTCCAAAAGTCCCTTTTCATAAATATTTCCTCAGATCCGAAAAGGCAGAACACTATGTCTGATAAAACCTCCTAGTTGCAATAGGCTAGGGTATTCCTTTTTTCATAAATATTCTATCCCACCAAAAGGGGTAAACGTATACTGGGTAGATGTCATTTCACAACCACTTTAATGAGATCGAAACGACAAGGGACTCGGCAATCTTTTCATGTTTAGAGAGTCAGAAAAGAGCTGAAAGTTGACTCCTCCTGGAGGAACGAGTGGTATAAAGGGAAGCATCTGGTTCCGGTAATGGTGGAACTACTCCGAACAAAATAAAGGTCAAGAGGCTGTCTAACAATACCACTCATCGCAGCGGTTCCTCAGGAATGGGTAAAACAACCAAGTGAAGGCATATGATCGGCCAAGCTGATAGTGACGATGGAAGGAGAAAACCAAGGCTCATGTGGCAAAAACAGGCTGATAAAATGGCGATCACAAGAGGTAAAGTGGGAATGGTTTCATTTTTACACAAGCTTGAAATCGAGAAACTCTTCTTGAAACCAGTTTCATTTTTACAAAAGCTTGAAACGGAAACAAACTATGCTTGGGATTGGTTTCATTTTTACACAAGCTTGAAGCACAGATAAACTATGCTTGAAAAGGTGGGCATGCCCCCAACATGGTGACTCAATTCGAGGTACATGCCCCCTAAGCTTCAGTCCATCTGAAAGGCGGATGGAGTGAAGGTTCAATTACAAGAGGAAGAGAAAGACTGGATTGGGATTTTACGAGATATTAGCAAATACTTGAATTGAACGGGAACGTGTTTCATTGTTTTAACAAGGTTGAAACATTAAAAGAACTATCCTCAAAAGAGCTTGTTTCATTTTTTAAGGAGCTTGACACAAGAAAACGAACTATGCTCCGAAGAGCATGTTTCATTTTTTAAAGGAGCTTGACACAAGAAATTAACCGTGCCTCCGACGACCCGTTTCATATTTTAAGAAGCTTGACACAAGACAAGGAACTCGCCTCCGACAACCTTGTTTCATTTTTTAAGGAGATTGACACAAGACAAGAACTCTGGCTCCGGAACCTGCTTCATTTTTTAAGGAGCTTGACACAAGACAAAAGCCATAAACGCATACAACCCGCGTTCATTTTTTAAGGAGCTTGACACAAGACAAGGAACTCGGCCCTAACAACCTTGTTTCATTTTTTAAGGAGCTTGACACAAGAAAACGAACTCTGCTCCCAACGACCTCATCATAATGAACAGAAGTCATCGCTTCCAAGAGTTGCCCGTCTAATGGAAGGAAAACGTCTTGGAAGTCAGGACATGCCCCCAGCACCTGATGCACGACGGCATCATCACTGGGTACAGGCACGGGGTAGGTAGCCACATAGTTGACCTGCGGTGGGGTAGGTACAACGGGTGGATAAAAAACAGGAAGGGATGATGGCGGGCCAGCTGCCACATCAGGACCAAAGAACGAAAGCTGATCAATGGTCACGATCCGTCCTTCGTGTGGAAAACACATCACGCGAAAGAGGGAGGAGACAAGTGCTCCCATGGCATAGGTGTAATCGCGCCCCAAGAGAAGATTGAAATCCAAGGGGCCTGGAACAACCATCACGTCCATATGGACTGTTTTACCTCCCAAAGTAACAGGAAACCTTGGAAGGATCCCTAACGGTTGACTCGTTCTTCTGTTAAATGCCAACAGATTCTGCGTAACAGGCGCAAGCGGCGGTGAACCGAAAGTTTGGAAAGTAGTAGAGGATAGAACACTAACAGACGCGCCTTCGTCTATAATGGTGTTGGGTACGACCAAACCAAAAGCTTGTACTGTGATCTCGAAAGGCACATAAGACGGAAGGCGGTATCCCGCGAATCGATTCCAATCAAAGGAAGCGACCAAACTACTCAGAGGGGCTACCAGCGAACTGCGAAGGTCTTCCCCTGATGTTATGGAAGAAGGAGCACCCTCCGTGACCTCCATCTCGAAGGTGGGAGGAGTAACCTCCGGAACCTCGATTACGGGAGGTGGGGGAGCAACTTCTTGAGGTACAGGGATAGGAGAATTTTTCTCCAAGTCCAAAGAATCTGAAGAGATAAGAAGAACATGAGGGGTATGAGATCCGCTCTCCACGGAAAAGACCTGGTGTACCGCGGACGGGGCCAGTTCAACCGATCCCACGACCAATGGTTGGTCAGGGATGGTTTCTTGAATCTGAATTTCCGAGGGAGTGGGATTGGCCAAGGATGACCCTTGACCAATCGTGGCATCAGGAGGTGGGAGAATCGAAGAGAGCTGTTTATAACTAGCGAGAAGGCATGGTGTAGAAACAGCTGAGTCGTCCAAGACTCTTTTGGCTTCATCCATATACGGACAAAGGTGAATGGCATGGTGCCCTTCACACAACTTACAGGGATTGGTGATCTTACCCTGCTTCTTAGGAGCCTGAGCTAAAGACGTGCCCTCAACCTGACTTTTGGAAACTGAAGGCAACGGTGGGCGACCGTTGGACCATGCTTCAAGTGCCTTGGGAATGCCTGGGCAGTCTCGAAGAAGATGGTCTCCTGTGCATAACATGCAAGGGAATTTGAGTTTCCGCGGAGGGTTGGAAGGTATATTAAGAGGAGATTTTTCAGAAGTAGCAGCTACGCTTTTAGCCTCTCGCTTTTCAGACTTCTTCTTCTTTGTCTTCTTCTTCTTCTTCTTAGCCACCTGGTTACTCGAATCTAGACTTTCACTAGGCGAAGTAGAAGAGGAAGACGCAGAAACAGGCGAAGAAGGGGAGAGGTCCACCTTCGAATCAACATGATGTTGTTCAGGCAGAGGAGACGATTGAACAGTGGCCGAGACATTCTGAACCACAGAGGTTGAGAACAACCAAACAGGCAATCCAACAGTTAACCCAGGAAGGGACAACGTTGCCATGTAAGGAGCGCCAACATTCCCAAAAGGAGAGAAATGACCAGGATTCCCATCGGAGGGGATTCCTTGGTTGGTGAACTCCGGAAAAGTTGCCATCAACAACTCAGAACGCACACAGGCTAAAAAAGAGTCAAGACACACAATCAAACGGCTGGAAAGAAAAAACTAACAGGGAGTGTGATCGCGGGTGATTAATTTTTTACCACATTGAAACTTTAAGAACTTCACCGTTTCATGTTTTAAGAGTTGAGAAACGAATAAAAGGTGACTCTATCTCTTTCATATTTGACACAAGCGTGAAAGGACAAGCGCTTGGTGATCCTTTCAAGTTTAAGGAGTCAGAAAAGATCAAATGACTGCCCAGGTAATCTAGGCAAAAAGGGTGTACCAAATAACCGTGAACTACAATATACACCTTGGTTTCAATAATGAAAGAGAAATCAACCAAGGACTTTCCGTACGTGCAGGCAATCTCTCCGAATGTTGTGTTCGGTGTATCACGGGTATAGGGCGGCAGACTCGACTTCCTATGGATAAAGGATTGAAACCTAGTGGGGTCTCCTTTTATATACGCGACGGTACGGGGAGCACAAGTCCGTACTAGCACTGTCTAAAGCCAGAAGGTGAACGACAGCTACTAGGTTTTAAGACGCCGAAACATGTCTCTAGCCTAGACCTCTAAATGTGTTTCATTAGATTTCAATGCTGTCTTAGTGTAAATTGAGTAGATTTTAAAGTTGATCTTCAATTACATTTCAGTTTTCAGGCCCTAACGAATGTGCTGTCTCAAAAATATCCTAAATGCAAAACTACATGTCACAGTACATCATTCCGTTCGATGAAAGCTAGCTACAGAAGAGTTGAGAGCTTTTTACACAAACAAAATGATCAAAAGACAATCAATGATATCTCTAATGCAACTAATGAAACTAAAAACTTTTCTTTCAAATTTACTAATTACTAGCAAAATCGAAAAGATTTCAATTTGCACTAATCAACCAAAAGCAAAAGAGATTTTTTTTTATTTTCAATGTTTGATAGCTAGATGCACTAAGCAAACCGAAAACCAACGAAAAGAAATTCGAGAAATGATATTAAGAGAGTACAACAAGAAAATTTCACTCAATGGCACAAACAATCAAATCTCAAATTGACCAAAAGTCTTTCAAAACCAAGAAAAGGTCCCAAAGGCTCCAATGGACCGCGTGATCTAGGCCCAAAGCAAGACCAAACGAAATTTGAATGGAGAGAAGAAAAATCACCCAAAAATCACAACAAAATGGTAAACAACCACTAAGAGAATGTGGAAGACCAATCAGAGGATTGACTGGACCAACAGAACACCAAAACTCCCAAGGAGGGCTCGACGCACAAAGCTACTAGATGCCCTAGGGCTCAAAACGTGAAATCGATGGAAAAAAGAAAACAACCAAAGGATGAAGGCAAAACCCCAGTCAAACAGGACTCCAACACGCTCAAACAGTTGAAAAACCAAAAAGAAATACACTGACCAGACCCAGAGAGCTCAAAACTGAGCGAACCCTAATGCCTCACCGGAGTGGCGCGACTGTGAGGTTGTAACTGGCGCCAGAAAGCAATTGGCGCGGGTAATACAAAGGCAACCTGCGCCAATTGGCATGACTGTCAAGCTAAAAAGCGCGACAGCCGAGTTTCTCAGCCAAAAAATAAAAAAGAACTACTCCAGAAGCAGATCAATGATATCCAAGCAAACCAAGAAGCAAAAATAGCAAAAGAACCCAGCCCACAAGGCTAAGCAAGCAAGAAGAACCACGAAACAATCAAAACGAGACAATCAAAACTAGACGTTCCCCAGCGGAGTCGCCAAATTGTTGAAGAGGTAAATCCCCTCTGCGGACGGAGGCGATCCCTACTAGCCGAGAACGGGTCTAGCAACAATCATCAAATGCTACAGCGCAAGTTCCTAATTGCGAATAAACATACCAACGATGGAGGCCTACCTGGAGTCCAACACTACGATTCGTAGAAGAGAAGATGTTCCTGTTCCTTCGCCTCGGCAGATCACGATCCCCACGATCTCCGTGAATGGACACCTGCACATGCAAGAAAACAATACGAATACAAACATAAAATCCAAAAGACGCAACTATATATCACTGTAAAGATATAATCATCATCATCATAAACAAAAACCAGAGTGGAACCATAACCAGTAGTCATTCATTAATAAACAATCTAAAGAGAGTACAACCAATGTTCTGACGCTGAGGTCTCCTTCGGAGGGGTCGCCAGTAGAACACGTCTCGCAAAGCCTGCCAAGGATGGGGCAAGCCTCTCTTGGAATCTCTCGACGATAGTCTCCTTGCGTGGATTTGGCCTTAAGGGAAGAATGAGGGCTCTGGCAGCATAAGGCTATTAGAATTTGGGAACTTGGAGATTCGTGACTTGGCACTTTCCCCGACTAGCTTGCAAAGGGAAATGGCAAGCTTATATAGATGGTGGAAGAGGATTTGGGATCCCTACAATCATGGGATTGGCCCTATCCTCAAGGAAGCTTCCATGAGAGGTGGAAAACTACTTCCTCTACATGGAAATCCGGAGCCAACCTCCCAACTCAAGATAGATAGCAAGCTTCGAATTAGTTAGGACGAACTTCCGCTATTTATTTAAAACACTCCTTAAATCATTTGCAGATCGAACTTCGGGACAAGTGCGCCAATTAAAAGGCCTATTTGAAATATTTTCCCCATTGGCACAAGTGATGAACTGATGCCCCGCCAGCCAATGCAAAAAGGGGTGCTTTTAAGTGGTTTTTTGCAAGGAGATGTCTTCTTGTGGCAATTGAAGCTCATGTTCGCAGGAATGCAAGGAAGGGTGGTTTCAAGGCATAACACCGCTCACGCTGTGTCACGTAATGAGCTCCTCCAACAAGTGACTGGAATGGTAGGGACTGTGATAAATTCATCACACCCTTATCCTTTCAAAGGCCTCTGTATTGGGGGAGCTTGTACCTCATTTTCCACACTCGTGCTAAGGCCAAGCTTCGCCTTAGGCTACAACAAGATTTTCAGAGTGCCAGGATTGTGGTTGTGGTTGTAGTGTTGCAATGGAGGGTTGAGAAACCCACTTCCGGAGCTAGTTTTTCAGAGGAGGAAGAATTATTCTCTTTGGGAGATCAGTGAGGAATATTTTGGAGAATATTTCAGATCTTGGCTCTAGGCCAACATATTTCCCATCATCTAAAACATGGTATCCCTCTTTGACTATGTTATTTCAGTGAGCATTTGTAGTGAGGGGTTGCAGGGTTTGATCAGAGGGTGTGATCTTCAGTGATTGGATCAAACCTTCACTTGAAGGATCTATTGGAGGAGATCCATTCATAATATGTATTATCTACAACCATATTCATCCAATTCTTGAGTTGTAGCTGCTATTCAGTCTTAGGGATACATTCCGGCATTTTTGTAGTTTTGCACATTTCGGGAAATCCTTTCCGAGTTGTCTTGAAAATGTGTTTGGGAGATTAGATATTTATTCTTGGCATTGTATGAGCCATATAGTTTCATATATGTGTATTGACACTTTCCAGCAGCAGTTCTACTTAATAAAATCGCGCTGTCATAGCCTTGGGCATTATATGTGTAGCATTGTTCTTCATATTTCATGTACATGTTCTCGTGAGGCTTGTGTTGCCTAACTTGAGTGATTATTTCCTCAAGATCTTGTATAAATTTGCTGCTATGACATTGATATGATGGCTATATGATCTTCTTACATTTTATGTGTTGATTTATCACTGCTATTTCCATTATTGTGTTCATATATTGTTGCTTCCCCATTTTGCGATTTTACAAAGCATGCAACACTATGGTATTTGTGCAAAACCGTTGTCCTCATAGTATACTTGGAATGAGTACACCTGAAGAGGATTTCACTAGTAAGAAACCCGGTGTTTCACATTTTAAGATTTCTGGCTCATCTATTTATGTGCATGTGACCAAAGACACCAGGAATAAACTGGAACCGACAGTTGAGATCGAGATTTTTGTGGGGTACACTGAAACACCCCACAACTGTCGAGTGTATTTTCCAAACAGCAGAATGATTGTTGTGCCAAAGGATAAAAAATTTGATGAGGAGAAAGCAATGTGGTTTTCCCTTGAGAGGAAGCTAGACTTGCATGCAGAGGAGGGTTTAGCCCCCTATAAATTTTTTGACAAGCAAAGTAAGGGGCTAAATTGTTTATGAGCCTTCAATGAATGCATCTCCCCTGGAGACACATCATCCTTGAAGTCTTCTGTGCCTTTTCCCTGTGATGAAATCCCCTCTACTGATTCCCATTTCAAAGCCTCTCTGACTGCAAAAAATTGTGCTCCTAAAAGCCTTCATTTGCCCCTGGTGCCCCTACAGAATTGTCCGTTTCATCCCTTTTCCCTTTTTCAAAGCTCCCCCTCTTTTACCCCAAAATTCCCTCCCATAGTCCTTCTAAAACTTCCCAAAATCCCCTCAAAGCCATACACACATCCCTGGTGTGGTTTAATAACCCCTTCTTCCCTCTATCGTTACCCCTTTTGGCCTTTAATTTCATTGAAAATGTGCCAAAAAACCATATTCTCCATGTATATGGGTCTTAGCCCCCTTCGGCTAGCCCCAGAACCATATTTCCCCCATGTGGCCTGCTGCTAGAACCGAGCGCTAGCCTAAAAAGCGCTTATCTCATATGATTCATTGGGTGTGTTTATAGCCGTTGATCTAAACAGAATGGACGGCGATCGCCGCCCTCGCCCCATCCATCGCACCCGATGTTCACCCGTTCACCGCCCAATCGAATATCAGCCGTCCATTTAAAACCTCAAATCCGATGGTCCATATCCCCTCGTCCGCCTGTGGTCCCCGCACCCGCTCACTGTACAAAACCAGTTGGTTTCCATCGCACCGCTTTTCGGAGGAGGGCGGTATTTTCATTTTCGGAGTGATTCCATACATCATCCAACGCGTGGCACCAGTACGGCTGGAAAGCCACCCTCCCATCGCGCATTAAATTTCGTCCATGGACGCGGAGCGATATCGCTGTGCATCGTCTGATCTGGGGGGGGAAATCCAACGACGATCGCTCCACGAAGCAACGCACGCAATAATCCATGGCCACCATACCCCTGGCGCACCGTCCATCGCCCTCTGACGTGTTTTCCACCGTCGATATTCATTGAGATCAGATGGTCCAGATTTAATGCATGCCCGCCGTTGCCCGGTCCCACCACGTCACCATTCCACATGTTCCCTCGTATATTCGCCCATCCATCCATATATATCCCATTCTAAGGGTAAATGTCAAGGTTCACGTTTAAATTTCTTTGCATTTTCCCAACCTCCACCAAAGCATTTCTCCACCATTCCTCTGCATTTTTTCGCCATTTCTCCGTAGTCCCATTATCATCCTCGGAGTCGTCCACATCATCTAACCCCCATGCATGGTTTTCTTAACCAATTTCCATATTTTTCAAGGTTGCAGAGAGGCGGGAAACCGCCATGGTTTATATGTATCATTGTAGTGGCGTGTTGCACAGAGAGAATTGAATTTGGAAGCTGGTACTACAGGGAAATCCTCGGAAAGGTAGCGACGGCATAAATATTATCCAAGGACAGTTCAATCTCCGCGAAAAACCTATCTGGCGCCATTAAAACCTAGATTTTGCATATTGAGACATTTATGAAGCGGCGGAGAAATACCAACTAATGATCAAGGATTTCAACGTTCAGTATTGAGTATTTTAAGCCTTAATCCATAGTTCTAAAGGAAGAGTACCGGATCGAAAATCCCGAGGATCACACAGGAGGTCCAACACACAGAAAACCATATCATCAGTGTTTTCACATCAGCAGAATGTTTCTTCCTGAGCACGGACACAGTACGCATTATGGTTTCAGTATACATTGTGTCTAAGAGAAGTTTCCCCCCCCTACAACAGTCTTATGCTATCAGAAGCATTTGTTGCACAGTATGGTAGACCCTAGCATCATTTATTTACCTTTTTGTTTATTCACCAGAAGTACTACAGAATGATGCAGCAAAGTACATTAGAGACATACCTAGGGTAAATGGAAACCTGACGAAGACCACTCTTTCACCCAAGAGTGTCCCAGATTAATGCACAGAATTTATACAGAGTGGGCTTCAACCTTCTTCCTCTTCTGAGTTTTTAATGCTGCATTTAGTTTTTCACCTACCTTCTTTGCTCCACTGGAGCTATAAATTCATGAAGAAACTCATTGTAAAGGTTGTTGATCAGTTATCAAATAATTGCAAGTAGTTTCTTTTGAGACACAGTCTCTTTGTAAGTTGTAAGATAGGCTGAGGGAGATGTTTTCAGACTGAGTATTCAGCTATTGGAAATGTTGTACTTGACTGGTATTTGTATTTAATATGACAAGCACATTTATTTGGATCCTGATCTAAAGCAGCGGTGATGTTTTCCTATCTCTGTGTTTAATTCATTTCATTTCGTTTCTGCTGGCTTGCATCAGAATATTGGCATAGGATTTACCCTTGTTAGGTACCCTATGTTTCTTCTCTCCTTGCCTTTGATGTTTTCTGCTAAATGTGTTATCTAAGAATTGATTTCAGTTAAATTAACCATTGTAGTGGATGTTATTGCCTGCTCTCTGATGTATGAGTTAAATGAATCTGTTCTTGGATGCTCTTATTAGGATTTAGCTGGAAGATTTGGGAACACTGGGGATTAGAGTTAGCCATGTCCACTAGGATCCTTGTGCGACCAGCTGGTCTTTAACTTTGTTTTCTAAACCTTTATTGTCCCTCCTCTCTTCCCATTCCATACCACACTATCATCTTTAAGATCCAATGTTTTAGATGACTAGCCCAATTGAAAGCCTACCTATTGAGTAGCAAGCAAATCCTTTCCTGACTCCATTGCCCAATGGTCTTGAATGCTCCCTGGAATACTTCACCTCTGCCTTATTCCTCTTTTCTCATCTTGTCTTACATTGAACCCTTATTTCCTGATAACCAGCCACCAAACAAACAATCAAACAAACAAACCCTATGCCTATAACTAGCCTAACATCTTAACACTGAGCTTTAAAGTCACATATCTTTGATAATCATAGAGAGATCCCTCTCTGAAACCAGGAGGGCTAGATCCTAAGGTCTGAAAGTGGTTTGATGTTGTCTCATCTTTTGGTCTTGCCAATCTGGCCAAAACATGGGAACCCCAACATAATGGCGACTCCGTTGGGGAAAAATCTGAGAGCCTATAACTGATAACATTTGTCTGTCACCCATCATTGTCACCAACATAATGGCGACCCCGCTGGGGAGATTCTGAGTATTTCTCACCTCAATACATCATAAGAACCTTAGAAACCTAGAAACTCTGGTTAGGTTGGCAGTTTAACATTCCTATTCACAGATCAACCTCTATACCATTTGTTGTGTTCTCCCACACTCGTAGACAGAGCCTAGAAAGGGCCAGGTAGCCTCCAGATCTCACACTCTTTCAGAGGTGACATATCTGATAAACGCCCTCCCATTCAATCTCTATTTAGATTTTGCTGTGTTTTCAAGATATCCTTGAAAAGGGACATCTCATAAGCACTGTGGTTGATGGTGTACCCTCCAAAAACATCCTAAAACTTTCCACCTAGCGACTCCACAATTCCTAAACGATTTAAAGACTCCACTGGTGATTAGTAGGCCTGCTGATTATCTTGGTTCACATTAGACTCCACTGGGAGACCAAAGCCATTATAACATCAACCACATTAGAAGTAACAAGTAGGGTTAAGCTGCTTGGTTAGAAAACAACATTCTGGCTTCAAGAACCATTCATACAAGAGCTTACCCTAACCTAGACCCACCTAAAATAGTTTAAAATCCTGAGAGCATCCTCAAGGTATCTCCTACACATAAACAATCAACTATTTCTAGCCACATCCATAGAGCTAACTCTACACCAGAAAACTTTACATCTCTATCAGACCCACCTTTTGACCTAGGCATTCAAAATAGCTTACCAAGAACTAGGTCATCTAGTGTTCTAGACCAGCCGAACCTTGAGTTTATTGTTTCACCACCTCAAAGTGGTAAGAACCTTGGGAATAGAAAGACCCCTCCATCTACACCTCCTGATATTCACTTCATTCAAAACTTGGGGCTCAGTCACCCTAGATATGCTCATCAGTCTTCTGTTGGTCACAATATCCCTGTCATCCATATACCAGCTTCCCAAGTCAATCCTTTACCTCATCAAAACATCATCATGGCAGCCTGGTATGCACCTCTGGTTTTACCTCAGCCTCTGGTACCCTTACCCAATGATTATCAATCAAAGATCCCACACTTCACTGCAAAAGAGTCTACCGCAGCCCAACACCATGTAGATAGGATGGAAGATTCTTTTGACTACATGGAGATAGATGATGATACAGTCAAAATGAGAATCTTTTCCCAGAGCTTGGGGGGTGATGTGAAGAAATGGTTTAAAGGCCTACCTCCGGGTAGCATTAATGATCTTCCATCTCTATATCAGACTTTCATAAACAAATGGGAGGTTAAGGCCAACCCTCACCAACTCCTAGCAAAATATATGAACCTTAAAAGAAACGTAGGAGAGAGTGTCCATGATTACACAACGAGATTTAACAGCATTTACAATGCTCTTCCTCCACACTTGAAACCTCCCAAAGGTATGGCTCTAGTGAAATACCCCAAAGGTTTTGATGCTAACATGGCCTACCAGCTTAGGGAGAGAGATTACAACACGTTGGAAGACATGCAAAAAGGAGCAGTGAGTGTGGAGGCTAATATGATTGAGAAAAGAGCAATATTAAGAGCTGAGAAAAGGGTAACATATAGAGATGACATTGTAGCTTCCACATCTGATCCAAATTATGACCGTTTATCTAAAAATGTGGAAAGGCTACAACAAATAATGGAAAAAATGGTTGTCTCAGTCAGTAACCAAAACAGAAATCAAAACCATAACCAGAACCAAAACTTTAGAAGAAACAATGCTACTCCCAACAAACAAAGAGAATCAGATCAACAAGTTATTCCCCCATTCCAAGAGAACTTTCTTGATGAAGATGAGGGAATCATAGAAGAGTCTGAGGGGAACACAATAAACATGTTTGAAACAGAAAATTCAATCCATAATTGTTACTCAAAAGAAGATCACTCCTCACCCTCATATTGGGATGAGGAATGGTTAGAATCTGAATATTACAGGTTAGGATTTTGAGAATGCCATGATGCAGGTCAGAGAACCATATGAACTTAGAAGAAAAAAGAGCCTAGAAACTACCAAAACAAAAGCTTCTGAAGTCACCATCAAGAAAAGACCTGAGAAAAATTCTAAGGTGACTGCT
This sequence comes from Pinus albicaulis, assembly GCA_034641835.2. Classification (NCBI taxonomy): domain Eukaryota; kingdom Viridiplantae; phylum Streptophyta; class Pinopsida; order Pinales; family Pinaceae; genus Pinus; species Pinus albicaulis. Next base: position 1,317,471,853 of record CM076578.1, on the reverse strand, counting down.
GAAATTAACAAATCAACAGCTGAGAGTTCTAGAAAGAACAAATAAAAAGACAACCAAAACACTGATACACAAGGTAAACAAACTAGCAGCACTAGCACTGCAGTTAGTGCTCCTGATAAAACTGTCACAAGCACTGTACATAGTGAGAAACAACACACTGAGTCAGCCACTAAGCTGTTGACTAAAAAAACAGAGTTGAACATTCCAAAAAGTCAATCCACTTTCAATTTGGAGAGACTTGATATTGCTAAAATTAAAATCTTTATCCCACTCTCTGAGCTGGCCACTCAGGATGTATATAAAGGCCAAATTTTGAAAGAATTAAATTTAGGTGAGAATAGTGACACTATAAATCTGAGTGATGATCAACCTTCCCTTCTGTTTGGTCCAAATATAGAAGGAAAGTTTCAGGAAGGGGTAGTGCCACATTTCTATATCAGTCTCAATGTCCATGATAATATTCTCCACAATGCAATGCATGATTCTGGGGCATCACACAACCTGATGCCTAAAGTAGTGATGGAAAGATTAGGCCTAGAGATAACCCATCCCTATAAAGACCTATATTCCTTTGACTCTAGTAGAGTAAAGTGTCTTGGCCTGATCAAAGATTTATGTGTGAGCCTTACCCAGATTCCAGCAAAATGTATGGTCATGGATGTTGTCGTGGCAGATGTGCCACCCAAGTATGGCATGTTATTATCAAGATCATGGGGAGCCAAGCTGCAAGGGACAATATAGATGGATGGGGCTTATGCCACAATCCTAATCTTTGGCCAACTTAGAAGACTGTACAGAGAGTCACAAATGAAATTTCTCGTCAGTAGCCCCGAGAAGCCTGAAAACTCACCTTTATACACTGTACATACAAACCTTGACTCCTTCATCCTCTATAATGATGAATCCTCAGAAGGGTCAGAGTCCCAAAATAGAGATACCAAAAAGGAAACAGAGCTCATGGACTTTAACATAATGGCTACTCTAGACTCGGAGGAGGAAGACGTAGAAAAATTTGAACAGTGCACTGTAACAAAAGCTCAAGGTAAACCAGAAACAGAACGCAATCAGCCAACTAGTCACCCCTCTGATTTCCACACACATGACGAAAACAAAACAACCAACAGACTAGTGCATCTCCTATAATGCAACATAATGGTGAGCCCAGCTGTAGGGAAGGAAGTGATGATAAAACGAAAAATTAACCCTTGTGGGAGATGAATTTCGATGGGTCATGCACCAAGAGAACTGCTGGAGCAGGAGTGTGGATACATAACACAGAGAGTAACTACGCAGAGAGTCATGCCTGCAACCTGCACTTCAAATGTACAAACAATATTGCAGAGTATGAGGCTCTTATCCTCGGTTTAAACATATTGAGGAAATTAGGAGCCCGTAAGATAACTGTGTGTGGAGACTCTGAGTTGATGGTTAAACAGGTGAATGGTGAATACACAACAAAACATCCTAGATTGAGAGCTTATAGGAATGACACTATGGATTTAATGAAAACATTTGTTGAATACAAATTAGTGTTTGTTCCTAGGAGTCAAAATGTCATTGCAAACGGATTAGCATGCTTAGATATTTCACACCCTAAGACTCCAAGCGACCAACAGATCATCATTCAGACCAAATTCAGACCTGCAGTGCCAGACAATGAAAAATATTGGCAATTTTTTGAAGGAGATAAACAAATTGAAGATTTCTTGGTAGGCAGGAATGAGTTTGAATTTTCTGATTCAGACTCTAAATCTAACAGTAGCTGCCTAAGTGAAGAATCCTCAGATGAGGAAGAAACACCCTGTAATATAGAAATAAACACTTTAAATGAATAGATTGGAAATCCAGACGAAAAATGTGAAAACGCAGATAGTGAAGAAGTAGAGGTACTGCAAACCAAAGATAGGAACATACCTCAAGGTCTGGCACCTTTAGAAGACCTTTTTTACTTTGATGATGTAGCAAAAAAACCCACTATAGAACATGCAGACTCTGATGTCGAGGAATGCAACATAGGCACTAAAGATAAACCCAAGATGATCAAATTGGCTAGGTCCCTTCCTGCAAACACGAAAAGGAAATACATTGACTTGTTCAAGGAATTCATTGATGTGTTTTCGTGGATTTATGAGGACTTAAGGGCCTATGACACAAACATCATACAGCATAAGATACCCTTGAAAGAAAATCAGAAACCTTTTATACAAAAACTCCGCAGAATAAACCCAAAACAATTACCTGCAGTGGAAAAAGAGATTAAGAAGATGTATGATGCAGGTATAATTGTTCCCGTGAGGTTCTCTGACTGGGTGTCAAACCTAGTGGCTGTGAGAAAGAAAATAGGGGAGATCAAATTGTGCATAGATTTCAGAAATCTTAATAGAGCCTCACTCAAAGACAATTACCCTTTGCCAAAAATGGAACATATTCTTCAGAGGGTAATAGGTTCTAAAAGGATCTCTCTGCTAGATGGTTTTTTAGGTTACAACCAAGTCTTAGTAATCCCAGAAGACCAACTCAAGACAGCTTTTACCACTCCATGGGGCACCTTTATGTATGTAAATATGCCTTTTGGATTGATGAACGCTGGTGAAACCTTCCAAAGAGCAATGGACATATCTTTTTCATATGAAATAGGACACTTCATTGTCATCTACCTGGATGACATAACAGTCTACTCCAAGACTGAGGAAGAACACCTAGAGCACTTGAGAAGAGTGTTTGAAAAATGTAGGAGGTTTGGTCTATCATTAAATCCCAAAAAGACTGTATTTGGACTGCGGTAAGGTAAAATTCTTGGCCACATTATATCTGAGAAGGGAATTAGGATAGACCCACAAAGAGTTGAGGGAATACTACAAATCACACACCCAAGAAACATCAAAGATTTACAGTCCTTCATTGGGAAAATCAACTTCTTAAGGAGATTTATTCCCAACTTAGCTGAACACCTTAGAAATATGACTAACTTGCTGAAGAAAGTTGTAGGAGTTAAGTTGATTGTTGAAGCTAAGAAACCTTTGAATCAGTTAAACTTGCACTCACCCAGGCTCCTGTCCTAATCAGCCCCGATTTCTCAAAATATTTCCTAAGTTTTTCATTTGCCTCCAAGCATACAATAGCTGCGGTCCTACTATAGAAAAACCCAGAGGGAGTGGAACAACCCATTTCTTTCTTCAGCAAAGCACTCAGGGATGCACCCTTGAAATACAACATTATGGAAAAACAGGCCTATGCTCTGATTCAAGCCTTGAAAGACTTTAGGGTGTACATACTGCATTCCCACACCATAGCCTATGTGCCAAATATAGTGGTAAAGGATATATTGTCCCAAGAACCAGACGGGAAAAGGGGCAAATGGATTGTTGTGATCTTAGAGTACGACCTTGAGATAAAACCCACCAAATTGATTAAAGGACAAGGCTTAGCACAACTGATGGCCGAATCAAATCTACAAGCCCTAGAAATTAACATGGTAGATGCCTGGGATGAGCAGCAGGCTTTGCCTGATCCCACTGTTGAAGAAAAGTTTCAGAGCTCTCCTTGGTATTCTGACATTCTGTATGTGCTTACACACGTCAATGCCCCTCCTGAACTATCAAATACCAAGGCCAGATTCTTAAAGCTAAAAGCCAGGAGCTATTGCATATTGAATAACTGCTTATACTAGAAGAATCCAAACGGCCTATTGCTTAAATGTTTGCCTGAAAATGAGGCAGAGAGGATTAAACAAGAATTCCATGTAGGAGAGTGTGCAGGCCACCTGAGCTGGAAAACTACTGCGAACAAAATACTCAGAACTGGCTACTACTGGCCTACGCTCTTCAATGATATCCATATGGTGATAATCGCCTGTCACAAATGTCAGATTTTTTAGGGCAAAAGAAAACTCCTCCCCTTACCTCTACAACCCATCATTGTTGAAGGTTCCTTTATGCAATGGGGCCTAGATTTAATAGGAGAAATTCACCCTGCTTCTTCTGCACAACACAAATGGATCTTAATAGCCACAGACTACTTCACTAAGTGGATAGAGGCCATACCTACTAGGAATGCCACAGATTCAGTCATCATTAGTTTCCTAGAAGGTCATATCCTCTCTCGGTTTGGCTTCCCAAGGAAAATAATCACTGATAACGCTGCTGCTTTCAAATCCAAGAAAATGGTTGATTTTTTTCACAGGTATCAAATAGCACTTGGTCATTCAACTGCCTATTACCCTCAGGGTAATGGATTAGCTAAATCGTCAAACAAGAGCTTGGTGACCATCATCAAAAAACTACTGGAAGAGAACAAAAAGTCATGGCATAACAAGTTAGTACATGCTTTGTGGGCTGACAGGCTTACATCAAAGAAATCCATTGGCATGTCACCTTATCAGCTTGTCTATGGGACAGAAGCAGTGTTTCCTACCAGCCTTGGGGTACCAGTGATCAAGCTGGTCCAAAAGATTCAAACAGAAGAAGACAGTATGGTGAGAAGGATAAACCAGACAATTCATCTCCAGCAAACGAGGGAAGAGGTCTACAACAGAGAAGTGAAAGTTCAAGAGAACATAAAGAGGTTGTTTGAAAAAAGAACCAAAGCTGTTGATTTTAAAATTGGAGATAAAGTTCTGAAGTGGGACTCAAGGAGAGAGGACAAAGGAAAGCATGACAAGTTTGACAGCTTGTGGCAAGTTCCATACATCATCCAGGCCACTGTGGGGCCAAATGCCTTCTTCCTACAAGAATTAGATGGTACAGAGCTGTTTGGGGGTCCTGTCAATGGCAGGATGCTCAAACACTACTTCTGCTGATTTCCAGTTTCCGATTTCCATTTCCATTGTACATGCCATTGCAGTGTTTGTTTTCAAAAAAAAGAAGAAGAGAAAAACAGAGAAAGGGGGAGGTTCAGACATGCTCAAAACATGAACCTTTGCAATGCAAAGATTGGCTCTAACATAATCAAAACCTGAGCCAAAGAAAATGAAGATAGCTGGTTCAAACATGCTCAAAACCTGGACCAGCAGAGAAGAAAGAAGAATCAGCTCCAACAAGCCCAAAACCAGAGCTGAAATGAAGAAATAAAGTGACTCTAACAAGCTCAAAACTTGAGTCACTAAGAAAGAAGGATACTTCAAGCTTCAGATTTCAAGCCTTCACAGTTTTTTTTTCAGTTTTCTGCAAATATTTTTCCATGTGCAACTATCTTTATGCCTTGGATCAACAACAAACTAGACTGTCTAATCCTAGTTTGACTGTTTTTAAATTTCTGTTGTAGAATGTAGAGAAGAAATCTGCTGGACAGTTTAATCCCAGCAGATATTAGATTAGGTAGAGAAACATATGAGACCAACAGTCTAATATGGTCTCATGGAGTAATAAGGGTAGATTTAGAATAGGTTTATTTTCTGTTATAAAAATAAATGATGTAAAGGGTTTGCTAGTTCAAATTCACCCTAGAAGAAAAATGCTAGGATTGTAGAATGGGTAGGTAGATTGTTGGGATAATGTTTCTACTAATTGATGTTTTCAAAAATTGTGGCAGTTGAAAAAAAAAAGAAGAAATATGGCTCAAGCAGCAGGCATCTGGCCTACACCAAAGATCATTTTCTGAATTCTTGACCCCTTCAAGAAGAAGCCATCCCCATGTGGAGCCACTGTTAGCCCCATATAAATTTTTTGACAAGCAAAGTAAGGGGATAAATTGTTTCTGAGCCTTCAATGAAAGCATCTCCCCTGGAGACACATCATCCTTGAAGTCTCCTGTGCCTTTTCCCTGTGATGAAATACCCTCTACTGATTCCCATTTTAAAGCCTCTCTGATTGCAAAAAATTGTGCTCCTAAAGGCCTTCATTTGCCCCTGGTACCGCTGTAGAATTTTCCATTTCATCCCTTTTCCCTTTTTCAAAGCTCCCCCTCTTTTACCCCCAAATTCCCTCCCATAGTCCTTCTAAACCTTCCCAAAATCCCCTCAAAACCATACACACATCCCTGGTGTGGTTTAATATCCCCTTCTTCCCTCTATCGTTACCCCTTTTGGCCTTTAATTTCATTGAAAATGTGCCAAAAAACCATATTCTCCATGTATATGGGTCTTAGCCCCCTTCGGCTAGCCCCAAAACCATATTTCCCCCATGTGGCCTACCGCTAGAACCGAGCGCTAGCCCAAAAAGTGCTTATCTCATATGATTCATCGAGCGCATTTATAGCCATTGATCTAAACAGAATGGACCGCGATCGCTGCCCTCGCCCCATCCATCGCGCCCGTTGTTCACCCGTTCACCACCCGATTGAATATCAGCCATCCATTTAAAACCTTAAATCTGACGGTCCATATCCCCCCGTCCGCCTGTGGTCCCCGCACCCGCTCACTGTACATAACCCGCTAGTTTCCATCGCACCGCTTTTCGAAGGAGGGCGGTATTTTCATTTTCGGAGCGATTCCATACATCATCTGACGCATGGCACCGGTACATCTGGAAAACCACCCTCCCATCACGCATTAAAGTTTTTCCCTGGACGTGGAGCGATATCACTGTGCGTCATCTGATCTGGGGCGAGCAATCCAACAGTGATCGCTCCACGAAGCTGCGCACGCAATAATCGATGGCCACCGTACCCCTGGCGCACCGTCCATTGCCCTCCGACGTGTTTTCCACCATCGATCTCCATTGAGATCGGACGGTCCAGATTTAATGCATGCCCACCGTTGCCCGGTCCCACCACGTCACCATTCCACGTGTTCCATCGTATATTCGTCCGTCCATCCATATATATCCCGTTCTAAGGGTAAATGTCAAGGTTCACGTTTAAATTTCTTTGCATTCCGCCAACCTCCACCAAAGCATTTCTCCACCATTCCTCTGCATTTTTTCGCCATTTCTCCATAGTCCCACTATCATCCTCGCAGTCGTCCACATCATCCAACCCCCATGCATGGTTTTCTTAACCAGTTTTCGTATTTTGCATGGTCGCAGAGAGGCAGGAAACCACCATGGTTCATATGTATCATTGTAGTGGCGCGTTGCGCAGAGAGAATTGAATTTGGAAGCTGGTACTACAGGGAAATGTCTGGAAAGGTAGCGACAGCATAAATATTACCCAAGGATAGTTCAATCTCTACGAAAAACCTACTCGGCGCCATTAAAACCCAGATTTTGCAGATTGAGGCATTTATGAAGCGGTGGAGAAATACCAGCTAATGATCAAGGATTTCAACGTTCATTATTGAGGATTTTAAACCTTAATCCATAGTTCTAAAGGTAGAGTACCAGATCGAAAATCCCGAGGATCACACAGGAGGTCCAGCGCACAGAAAATCGTATCATCAGGGTTTTCACATCAGCGAAATGTTTCTTCCTGAGCACGGACATAGTACGCATTATGGTTTCAGTATACATTGTGTCCAAGAGAAGTTTCCCCCCCCCCTACAGTAGTCCTATGCTATCAGAAGCATTTGTTTTACAGTATGGTAGACCCTAGCATCATTTATTTGCCTTTTTTTTATTCACCAGAAGTACTACAAAATGATGCAGCAAAGTACATCAGAGACATACCTGGGGTAAATGGAAACCTGACGAAGACCACTCTTTCACCTAAGAGTGTCCCAGATTAATGCACAAAATTTATACAGAGTGGGCTTCGTCCTTCTTCTTCTTCTGAGTTTTTAATGCTGCATTTAGTTTTTCACCTACCTTCTTTGCTCCACTGGAGCTATAAATTCATGAAGAAACTCATTGTAAAGGTTGTTGATCAGTTATCAGAGAATTGCAAGTAGTTCTTTTGAGACACAGTCTCTGTGTAAAGTTGTAAGATAGGCTGAGGGAGATTTTTTCAGACTGAGTATTCAGCTATTGGAAATGTTGTACTTGACTGGTATTGCTATTTAATATGACAAGCACATTTCTTTGGATCTTGATCTAAAGCAGCGGTGATGTTTTCCTATCTCTGTGTTTAATTCATTTCATTTCGTTTCTGCTGGCTTGCATCAGAATATTGGCATAGGATTTACCCTTGTTAGGTACCCTATGTTTCTGCTCTCCTTGCCTTTGATGTTTTCTGCTAAATGTGTTATCTAAGAATTGATTTCAGTTAATTTAACTATTGTAGTGGATGTTATTGCCTGCTCTCTGATGTATGAGTTAAATGAATCTATTCTTGGATGCTCTTGTTAGGATTTAGCTGGAAGATTTGGGAACACTGGGGATTAGAGTTAGCCCTATCCATTAGGATCCTTATGCGACCAGCTGGTCTTTAACTTTGTGTTCTAAACATTTACTGTCCCTCCTCTCTTCCCATTCCATACCACACTATCATCTTTAAGATCCAATGTTTTAGATGACTAGCCCAAATGAAAGCCTGCCTATTGAGTAGCAAGCAAATCCTTTGCTGACTCCATTTCCCAATGGTCTTGAATGCTCCCTGGAATACTTCACCTCTGCCTTATTCCTCTTTTCTCATCTTTTCTTACATTGAACCATTATTTCCTGATAACCAGCAACCAAACAAACAATCAAACAAACAAACCCTATGCCTATAACTAGCCTAACATCTTAACATTGAGCTTTAAAGTCACATATCTTTGATAATCATAGAGAGATCCCTCTCTAGACCCGGGAGGGATAGATCCTGAGGTCTGAAAGTGGTTTGATGTTGTCTCATCTTTTGGTCTTGCCAATCTGGCCGAAACATGGGAACCCCAACATGAGGAAATTTTAGTTCCCAAGGATGAGCCTCAATTTGTGGAGCAGCCACATGAGGAGGATCATGGAGTCTCGGAATATAATATTCCTACTTAGCTTAAGCTAAGAGGAATATACATTTTTGTTTCATTTCCTGTTGATTGAATACATGAATAAAGGAGGACATGTAAAACTCCTGAAAATAAATGAATAAATCAACGCCCATGTGAACAGGGATAAATCTGTGCCATGTAAACAAAACACTTGCAGGTGTGAATGGATTTGAGCTATGAGACTGGGTCAACCTTGACCAAATCGACAGCACAGTCTAGATTCATTGCACCTCATGGATGGACAACACAGTTTTAGATGGAGGCTCCTCATGTGAAAGGAGCTAATTCATTGAAGTGGTTTAGGGTTTGACAAGGCTTCCATCTTATAAAAGGAGGAGGAGAGTAGCAAGAGAAGGTTGTTGATTGTGCATATTTCTGAGTATAGTGTCTATTTATACATATACATTCTCTGTTGTTTAGCTGATAATAGTGTTTCTTAGCACTTGGGAGTTCCTATGCAGGGATCCCACCTCTTCCATTGAGGATTTCTTGGAAGAGTCTTGCATTTCTTGGTCCACTATCAGGCATTTGGCCAAGCTTCTTCTTCCAACTAGAACTCAGATCCTATTGAGGGTTTGGTTGTCCTTTTGAGTAGCAGCAATTGGAGGCTAGATCTATTCAGATCTAGACCATACTAGTGCCTATTTTCAGTGGGAAAGCCTTCTATCCCATTGGAAAGAGTGTATTATTTGTCTTGAGCTTCAGATCTACAAATTCGCATTAGGCCAAAGTCTACATCAAGCCTACAATGCAGTTTATCTCCCTGTACTGCGTTATTTTGCAAGTGAAGAGTTGCAGGGTGTTTGGCAACTATTTGGAGGAGATATCTCTGGTGTAAAGGAGTCTTCCTTGCACTGTGGTGATCCATGTATTAGCCATATAATCCATGTATGTTTCAGATATAATCTATTCTTTGATCCATCTACTTTAGAATTTCTAAATCATTCTGTAAATCTACTGCAGTAAATCTCGGATCTACTCTTTGTGCTTCATGTTTTCCTAAAAACCCCAAGGGGGATGTAAAATAGAGACTGTCTAGTGTACATATCTTATATATATCTAATATTTTGTACACAGATCTGTCCTATATCTATTTTTAACCTATAGTTGCTGTTTACTCATAAAAATAATGCTTTCAAGGCTTAGCAGTGAAATACATTTGTTTCAACACCACTTTTAGAGGGTTTTTCTCCATAAAGTTTCTTTCTTTCTCCTGTAAATTGATTGGGCTATACTGTAAATCTGATTTATCATTTTATAAGCTATTTTTAAGCTGTCATATTGGCCTACTCCTACTTCTATCTAAAACTATCTTATTTTCTGGGCATTTTTCTTTTGTATTGTTGTAGTCCCTTCTTTGGGCAGTTTTCAAGCCTTCCTAGGTGTGGGAGATCTGTTTAACCCACATAGAGAGATTTTTTTCTGATATCCTCTTGTACTTAGGTCTTATATACTCAAATATAAGGAATCCGAGGACTGATTTCAAGAATTGTAGCTGCCATTCTTGAAAAATGCATTTTTCAGGCATGCCTTGCTAGCAATCCAGATTTTGGGATATTACAGTGGTATCAGAGCTCCTTTCTTGGAAAAGCTTGTGCTTTAATTGAAGAGACAAAGCCAACATGATTTCAGAAGAAGATGATCCTCTTACTGAGAGGGAGAAGAGGTATCAGAATAGAAGCCACAAAAAATTTGATTACACCACTAATGATCAAGATAAGGGTAAAGCCCCTGAAACTGGAAGTGATAAAGAAGGAGAAGAGTTTGAAAGAACTCTTTTGGTATCCAAGAAATATCTTGCTAGAGAGATCAAAGAGATGAGACTATACAGGCTGAAGGAGTCTCCTAGAAGGCCTCATCCAGGGGACAGTTCCAGCATGTCTCACCACTGTAATGATCAACCAGTGAACCAGCCACAAGCTCCACAACATTCTACTATGCCTACCTTTTTGGTTGTGGAGAATGAAGGGATTCATGAACAAGCATCCTTTGAAGGCTATTTTGAAGAGTATGAGTCCCAGAATCATAGATTCAAGGACCACCTGAGTTTTCAAGAGTTTTTTCATCTCAAGGACAAAATAAGACCAAGGCATCAGTATAGAGATGGTGGATTCACTCAAAATCATGATCGACATCACTCTATGGGCATATTATTTTTACCCAAGTTTGATGGGTCATCCACTAGTTCTGCCAAGGCATGGGTAGAAAAGTTGGATATCTATTTCCAGTTGAAAAAAGTCCCTGAGATGGAAGCCATCAAGATTGCAGCGCTGCACTTTGAAGGTGAAGCACACAACTGGTGGTTCCGTGGGTTGTCTACATGGGGCCATGCCAATGTGACTGCATATTCTAAATTTATTAGAAGACTAGTGGAGAGGTTTGACAGAAAGGATCTAGAAGAACCTTTCATGAGCCTTGCAAAGTTGAAGCAGTCAGGTAATGTAGAATCTTATATCTCTGAGTTTCTGAGATTATATGTTATGGTTCCTCATCTATCTGCAGCAAGGAGGGTGTACATGTTCATCAATGGCCTGGATGAACCTTTGCATGGGTTGGTTAAATCTACCAAGCCTATCACATTACATGATGCCATTGAGAGGGCTAGAGACCTTCAAGATGCCTTTCCAAAAGCAAAGGAAACTTTCCAGAACAAGCCCTCTTACCTTTCTAAGGGGAAGGAAGAGAAATTTTCTCCTTCCAAGGAGAGCTCAGTCAAGAAGCCTCTTGATATTTAAGTTCGGAGGGAGCTAAGGAAGAAGAGGCTATGTTTCACTTTCCAATAATCATGGGCACCGAGACATAGATGTGCTGCTGGGAAAGCACACTACATAGAAGTCTTCTCAGATGTTGAGGAGGAAGAAGAAGATGATTAACCAAGGAAAGGTCACAGCGTTGAAAATGTTGAGGGATATCCATCACCATCAGGAGATAGGAGTGGAGATTTTTCTCTTATTGGACAAACTCTTGCATCTTTGAGGGTAGTACCTAAGTACTTGACCCTAAGAGTTCATGGTTCAATTATGAATCAGAGGGTATCTATTCTTATTGATAGTGGGGCCATCCACAACTTTATTGATGCTCATCTTGTGCAAATGAGAGCCATACCCACTGATACCTTTGACGGATTTTTTGTTATAGTCCCAGGAGATAGAAAAATGGAATGCATGCATTATGTTCCATCACTTACAGTCACCATGGGATCCTACACTTTGGTGGATCACTTCTTTTTAGTTGACATACCAGACACCAATTTTATTTTGGGTGTTCAATGGTTGATTACATTGGGGAAAGTCACCACTGATTGGGAGGCTTTGCAAATGAAATGGGTGGATAAGAAGAGTGGTACACCTCACGTGATCAAAGGCATGCATTCTTACCCCTTACCTAACACTTCCACACAGAAAATAGAGATGGATTTTCACAGTGGAAGCAAGGATCTCACTGTCCCTTCTCCCATGTCCATGAGATTCTTGCAAGGGACATTCTCATCTAGTGGAAAACCATGAGGGAGGCCACTAGATATAGTTCTAGTGGGAGATATCTCACTACTTTATGCTCCAAAATCAGATCCAGGAGGGAAGGGAGCATTAGGGGGCACAACTATAGGGATGGAAGGCTTAAGCAAGCACCAGAAAGAGGGGAATTTTCCTCTCTCATCATCCTCATCATCCTACATTTCTGATTCTATGCTATTGGAGGAGGAAAATGGGAGGTATGTACTTCCTACTTGTACTTTTGGCATAAGATATTTCAAAGGAGAGATCAGAAACAAGGTAGGCAATCTTATTGATACATCATCAGCGTTGTCTGCGTTGGGAGTATAGATCTATATTGGAGGTCCCAACTATTGGTGGATTACTCCAAGGATCTCTACACTTGTATGATGCTTGATGACCAAGTGCATGGAGAGGGCTATCTAATCCATGAGGGATTCATCTATCATTATGATAGGATCTTCTTGCCTAGAGCCTCCAAGCTCAAGGAGGAGATGCTAAAAAGGGCCTTCAAGGAGTTCTGTTTCAACCCTACCTATTCTATGAAGATCTACAACACTATCATGAGATGTTTTGAATGGGAATGCTTGGGAGGAGAGTTACATCAACATTTTCTATAATGAAAAATCTATGTGGAGTTGGGGAAGCCAAAGGACTCTATGCAAGAGTCATTTCAGTCATTTTTTCCTTCTCTTAAAGAGGGAGAAATTGTTTTGCACAATTCCATGTTTAGAATAAACATTGATGGTGAAAAATATGAACATGTAATGCAAGCTTTATTTTCTGATTTGATGTATTCTTTCACCATGGTGTTGCAGGCCATGGCTGCCAAGAGGAATTTTGTACCATATGAATCTCATGGCAAACTTTGGGCCACTGCAAATTCTGAACTTGGCCACTCCCCTGCTATGCAAAGGAATATTCCTTTTCATGATGGGTGCTTCCCAAAGGCACCAAATGTAATATTCCTACTTAGCCTAATATAAGAGGAATATTCATTTTTGTTTCAATTTATGTTGCATGAATAAATGAATAAAGGAGGACATGTAAAACTCTTGAAAATACTGAATAAATCAATGCCCATGTGAACAAGGATAAATCAAGGCCATGTAAATAAATCACGTGCAGGTGTGAAAGGGGTTTGAGCTGTGAGACTGGGTCAACATTGACCAAATCTACAGCGTTGTCTAGATTCATTGTACCTCATAAAGGGACAACGCAGTTCTAGAAGGAGGCCCCTCATGTGAAAGAAGCTAACTCATCAAGGTGGTTTAGGGTTTGTGAAGACTCTCATCTTATAAAAGGAAGGAGAAGGCAGCAAGAGGGGGTTGTTGATTGATTATATCTCTGAGCATCTTGTCTGTTTAGACAAATACTATTCTCTGTTGTTTAGTGGAGGATTATGCTGCTTAGCATTGGAGTTCCTATGCAGGGATTTCACCTCTTCCCTTGAGGATTCTTGGAGGAGTTTTTGCTGATTTGATCCACTATCAGGCTTTGGGCCAAGCTCTACTTCCAATTGCAGCGCAGATCCAGTGAGGGTTTGCTTGCCTTTGTAAGATGCAGTAAGTGGAATTCTAGATTTGCTTAGATCTAGCTTGTATTGGAGCCTCTTCTCATGGAGTGTGTCTTTTAACCTCCTGGAAGAGTGCATCCACTGTTTGAGCTTCAGATTTTTATGTTGGCATCAGGCCATCATTGCTGTTCAAGCTAAAACATATTTTTTGTTGATGAACTACGTTATTTTCATAAGAGATTCTTTAGGGTGTTTTGATCCCATTTTTGATGAGAGATCTCTAGTGTTGGGCTTTGCCTTTCACTTTGGTGATACATGGATTAGCTTGTTGATCCATGTTCTGTTTAGATCTGATATATTTTAATGTAAAGTCATCTTCAAAAATTCCTGAAGTATTTTGTAGATCTACAACTTAAAACTCATATCTACTCTTTGTTATGCATGATTTGGTCAAAACCCCAAGGGGATCTTGTAAATAAGACTATCTAGTTTCCAGGTATGAAATAGATCTGATGTTTTGTCCACAGATCTGTCCTAGATCTAAGTTGTAATATTCAGTTGTTGCAGCTCCTCAAAATAGCATTGTTAAGCCAATTTGCAGTTTATATATGTGTTGCAGCCTTCTTTTCTGAATATTTCTTACTCTATTGTCTCTTGTATTCTACTGTATATTGAAAGAGCTTCATTGTAATTCTGATTTGTTGTTGTATACTCATAATTCAATCATATTTCATGACCTCCTACTCATACTATCCAAGGCTATGTTATTTCTGAAGCATTTTGTTGTGCATAGCTGCAGCCCCTCTTGTAGGGTGTTTTTCAGCTAGACTAGGTGGTGGGAGATCTGTTTACCACACCTAGTTTGATTTGTTTTTGCTCCCATTTTGGATATAGACCAAAGATCTACTGATATAAGGCATCCAAGGGCTGTAAACTCATTTCTATGCATCAATATCCCAAGAGTGCGTTATTTCAGCAGGCTGAATGTGTTGTTCTAGATTTGGAATATTACACCAAACATATCTCACACTTTCAACCATGGTGAGATAGCTTGTGCAGCAAGTAAGTGGTGGGGAAACCACTTACCATACCTTGATATGATGTAGGTAGGTACACTGCGCTAGCACCCTATGTGGGTTTTTGACCCACCTCCTCATGCTCAAATTTCGGTTTTTATATATGTCATTATGCTTCCATAATTGGATGATATAGTTGTACTTTTCATGGGATTGTATGGATAGAGGATGGGCAGTTTTTATGTACCACATGGGATGGAAACTCTCTATGCACCTTATGCTACATTCTTTAGAGAGAGTATAGGACCAACCATGTTTGTTTCTGTTGAGTTCTTGACTCCTTGTGGGATGGATTTTGTACATCTCATGATGATTTTGGAGGAACAGTTCATGGAGGCTTGGATTGGTGAACACTTGGCTCATGATGAAATCTTGATCTATGATGGTGTCACCAATGGAGAAGGAGAAGTGTTGCAGCACTCACCCTATCAGTTGCTTGAGGACAAGCAACATTTTGCAGGGGAGGATTGTAATATTCCGACTTAGACTAAACTAAGAGGAATGTACAATTTTGTTTCATTTCTTGTTGATTGAATACATACATAAAGGAGGACATGTAAAACTCCTGAAAATAAATGAATAAATCAATGCCCATGTGAACAGGGATAAATCTGGGCCATGTAAACAAAACAATTGTAGGTGTGAATGGGTTTGAGCTATGAGACTGGGTCAACCTTGACCAAATCTATAGCACAGTCTAGATTTAATGCACCTCATGGATGGAAAGCGCAGTTTTAGATGGAGGCTCCTCATGTGAAAGGAGATAATTCATTGAAGTGGTTTAGGGTTTGACAAGGCTTCCATCTTATAAAAGGAGGAGGAGAGTAGCAAGAGAAGGTTGTTAATTCTGCTTATTTCTGAGTATAGTGTATGTTTATACATATACCATTCTCTATTGTTTAGCTGAGAATAGTGTTGCTTAGTACTTGGGAGTTCCTATGCAGGGATCCCACCTCTTCCATTGAGGATTTCTTGGAAGAGTCTTGCATTTCTTGGTCCACTATCAGGCATTTTTCCAAGCTTCTTCTTCCAACTACAACTTAGATCCTATTGAGGGTTTGGTTGTCCTTGTGAGTAGCAGTAAGTGGAGGCTAGATCTATTCAGATCTAGACAATAATAGTGCCTCTTTTCAGTGGGAAAGTCTTCTATCCCATTGGCAAGAGTGTATTAACTGTCTTGAGCTTCATATCTTCAACTTGGCATCAGGAAAAGGTCTATATCAAGCCTAAAATGCATTTTATCTCCCTGTACTACGTTATTTTGCAAGTGAAGAGTTGGAGGGTGTTTGGCAACTATTTGGAGGAGAGATATCTCGTGTAAAGGAGTCTTCCTTGCACTGTGGTGATCCATGGATTAGCCATCTAATCCATGTATGTTTCAGATCTTATCTATTCATTGATCCATTTACTTCATAATTTCTGAATCATTCGACAGATCTGCTGCAGTAGATCTCAGATCTACTCTTTGTGCAAAATGTTTTGCTGAAAACCCCAAGGGGGATGTAAAATAGAGACAGTCTAGTGTACAGATCTGATATAGATCTAATATTTTATACACAGATTTTTCCTAGATCTAAATTGTAACCTACAACTATTTTTTACTCATAAAAATAACGTTTTCAAGGCTTTACAGTGAAATACATTTGTTGCAGCACCTCTTTTAGAGGGTTTTTCTCCATAAAGTCTCTTTCTTTCTCCTGTACATTGATTGGGCTATATTGTAAATCTGATTTATCATTCTATAAGATATTTTTAAGCTGTAATATTGGCCTACTACTACTACTATCTAAAACTATGTTATTTTCTGGGTAGTGTTCTTTTGTAGTGCTGCAGTCCCTTCTTTGGGCAGTTTTCAAGCCTTCCTAGGTGTGGGAGATCTGTTTAACCCACCTAGATAGATTTTTTTATGATCTCCTTTTGGATTTAGGTCTTAGATACTCATATCTAAGGAATCCAAGGACTGATTTCAAGAGCTATAGCAGCCATTCCTGAAAAATGTGTTTTTTAGGCATGCCGTGCTAGCAGTCCCGATTTTGGGATATTATAGTGGTATCAGAGCTCCTTTCTTGGAAAAGCATGTTCTTTCATTGAAGATCCAAAGCCAAAATTATTTCAGAAGCATATGAGCCTCTTATGGAGAGCGAGAAGAGGTATCAGAATAGAAGTCACAAGAAATTTGATTACACCACTGATGATCAAGACAAGGGTAAAGCCCCTGAAACTAGAAGTGATAAAGAAGGAGAAGAGTTTGCAAGAACTATTTTGGTAGCCATGCAATATATTTCTAAAGAGATCAAAGAGATGAGACTAGAAAGACTCAAGGAGTCTCCTATAAGGCCTCATCCTGAGGAAAGCTCTGGCATGTCTCACCACTGGAATGATCAACCAGTGAACCAACCACAAGCTCCACAATGTTCTACTATGCCTACCTTTTTGGCTGTGGAGAATGAAGGGCTTCATGAGCAAGCATCCCTTGAAGACTATTTTGAAGAGTACGAGTCCTAGAATCAGAGATTCAAGGACCACCTGAGTTTTCAAGATTTTTGTCATCTCAAGGACAAAAGAAGACCAAGGTATCAAGACAGAGATGATGGATTCACTCGTAATCATGACTGACATCACTTATACAGATTCTTTACCCAAGTTTGATAGGTCATCCACTAGTTCTGCCAAGCCATGGGTAGAAAAGCTGGATATCTATTTCCAGTTGAACAAAGTCCCTGAGATGGAAGCCATCAAGATTGCAGCGCTGCACTTTGAAGGTGAAGCACACAACTGGTGGTTCCATGGGTTGTCTACATGGGGCCATGCCAATGTGACTGCCTATTCTGAATTTAATAGAATACTAGTAGAGAGGTTTTACAGAAAGGATCTAGAAGCACCTTTCATGAGCCTTTCAAAGTTGAAGCAATCAAGTAATGCATAATCTTATATCTCTGAGTTTCTGAGATTATCTGTTATGGTTCCTGATCTATCTGCAGCAAGGAGGGTGTACATGTTCATCGATGGCTTGGATGAACCTTTGCATGGGTTTGTTAAATATACCAAGCCTATCACATTGCATGATGCCATTGAGAGGGCTAGAGACCTTCAAGATGCCTTGCCAAAAGCAAAGGAAACTTTCCAGAACAAGCCCTCTTACCTTTCTAAGGAGAAGGAAGAGAAAGTTGCTCCTTCCAAGGAGATCTCAGTCAAGAAGCCTCTTGATATTGGAGTCTGGAGGGAGCTAAGGAAGAAGAGGCTATGTTTCCCTTGCCAAGAATCATGGAATCAAGGATCTCACTATCCCTTCTCTCATGTTCATGAGATTCTTGCAAGGGACATTCTCATCTAGTGGCAAACCACCAGGGAGGCCACCAGATTCAGTTCTAGTGGGAGATATCTCACTACTTTATGCTCCAAAATTAGATCCAAGAGGGAAGGGAGCATTAGGGGGCACAACTACAGCGTTGGAAGGCTTAAGAAAGAACCAAGAAGAGGGGAATTTTCCTCTCTCATCATCCTCATCATCCTACATTTCTGATTCTGCGTTATTGGAGGAGGAAAAGGGGAGGTATGTCCTTCCTACTTGTACCTTTGGCATAAGAGATGTCAGAGGAGAGATTAGAAACAAGGCAGGAAATCTTATTGATACATCATCAACATTGTCCTTGTTGGGGAGTGTAGTTCTATATTGGAGGTCCCAGCTATTGGTGGACTACTCCAAGGATCTCTACACTTGTATGATGCTCGATGACCAAGTGCATGGAGAGGGATATCTAATCCATAAGGGATTAATCTATCATTATGATAGGATATTCTTGCTTAGAGCCTCCAAGCTCAAGGAGGAGATGCTACAAAGGGCCTTCAAGAAGTTTTGTTTCATCCCTACCTATTCTATGAAGATCTACAGCACTATCATGAGATGTTTTGAATGGGAAGGCTTGGGAGGAGAGCTACATCAACATTTTCTAGAATGAAAAAGCTATGTGGAGTTGGGATAGCCAAAATACTCTATGCAAGAGTCATTTCAGTCATTTCTTCCTTCTCTTAAAGAGGGAGAAAAAATTGTGCACAATTCCATGTTTAAAAGAAACATTGACGTTGAAAAATCTGAACATGTAATGCAAGCTTTATTTTCTGATTTGATGTATTCTTCCACCATGTTGTTGCATTCCATGGCTCCCAAGAGGAATTTTGTACCATATGAATCTCATGGAAAACTTTGGGCCACTGCAAATTCTGAACTTGGCCACTCCCCTGCTATGCAAAGGGAGATTCCTTTTCATGATGGGTGCTTCCCAAAGGCACCAAACATATCTCACACTTTCAGCCATGGTGAGATAGCTTGTGCAGCAAGTAAGTGGTTGGGAAACCACTTACCATACCTTAATCTGATGCAGGAAGGTACACTGCGCTAGCACCCTATGTGGGATTTTGACCCACCTCCTCATGTTCAAATTTCTATTTGTATATATGTCATTATGCTTCCATACTTGGATGATATAGTTGTACTTTTCATGGGATTGTATGGAGAGAGGATGGGCAGTTTTTATGTACCACATGGCATGGAAAATCTCTATGCACCTTATGCTACATGCTTTAGAGAGAGTATAGGACCAACCATGTTTGTTTCTATTGAGTTCTTGACTCCGTTTGGGATGGATTTTGTACATCTCATGATGATTTTGGACGAACATTTCATGGAGGCTTGGATTGGTGAACACTTGGCTCATGATGAAATCTTGATATATGATGGTGTCACCAATGGAGAAGGAGAAGTGTTACAGCACTCATCCTATCAGTTTCTTGAGGACAAGCAACATTTTGGAGGGCAGGACATGTAAAACTCCTGAAAATAAATGAATAAATCAATGCCCATGTGAACAGGGATAAATCTAGGCCATGTAAACAAAACACTTGCAGGTGTGAATGAGTTTGAGCTATGAGACTGGGTCAACCTTGACCAAATCTACAGCGCAGTCTAGATTCAATGCACCTCATGGATGGACAACTCAGTTTTAGATGGAGGATCCTCATGTGAAAGGAGCTAATTCATTGAAGTGGTTTAGGGTGTGACAAGGCTTCAATCTTATAAAAGGAGGAGGAGATAAGCAAGAGAAGGTTGTTGATTATGCATATTTCTGAGTATAGTGTCTGTTTAGACATATACCATTCTCTGTTTTTTAGCTGAGAATAGTGCTTCTTAGCACCTGGGAGTTCCTATGCAGGGATCCCACCTCTTCCATTGAGGATTTCTTGGAATATTCTTGCATTTCTTGGTCCACTATCAGGAATTTTTCCAAGCTTCTTCTTCCAACTACAACTCAGATCCTATTGAGGGTTCGGTTGTCCTTTTGAGCAGCAACAAGTGGAGGCTAGATCTATTCAAATCTAGACCATACTAGTGCCTCTTTTTAGTGGGAAAGCCTTCTATCCCATTGGCAAGAGTATATTAGTTGTATTGAGCTTCAGATCTTCAACTTGGCATTAGGCCAAAGTCTACATCAAGCCTACAGTGCATTTTATCTCCCTGTACTGAGTTATTTTGCAAGTGAAGAGTTGCAGGGTGTTTGGAAACTATTTGGAGGAGAGATCTCTGGTGTAAAGGAGTCTTCCTTGCACTGTAGTGATCCATGGATTAGCCATGTAATCCATGTATGTTTCAGATCTGATCTATTCATTGATCCATCTGCTTTAGAATTTCTGAATCATTCTAGAGATCTGCTTGTAATATTCCCAAATTGGAACAACTAGCAATCCATGGCTGGAAACTGCATTTTCAAGAAATGGAGGCAGTAGGATTTGAAACCATGACCTGGATACCTTAGATCAATGCATATACACCAAATCCAAGATGTGTGTTACACTAAAAACTGTCATCCTGACATTTTGCTATGAGTATGAGCTCATTATTACCCATACTTCCTCCTTTTGCAAGTCTAACATATCAGCTCCTCATGTCAAGCTTTCAAAATCAGAGAAAAGTTCCTAAAAATCCCCTAAACATTGGTATCGCACTTTCTCTATTCATTGCCTGCAGTCCCGCACCTAAAGTTCAGCTTTCCTGCGGAACCATACCGCACGTTCTTTGTGTTATGGGTGCGGACCTCTGTAAAACTCAAAAAGGTGAGAAAGTAAAGATAAAAGGTTGATTTCAGATGAATTCTAGAAGATTCTAGATGGGAATTTTCGGGAATGGATATGCTTTGAGAAGGTTCATGCATCCCTCACTTGATGGAGCTAACCCCTTGATGTAAGGAGCTAATCCCTTTGAAGGAGGATTCTATCCCTTCATATTTGGAACAAGAACCTCCTTTTTTCCACTATAAAAAGAGGCCTTGGGTAGCCTCAAAGGGAGTTCAAGCTTAAGATATTTGAAGTTAAATGCTGTTGAGATTCAGACTCAGTTAACTAAGACTTTCCGTGAGGTTAAATCACTCATCTCTATTTGTCTTGGTTCAAAGAGTGCAATGCTTGTCAAATTAGAAGAGATTCCTGCTGACTTCTTAGAGGACTAAGACAACATCAAGGCACAGGTTGTAAAGGTTTTCTTTCATTTGAAGTTAATACAAATATACTCATTTTTCTCAATAAGTTGTCTATTCATGGTTTATTTCATAGATTCCTTGATCACTATGATAAGTATGGTTTATAATAATCTCTATACAGGTGCTATGTAATCTTTTTGCTTGTTTGTGACTGCAGATTTATTGAAGAACATTCCTTTAGTGCACGAGGGACTTCAACAAGATCAAGCAAGCGCTGAACATAAGGTAGGCCTTACACATATATAGCATTTTTATGAATCTTGTATGCTTAGAGAGAGATTAGTATAATTGGCTTTTTGTTGCTAGTTACTTTTAGTACCAGAGAGATCAAGCCCTATCCGCAAGACGGATTGCACCTACACAACAATATGGCTCCAAAGAAATCCTTCTAGAGTGGTTAAACAGATTATCTACCACTTCTTCAGATGTCTTAAAATGCCCTTAGGAGAGACTCACAAAATAAGCACATAGAATGGGCAAGATGTACAGACAATATTCGTGTATCTGTAAACACATGAAGTATATATACAACATATATGTTATATAGCAGAAAATTTATATAATGTGTGGAGGAATCAATCACTCCAGCTAGGTAATGGAAGCCTCAATGTGACATATACATGATAATGGAAAACACTACTACATGAAAGAGAGCCTTGGCTAAAATAACACAGTTTATAGGAGTTACTGCATAATACAAAATGAGAATAGAATGATATGACAATATCAGCTCAAAGAAATGAGGGGGAGCAAGCTCTCAACCCCTAAAAACACTAATACAGCAAAATACACAATCCTTGGAAGGATTGGCTACAATATACATGAAATTGGAAAATCTGTAGAAATGTCGGAGTTGCTAGGCAGCAGCTGCAACTCAAAATAATACAATATGGAGATGGCTGAATAATATTTCCAATATGTAGAAAACCTCCTCCAATATATTTTTCAATTACAAGTCTAATCCTAATACTAGGAATATTGCCCTCCAAAATGTCGGTGCAACCTCTCACTGCAGATGCACTCTAGAATAACGCAGTCATAGAGCTGGACTGCACTGCTGATGATGTGAGAAGATGGACTTGATGCCAAGATGTGAAAATCAGCTCTGAAATCCCTCTCACTAATCTCCCGGAGCAAGAGAAACTCCATCCTCTGAAATATGAGCCAAAGAGAAGTGTTGTGGAACCCTCCACTGCAATGCCCCAGCAACACTGCGTTATACTTGAGCAGAAATAACGCAGCATATGAAGAATGGCTTTGGCCTTGAGCCAATATGTGGAGAATATGAAGTGAAATCCTCAAAGAGGCCTCTCAAGAAGGAGAGGAAATCCTAAACAGGAATCCCTCGTGCAAAGTAGCACTGCAACTCTGCTGAACAGCCGGAGTGTGCAATTTGTCTGAATAGACAAATAATCAAATGATCCAAGATGTCTCTCTATGGTTGCCTCCTCCTCTTCTTATACAATTGAATGCCTCTTTGCCATGGACCCCACACATTAGGGTTTCATCCACAAGGAATATTTCTCCCTCCAAAACAGCATTGTCTTCTCATCTACACCCCTTAGGCAGCGTTGTTGACTTGGTCAAACTTGACCTGGTCCTCATGAAAATTGCCCCTTTTCACACTGGAAGGTGAAAAATAAGCTACTCCAATGATCCTTTTCACATTATGAAGGATCTTATTCCTACTTATGGGCCTTTTACCCATTTTATTCACCTACTAGATGAAATAAGCAAAAATTAATGTTCCAATTTTCTTCATGAAAATTTTGGAACATTATAGTCCTCCCCTCTCAAAGATTGCTTGTCCTCAAGAAAGAGCAAGGGTAGACTGAGTTATTTTCTTCTCCTCTCTCTGTAGCATCCCTTTATGATGATAACCTCCAAGGAAAGTGATGTTATCTCATTAATCAAACCTCCACAATACTCCTCCTCAGCATGTAATTCAGCTATCAAGCTATCATCATGTAAAGGTGAAATACTCAAGAGGATAGCAAAGTGATGTCTAGAGGTCCCTTTGAAGAATGGGATCTGAAATATAATGGGAAATATCTTCCCCATATGGATCCCCCATCTCCAAGCTATGAGCCATGCAAAATGAGTCACCTTCCAACCAGGCAACTCCTGAAAGCTATCATCCACCTTTAGCTCCGAGAAAGTAGGTGGGATGAAAATCTGCTCATGGTAAGCAATGTAGCCTACCCCACGATGTCCATATCTCCACTTATGATAATTTTAGAGTGTTGGTTGTCCATGGGCTGCAACAAGTTTGTCCTCAAATGGCAAGATGAGGACTAGACCTTAAAATATCTCTCCCCCAACGCTGCAAATCAAGTTGGCCCAAGTATCTCCATATATGATGAGTTGGAAATCATCATCATATGGCATCATCTCCATCATATGGTTCACCTCATAAAGTGACAACTATGTTTTTAAGGTAACCATATCATACCCCATGCTCCCCTTAGAACATGTAGTGCAAATAGTATGAGGAATTTCTCCCTCAAAGCACACATTCACCCAATGTGTCTCTCTCCCAAGTATGCTCCTCATAAATACAAAAAAAATAGAGCCATAGGGAGCAAAGATGAGAATCATACCTGCTGCCATATATAACAAATGAGAAGGACAATGGTCCCTCGGGTGTTACCAGTGCAGTTTGACCCTCAAATGCAATAGAGACTGCTGAAATAAGTGGCTTCTCAATCCCTTGCATGTTGCTCCAATCTCCTCATAAGTATGGAGGAAGTGAATGATGTAAGGTGTGCAATGAACATGTCCTCCATAATATTCCTCTTCCCCAAGCCCTCCTAGAGAATGGCCATCCATCATGCTTATGGCCCCAACTAGGCCATGAATCTCTAAAGAAAGAATGCTCCTCCTTGGAGCAACATCCTGCACATATATGGTTAAGGGACATACATCATATAAATAATCATGAAAATAATGATTACCCTTACCATATGTTCTTTTCATACAAGTGGAGTGGCTCATAAGTGAGTCTCCTCTCATCCTCAATGAGAAAAGAGGTGGTTGTTCTAACTCTCTCAAAGATTCATGTCTCTCCTCCATCTCCATCTGGTCTATGCATCTGCTCATATGCTGATATATCTCCTCCTCAAAGCCCATCCAAAAATACCCCTCCATGATGGTGTGGTATGCTCTCATAGAAAAATTGGGGCTGAAAAGGAAATCCTCCCGAGCTGCTTGTAGCAACTTCTCCTTGAGCTTGGAAACTCTAGGAAATAAGATCCTACCATGATCAAATATGACCCCCTCTCTAACTGAATACTCCTCCAAGTGCATCTGGCCATCCAAGATCATGCAAGTAAAAAGATCCTTGGAATACTCCACTAACAACTGGGAGCTCTAATGTGGATCTAATCTCCATAGTGACAGCGCTGATGATCTCTCATGAAGAGCACCTGTCATATGGTCATCATCTTCTTTGACATCTCTCATGCCAAAGATGCAAGTTGGAAGGCTGCTATCCTTCTCCTGCTGCTTCTGCCACAGTGCTGAATCTGAAATGGAAGTGGGTGATGTTGATGTTGAGAGAATTCTCTCTCTCTCCTTGAGTCTACCCCAGACTCCCAGCATTGTATCAAGCTCTCTCCAGGTCTCCAACCTCCTTAAATCAATTATTGGTGCCCCAACATGTGAAGCATCCATCCTCCTCTATTGATCCAGTAGTCTTCCCGGCAAAATGTATCCATACAATGAGACATCATCATCAAGAGATGACTGAATATATGAATGGAGAAAGCTCTCCATGCTTCCACTACGCATTCCAATCACCTTATTAGGTGCATCAACCTCCAGAAATGAATAGGTATGTGTGCTCCTCATCACATCATGATAGTCATCATCCTTATCTTCTCCTTGTGTCTCCATGGTTCTACATCTCCTCAATAATGGCACAGATAGAACATGAGTTGTGCCTTGATCTCCACATATGAGATCCTGGGAACTTTCCAGCAAAGATGAAAGCATCCCTCTATTTGGAGCAAGAGCTCCTCCTTCCTCTGAATGAGGTGCTAGATCAACTCCAGATCTAACAGGGTTGTTGCCCTCAATATCTGCAAAATGAGTGGGAAATATTCCAATGATTTGATCCCTCTTTGAAAAAGAGATCTCCATGCTCCTTTGCTCAAAGGTGTGAGATGAAAACCTTTCTTCTGGAAAAGTATGGTGCAAGTTTTCAGATCCTTCTATGGTTTTTTGCAATGGTACTACGTTCTTATGCAAGGGTTTTATCTGAGTTTTCTTGTTTAGATCCACCATGTGTGTCTCATGAATCCTTCTATCAAATCTTTCCACTAATACTTTAGTGAAATTTGCATAAGATGAAATGTTTACATTTTTCAAAGAAAAAGATTCAAAGATCCACCAGGCATAAGCCTTACCTCTCAAATGCAGCGCTACGACTTGGATGGTTTCATCCTCCGGCATTTGGTGCTACTGCAAGACGGTCTCTAACTCCTCCACCCAATCTTTGGCTGAACGTGTAGGTGAACCCTCAAAGTTAGATAGATAAAATCTATCCTGCTGCTCTCTTCCATTCACCTTCATCTTGTAAAACTCTGAAAAAACTGAGATGATCTCCAAATTTCTGAGTTTGAAACTCATACTCCTTCAAGAAATCATTGAGGGTTTCCCTCCTAGCAATCCCTTCTTCTTTTTCCATCTCTCTTCTGGCAATCCTGGGCATATGACTGCGTTGTACAAGATGGTGTGTAGCTACATGCTCACACTCCTCCAATCTATAGTTTTCTTTTGAATCAAACCCTCTAGGAGATTCTCTATACTTCTTCCGGGTCTCCTCATGCTCTTCATGAATCATATGTACAGATTTAGGAAGAAGCTTGGTAAGCTTATTCCCTTTTTCTATTTCTTCTCCAAAAGATGGAGTTTTTCTTCTGCTTATTTCTTTGTCTCCTTGATGAGAATCGAAAGTGCAGGGTCCTTCCTCTTATTTTTGCTTATCCTCCTTGGGGAGGTTCTTCATAGATCTGAAATATGATGATATAAACCCCATCCTTCCAATATTCTGATCTTCTTGGGCTTAGACTGACAGGCTGAGCCAAGAAAGAAGCTTTGATACCACTGTAATGTTCCCAAATCGGAACAGCTAGAAATCCATGGCTGGAAAACGCATTTTCCAGAAATGGAGGCAGTAGGATTTGAAACCAGGACCTGGATCCCTTAGATCAATGCATCTAAGAATTAAATCCAAGAGATGGCTCCAAAGAAATCCTTCTAAGGTGGTTAAACAGATCTACCACACTTAGATGTCCTCAGAAAATGCTCGGTGAGAGACTGCAACAATGTAAGCACATAGAATGGAAAGATAGCATTATTCTTGTAGCTGTGAACACATGAAGAAGTAGATAGCCAAAATATATATTATATAGCAACAAATGTATACAATGTGTGGAGGAATCAATCACTCCAGCCAGGCAATGGAAGCCTCAATGTGACATATACATGATAATGGAAAACACTGCTACATGAAAGAGAGCCTTGGCTAAAATAACACAGTTTATAGGAGTTACTGCATAATAAAAAATGAGAATAGAATGATATGAAAATATCAGCTCAAATAAATGAGGGGGAGCAAGCTCTCAACCCCTAAAAACACTAATACAGCAAAATACACAATCCTTGGAAGGATTGGATACAATATACATGAAATTGGAAAATCTGCAGAAATGTCGGAGTTGTTGGGCAGAAGCTGCAACTCAAACTAATACAATATGGAGATGGCTGAATAATATGTCCAATATGAAGCAAACCTCCTCCAATATATTTCCCAAGTACAAGGTTGATCCTATTACTGGGAATCTTGCCCTCCAAAATGTTGGTGCAACCTCCCACTGCAAATGCACTCTAGAATAACACAGTCATAGAGCTGGACTGCATTGATGATGATGGGAGAAGTTGGCCTTGATGCCAAGATGTGAAAATCAGCTCTGAAATCCCTCTCACTAACCTCCCGAAGCAATAGAAACTCCCTCCTCTGAAAGATAAGCCAAAGAGAAGTGTTGTGGAACCCTCCACTGCAATGCCCCAACAACACTACGTTATACTTGAGCAGAAATAACACAGTATCTGAAGAATGGATTTGGCCTTGAGCAAAGATGTGGAGAATATGAGGTGCAATCCTCCAAGAGGCCTCTCAAGAAGCAGAGGAAATACTAAACAGGAATCCCTCGTGCTAAGCAGCACTGCAACTCTGCTGAACAGCCGGAGTGTGCAATTTGTCTGAATAGAAAAATAATCAAATGATCCAAGATGTCTCTCTATGGATACCTCCTCCTCTTCTTATACAAGTGAATGCCTCTTTTCCATGGACCCCACACATTAGGGTTTCATCCATAAGGAATATTTCTCCCTCCAAAACTGCGTTGTCTTCTCATGCAAGCTACACCCCTTAGGAAGCACTGTTGACTTGGTCAAACTTGACCTTGTCCTCATGCAAATTGCCCCTTTTCACACTGGAAGGTGAAAAATAAGTTGCTTCAATGATCCTTTTCATATTATGAAGGATCATATTCCTACTCATAGGCCTTTTACTCATTTTCTCACCTCCTATATGAAATAAGCAAAAATTAATGTTCCAATTTTCTTCATGAAAATTTTGGAACATTACACTACTGCAGTAGATCTTAGATCTACTCTTTGTGCTTCATGTTTTGCTGAAAACTCCAAGGGGGATGTAAAATAGAGATAGTATAGTGTACAGATCTGATATATATCTAATATTTTGTACAAATATCTGTCCTAGATCTAAGTTGTAACCTAGAGTTGTTGTTTGCTCATAAAAATAATGTTTTCAAGGCTTTGTAGTGAAATACATTTGTTGTAGCACCTCTTTTAGAGGGTGTTTCTCCATAAAATCTCTTTCTTTCTCCTGTACATTGATTGGGCTATACTCTAAATCTAATTTATCATTGTATGAGCTATTTTTAAGCTATCATATTTGCCTACTTCTACTGCTATCTAAAACTGCATTATTTTCCGGGTAGTGTTCTTTTGTATTGCTGCAGTCCCTTCTTTGGGTAGTTTTCGAGCCTTCCTAGGTATGGGAGATCTGTTTAACCCACCTAGAGAGATTTTTTCCTGATATCCTCTTGGATTTAGGTCTTAGATACTTAGATCTAAGGAATCCAAGGACTGATTTCAAGAGCTGTAGCATCCATTCCTGAAAAATGTGTTTTTCAAGCATGCCTTGCTAGAATCCCGATTTTGGGATATTACACGGAAAACACTCATGCAAAGCCATCCATCGTAAATGGCAGAAGGCACACCATGGAAGCTGATAGATTGAGACTTGATGTTGCAGAGAATGTAGGAGCCCCTACTTCACAGCACAGACAAATACAGTCTCTAGATAGGTTTACTGGATACATGGATCTTATGAGAAAATGTATTGTGACTGAACCATATTCCTTTCAGGAGGCAGTGCATCAACCAAATTGGGTTGATGCAATGGTGGAGGAGTATGACTCCATTTTCAAGAACATTGCATGGGATATTTTCCTAAGACCGACCGACAAACCAGTGGTCGGATCTAGATAGATCTACAAGGTAAACCAAGCTACTAATGGGAGTGTGGAGAAATACAGGGCTAGATTTGTGGCTCGGGATTCTCACAGATTGAGGGGATCAATTATGATGAGACTTTTTCACCTAATACAAGGTACTCTTCCATTATATCCATCCTTGCACTCTCATCACAAATGGGTTGGTGCATTCATCAGATGGATGTTAAAACTGTGTTTCTCAATGGGGTCATTGAGGAAGAAGTGTACATAGAGAAGCCTGAAGGTTTCGATATCTTCAATAGTGAGTTGCATGTTGTCTACTCAAGAGAGCACTGTATGGGCTGAAGCAAGCACCTCGTGCTTGGTACACTCGGATAGACAACTATTTCACTGGACTGGGCTTCACCAAAAGTGAAGCAGATGCAAACCTGTACCATATTGTGGTTGAGGGTAAGCTATTTATTATTGTTCTTTATTTTGATGATCTAATTTTTACTGGTGATGTGCAGTTGATACACTCATGCAAGGAGGATCTTCAAAAGGGAGTTCTAAATGAAGTAAATGGGACTCCTTCATTATTTCCTTGGTTTTTAAATATGGCAGTAGAATGGTGAACTTTTTGTTTCTCAAGGAAATTATGCCAAAGAGATACTGGGTAAGTTTCACATCGAAAACTACAAACCCATGGATACTCCTCTTCCAGGAAATTGGAGAAAATAGGATGCTACTTCTGGAGAGGTAGTGGATGCTACTGTCTAAGGCAGTTAGTTGGTTCACTGATGTATCTAGTTAACACCAAACCAAACATTTGCTACGCAGCTAACCAGCTGATTCAAGCTATGGTTAAGCTTACCAATCTCTTTTAAAGTCTGGGAAGCATGTCTTGATATACCTGAGGGGAACATCAGAGTATGGTCTATGGTATAGATGGACAGAGAGAGTGAAGCTTCAAGGATTCACGAATGTAGATTGGGTAGGTAGTCCATCAAACAAAAGGAGCACCTCAGGAGGGATCTTCGGCATAGGATCGACAATAGTTTCTTGGTACAACAGGAAGCAACAGTCTGTGGCACTCAGTTAAGCGGAAGAAGAGTACATGCCATCAATTCAAGTTGCATGTGAGGCTATCTGGATGAGAAATATATTGGTTGGTTTATCTGGTTCTCAGATGGATCCGATAGTGATACATTTTGATAATTAGAGTTGCATTAAACTCTCGATTAATCTTGTGTTTCATGATAGGTCCAAGCACATAGATATCTGGTACCATCATCTCAGATATTGTGTGTAGAGGAAAACAATGTTGCTTCAGTACATTCCCATGGAATATCAGGATGCAAATATTCTGACGAAGGCGCTCACTAGGAGAAAATTCAAATACCATAGAGGCAGGATCGGGGTGAAGGATAATCCCTTTCTTGTTGAGAGGGAGTGTTGGGATTCAAAAAGAAATTTCAGCACCCACACCTATTGTGGGACCAGGAGGTCCAAGCAGAACCTACACTAGGGTGGGACCATAGGTCTTAGCAACACCTACACTGGGCTAAATTGGTGCATGTTTATTTTATTTATCCCTTAATTAAGATGGACAATAAAATGTAATCTAATCTCAAAATAAATTGTAATAGTTAACTGAGTGTGATAAACTCAGTTAGCTCATGAATTTCAAGTTATAAGAGTTGGTGAGGCATGTAGAGTAATTCTAGTTGTAACAGAGTTCAAAGTGCAGTGGTGCATTAGTTAATGTACGATGTAATCATTTTAACTCAGTTAAGTGAGTTAAACTCAGTTGTGCTAGTTGTAATTGTTAGATACACTCGTGAGAAATCAATTGAATTAAATATTAATTAATTCACAATCAGTAATCTCACATGCAACTGAGGATTTACTATTATTAGATGCATGCATGTTAGATCCAGTGGAGACCCAGTTGCTATCTAGGTGAAAGGGAAGTTGACTATCATTTGTAGGATTATTGGTTTGAACCCATGCAACCAAACACCCATTGGAGTTCCCATGATACTTGTGCAGTCAAGGAAGGTAAAAATTCCTAAATAATAGGGATTTTATTCATCAGGGTTTGTGCAAGCAAGGCAGGTTGTCTTGAGGCAGTAAATTGGCTAAGTATTGGTCAGTTTTATCTGAGACAATGTAATATTCCCACATAGGGAAGCAGCAATATATGAACACTAAACTAGAAATATAAGTGTAGATCAACATATCAACATGGGAGACTAATATGGAGTTATAATATTATGTATAAGAACGGCAAATCAATACAAAATAGTGAGGCATAAATCATATGCAATGAGGAAACAAGCCTCCCATAAGCAATCACTCCCAAATATGAGTTGTTGTTACAATACAAAATGCCAAAGAGAAAATACTGTGTAGTCATATTAAGCATAACTACATTTGGAGATGGTAAAATGATATAAAAATACTAATATAGGCTCCAATAGATACTATACATACATATCTGAGCACTAGATCAGCTTTCCAAGATAACCCAAGAGGGTTTCTGGAAAATGCACACAATGTGCCAATGTAAGTTGCAGCCCTAGGGCTGAAGATATGCTGCAACAACATAAATGAGAATATATGGATGAATCTGATGTAGAAACCTACATCTCTTCTCCAATAGGTCCTTTGGATGAAAGAATGGCTCCTCCACTAAAGAAATCACCTCCCAAAAGAACCACTGCAACTACCCCTGCAACTCCTCCCTAAAATAATGTAGATCTGGACTAAAAATGCGATGTATGGGATAAATAATTCTTTTTCTGATGCCAAATGTGTCAAATAAGCCCAAGGGGCTTCTTTACAGGCTTTCCAATGGATGGAAACCTTCCTCCACTGCAAAACTAGCTCTAAAGACACCCAATATAATTCTCCACTGCTGCAACTTGCAACACAGCATAATATTTTGCAGAAACTACGCTGATGAAGAAATTTGTAGCTTGGCCTTAAGCCTGAGTGTGGAAATGAAGTGCAATACTCCTCCAATAGGCCTCTCAAGTATTCCTTCTCGGGAAAACCCGGTGCTAAACAGCACAGCAATCTCAACTAAACAGTTGAAGAATGCAAGAAGTCTAAATGGACTACATACAAAATAATAATCCAAAACATAACCTCATATGGCTGCCATCCTCTTCCTTATATAAGTTATGAGCTTCCTTACTTGGCCCCACTCAATTAGGTCGCCACCTCCATGCAATCATTCTCCCTCCAAAACTATGTTATTCCTCATTAAATGTCCACTCCTCCATAATAGTGTTGTTGATTTGGTAAAAGTTGACCTATTCAACATGTTCCAACCCCTGTTCACACTCAAAGGTGCTTCATTTAGCTGCTTAGAGGGTCTCCTTTCACACTATAAGTGTTTTTATTGTTTCTAAGGAGATTTATGGGCCTCCCTACCCATTTATTCACCTACCTAGTGATAAAATAATCTATAATATTCCATTTAGCTAAAAGCTAAATTTTAGGAATATTACAGACAATGTTAGACAATTAGCTTAGTACAGGAGGGCTCTTGTGAGAAGAGTTGTATGTAATTGTTTCATGATTCCATGCTCAATATACAATAGAATATAGTGGGGTTTTGAGCAGCAAGCTTTCCCAGGAAATTATCTGTGTTGTGGCTTTATTGATTCTTCTTTGCTTCATGTGATTTGCGATTGTGTTTTTAATTCTGCAATTGATTTGTAGAATTGATTGAGTATTTAACTTTAGTACATTGTTAGATCGGATTGAATCTATGATATACATGCTTGTTGTATAATTTCTACACAAATCATTTGTTCGGACAACATATGTGGATTCAAGGCCACTTACTTTTTCCTACTTAAGCTGTGTATGATTTTCAAAAATAAAAATAAAAAACTAAAATTAAAGCAACTTAGTTGCTAAGCTAAATTATAGAAAGTAAGAGTCCTAATCAGTCATGAAATACAAGAACATAGTGATGGAAAAAAATTTATGGGTTTCCCAGCACTTTACAACTGAAAAAATGTTAAAAACCAAGAAAATTGGCTTTTTGGCCTACCACACGGGTTATCTTCCCACAGGTACGGAGCACACGTCTGTCAGAGCACAAAGTGCATTATCAGGCAGAATGAAGAAAAATTCCTTCCTCTGTTGTGCAAAACTTTTCATTGAGTGTGATTGGAGATGCTAAGAGGATGTAAGGGTGGTTTGCAGAAAAATAAGCAGGAACAAGGGCTTGCATCAACAACCATTAACTCAAAAAGAAAGAATCCAGTGGAGTCATCATTCCTGTGGTAGTGTATGCGACGCAGGGGCGTACGAAATACACTTCTTTAGCAAACTGGTTGCTACCTGCTCAAGGTCACAGAGAAAAATGATTTCATATTGTTAGTGGAACAGATTCGACACAATGTAAACTAAGTTTGAGGAAAAACTAAGAATACAACACTAAGAACAATTCAAAACACATGATACAAATCACAAAAGCTTGATGGATCAAACATCCTAATAACACAAGTGGAGAGTTATCCCTTTATTAGGTGTTGGTGGTAAAAAAGATACAATGCTAAACACTTGAAGAGGGTCCTTTGATCTATGGAACTCAAATACTCAAAAAAAGGAGGTCTCCTTCCCTTAAGTTCCTACAAGTGTCTCTTCCCTCTCACAAAGGATGGTAGATCAAGATCAAGTGGCGAAACTCTCTCTCTTGGACTGAGATGTTGGTTGGCCAACATATGAGTCCTTCCAATCCCTTTGTTGTTGGACTATGCAAGTTGGTTTTCTATGAAGGAATTTTTCCAGAATAACAATGTGTCTCCTATTCTTCTTCCAAATACTGGCTTATGTAGACACTTTTTGAATTCCCTCCTCTTCTCTTGGCCCAAGATGGATAGTGACACAAGAGTGGAGGATGGATTCCTTTATGGGCTGCATTTACTCCTCAAGATGGATCAAATACGGCTACCCTTGAGAGTACTGGGCAGAGAATCATCTTAACCAAGTGTGCCAAGTGGTCTCGGATGGTGACATTTGACCATCTTCAAGACCACACGACTATCGAATGAATAGTCACGTTGTGTGAAAAAATCCTTTGATGAAGGTACGTTGTCATTTAATTTGACTTCTAAACATTAGGAAAAAATAAATTTCAGTCTGCTCTACTGTATTTCTTCTCTCAAAATCTTCATCTTTACTTTATGCTTGACATTTTTAATGTCTTTTTCCTGTACAATTTTCTGGTATTAACATAGACCATCTGGAGCATTAAATGACCATTTTTTGGGCCAAATTTTTCCACCCTCCTATGCTATGCTACTCATCAAGACCTTTCCAATAATACAAATATAACCTTAATTAGAGTTTTTATGAGGAAGTTACACCTCTCAAAATTGACATATTGTTTCAACCACCATGGTACCAAAATGGATGTCACAATAACAAGTATTACTCACACATGTTGAGTTAGTCACCCATTGGCTTTCAAGAATATTCTATAGGATCCAAAACATTAAACCTTACCAAGGTTTGAGGCATTAAAATAAATCTAACCTTAATCGCAAACAACTATGAGGACATGTTAAATATCAGGTTACTATGAAATTAAGGGGTTTCATTCATATTATATTAAAAAAGTTGTTCCATAGTTGAGCTAAGAAGTGGGATATTGTTAGGTCCCTATAATACTAGTGTATCCCCTTATTTTTGTTAGTGTAGCCCCCTTATTGTTATTTTTGTACCCATGTAGCCCCCATATTGTTATTATTGTGCCCATAAAAGCCACTATTATTATTGTTGTGCCCTTAAACTATTATTGTTAGGTTGGCTAGGATTATATTGTGTGTTGTGAAACTAGCTCCAAAAATAGAAGAAAAGAGATATCAACGCCTTAGAAATAAGCCACTTCGAGGGGGAAACCTCCAATAAATTACATGAATGAAAAATTCTTGGATGATACAAATTACAAAACCTCCTTTCTATATATAGGATTCCATGGGGCCACAATGTAATCCTAGCCTACCTAACAATAATAATTTAAGGGCACAATAATAACAATATGGGGGTTATATGGGTACAATAATAACAATAAGGGGGTTACACTAACAATAATAAGGGACTATACTAGTAATATAGGGACCTAACATGCCCCTCTCCTTCAAAAAAGTGTTGTCCTCAACTCTTGAGTAGCTCTGGGTGCTTCTGTATAAAATTCTCATCCTCCCATGTAGAATCTTCAGTGGGTAAGTTCTTCCACTTGATGAGATACTCTGAAATTGATCGATATCGTAGCTTTCGATTTCTTGTTTCCGTGACTGCTTCAGGTTCCAATATGATTTTTCCTTCCTCATCAAGTTCTGGAAATATTGTTTGAACTGGAAGATTTTCACCTATAACCTTCTTTAAGCATGAAACATGGAAAACTGGATGCACTCATGAAGAAGCAGGAAGCTCCGATTTGTATTCCATAGTAATAATCTTTTGCAACACCTTGTAAGGACCATAGTACGTTAGTGATAATTTATTATCCTTCTTTACTTGTTTGAGGGACATTTGTTTTTATGGTTGTAGCCGTAAAAATACCCAGTCTCCTACATCAAAAATTCTCTCACTATGATGTTGATCTGCCTGTTGTTTCATTCGATTTTGTGCCAAATTCAAGTTATCCTTTAAGATTTGGAGAACTTCTTGTTGATGCTCGATGTGATCTTCCACTGCTTGAACCTTCGAATTTTCTCTTAAATATGATGTGATGGATGGTGGATGATATCCATAAAGTGCCATAAATGGGGTCATTTTTGCTGCAGTATTGAAGGAAGTGTTATACCACCATTCAGCGAGAGGTAACCACTTGACCCATTGTGTTTGTTTATCAGATACAAAACAACGAAGATATCCTTCCAAAAATTTATTTACTATCTCAGTTTGACCATCAGATTGAGGATGATAAGATGAGCTATGAGCTAATTGAGTACCCAAACAAGAAAATAACTCCGTCCAAAAATTTCCGGTAAAAATGGGATCTCTGTCTCTCACAATAACCCTTGGGCTTCCATGTAGCTTTTGAATTCTGTCCATAAATGTAGTAGCAACTGTACTTGCTTTAAATGGATGAGATAATGCACAAAAGTGTGCATACTTGGTAAGTCTATCAACTACCACCATGATGACACTCTTTCCTTCAGACTTAGGTAAACCTGTGATAAAATCCATTGAAATCTCCTCCAAACGTTGACTTGGAATGGATAAAGGTTGTAGAAGTCCCGGGGTCTTAATTGTCTCCACTTTATTCTACTGGCAAACCAAACATTCCGCCACAAACTTTTGAATATCAGATTTAAGGCCATCCCAAAAAAATTCTTTCTTCACCCTGTGGTAAGTTTTTAAAATCCTTGAGTGTCCTCATAAAGGAGAAGTGTGCAATTCCAAAAGAATATTTTGTTTTAGTTGGGAATTCTTACAAAGATATAAGCGATCTTTGTACCATAAGGAATCAGTTTTCCAACTAAATGTATCAGATGTACTAGGATCTTGCTGCAACTTTTGAATGAGTGTCCATACATCTTTGTCCTTCTTCCATTCATCTCTTGCTTCGGTTATCCAATCTGGTTGGATAATATAAATGGCACAAAGCAATTCTTCCACCTCTTCATTCTTTCTTGAGAGTGCATCTGCAACAACATTAAGCTTTCCTTTTTTGTAGATTATTTCAAAGTCATAACCCAACATATTTGTGACCCATTTTTTCTTCTCTTCTGAAGATAGTCTTTGTTCCAAAAGTGTTTAAGACTATCATGATCAGTTTTTACCTTGAAGTGTCTTCCCATTAGGTAAGTTCGCCATTTCTTTAGTGCATGCAGTATTGCTAACATTTCCTTCTCATAAATAAGTTTCTGTAAATACTTTCCTTTGATTGGATGACTTTCAAAAGCAATGGGTATTCCTTCTTGCATTAAAACAACACCAAATCCATTTCCTGAGGCATCACAATCCACAATAAAGGTTTTTGTGAAGTCTGGCGTAGCTAGGACTGGTGCTAGGCACATTGCCTCTTTATGATGTTCAAAGGCCTTAGTTGCTTCAGGAGTACATGAAACTGCATATTTCTTCAATAATGTTGTTAGAGGTGCTTCTATTCTCCCATAATTCTAAACAAACTTGCGATAATACCCTGTTAACCCGAGAAATCCTCGCAACTGCTTTATGGTTGTGGGGACTTTCCATTCCTTAATGGCTTTAATTTTGTTAGGGTCTACCTTAACACCTCCTGAGATACAATATGACCCAGATATTCCACCTCTTGTACTCCAAAGAAACATTTGGATGTTTTTTCATATAATTGTTTCTCCTGCAATAGTTTAAGCACCCTGTAAACATGTTGAACATGATCATTCCATGACCTGCTGTAGATTAGTATATCATCAAAAATACTAGCACAAATTTTCTAAGGAATGGTTTGAAAATGGAATTCATCAACCCTTGAAATGTAGAAAGTGCATTGGTAAGGCCAAAAGGCATGACCAAAAATTCATAATGACCCTCATGAGTTCGAAATGCTGTTTTTGGAATATCTTCAGTCTTCATTCTAATTTGATGATATCCTGAAAAAAGATCCAACTTGGTAAAATAAATTGCTCCATGTAATTCATCCAATAATTCATCAATCACAGGAATGGGAAATTTATCTTTAATGGTGAGTTTATTGAGCTCCCTATAATCCGGACACATTCGCCATGATCCATCCTTCTTGTGTACCAATACTACAGGAGCAGAGAAAGAACTTTGACTAGGTTGAATTATACCCGCCTCTAACATTTCTGCAATCATACGTTCAATTTCGCTCTTTTGGAAGTAAGGATATCTATAAGGCCTGATGTTTGGAGGAACACTTCCTGGAATCAAATGAATAGCATAATCATGATCACGAATAGGTGGGAGTCCTTTGGGATTTTCAAACACCTTGGAATTATTTTCCAAGACTTCTTGGAGATCTGCAGAAATATATGATTTTGATGTTGGAATTTCTAGTGAGCATAATTGTGCAATTACGCCTCGTTGTTCTTCATTTAGAAGATTTGTCATGACATTAGGCCTTATTATCTTTCCTGGATTCCCTGCAATACCCAGTAATTCGACTTCCTTTCCTTCTGAAAAAGATTTCAAGAAAAGTTCTTGAAAATTAAAAGCTATCGTCCCCAAAGATTGTAACCATTGTACTTGTAGTACAACATCAGCACCTCCCATAGGAATGGAAAGCATTGGACTAGTCAATACATATTCCCCCATGGTTAGCTTGATATTATGGCATTTTCCAGAGCAATTTATAGTTCCTCCATTTGCGACCATCACTTGACATTCTGGTGCTGGGTATAGGAAACAATTTAATTCCTTGGCTACCTTACAATGAATAAAATTATGGGTGCTACCTGAATCAATCAACACTATTACTTTTTTCTTCTTGATATGTCCTTCTATCTTGAGAGTTTGAGGAGTGGTAATTCCTGCCAGTGCATTACACGATATGGTCAGATTCATTTCTTCCTCTTCTAGGGTTGGTTCCTTGTGTATATCCTCTTCTTGTTCATTTTCTTCTTCCTCTTCACAATCTATGTAAAATAATTTCTTCTCAGCACACTTATGACCTTTAGTGTATTTGCTATCACAACTGTAGCAAAGCCCTTTTGCTCTTTTTTCTTCCAAATTTTGTGGTGTCAACCTTGTAGGTTGTGGAAATCTAGGAGTAGCAACACTTCCCTCTTTATAGAAGTGAGTGGTAGGCTTCCTTGTCGCCATAATTTTACATTCAATTTTTCTTGCCAACCTGAATGCCTTCTCCAATGAATCAGGTTCCAAAACGCGAACTTCATGTTGGATATTATCCTTTAAAGTACCTATGAAGAGATCAATCCTGTGTTCCTCTGGAATATCAGTTACCCTTATATTCAATTTTTGGAAGTCCTCAATGTGCTCCCCCATTAAACCCTTTTGTTTGAGATTTATCATTTGGCTAAAGAAGGTGTTGCTCTTTGTATCCTCATAATGTGCTATCATTTCCTCCGTAAAAATTGACCAAGTGACAATTTTTTTACGGGAGCAAAGCCATCGATACTATACAAATGTATTTTGTTCTAAATGTAAAGTTGCAATGTGTACCTTTTGTGTGTTTTGCACACTATGGAGATCAAAATATTGCTCCATCTGTAGTATCCATGTTACAGGATCCTTTCCATCAAACTTCCTCATATCCATTTTTGGAATATGGTGGTTCTTCCCTCCAACATTAGAGTTTATGAAATCACGATTAACATTTATTTTGTTCTAATCATGAGTTTCCTCTAATATCTTTTCACCATTAGGAAAATTTTCTTGTATCAACTTTGTCAAACCTTCCATGTCTGCTTTTAGATCATTCTTCATGTTTTCCATATTAGCTTCCATGTCATCCATATTAGATTCCATGTCAGCTTCCATACCATCCATCTTAGCTTCCATGCCATTCTTCAAACCATCCATCTTATATTCCACGTCTTTCTTCAAAAATTCCATGTCATTTTTTGTTGGTCTTTGCGAGAGCGAAATTTGTTGCACTTGCTCTTGTAATTTTGATATGTCATTTTTCCATTATTCGTCTTCATGAGTCATACTAGAGCCTTCTAAAGGCTAATGGGTGTTGAATTCTTTTTAGGGGCCATTTTAGAATCCAATACTGATATCTATTCTACAATATGCCCTTGGAATCAATTCAACTTGATTCTTCAAACAAGACTTATGCAATTCGGAAAAAAAATACACACCTTTTACTTGCTTTCGAGGAGCTTGATATTGAAATTGACTTATCTCTATACTTGTATATCCTTATTATCTTCAATTCGGCCCTGTAGTAGTCCTCTGAAGCTTCTTTCAAATTCCATAGGTCTTATTTGATTTGGATTCTTCAAGTCAAATTTATGTCCAATCTCCCACAATGACCTAATTATGGATTGTTTCAGTAGAGAGAAATTGTACGACTTGCCACATCTCACTATTTTCTCCTTTGGCTCTGAAATTTATAGACAAGAAACTGCAATTCGTGTACTTCCAATCACTTTTTACATAATTCCAATCCGATGCTCAGAGAGAGAGTTATGAATATTTTCCCATGATCACCTCTTTGAGATGAAATTCGGGAGCGTGAAAAAGGCCTAACTTCCATGGATCATATCTCCGAAACTATTGCGAACCAAGATCTGAAATTTTGTGAAGATGTTCCTTGGGATTTCACCTTCGTAGAAAAAAATTTATAGCAAAAATTCCGCGATGACCTTTTTAAGTGAAATTTAGGAGCCTACAAAAAGCCCTAACTTCCACAGATCATATCTCCGAAAATATTGTGAACCAAGCTTTGAAATTTTGCGAAGATGTTCCTCAAACTTTCGGCTTCGCACTCTAAAAATTTCATCTTCTGAACCTTCGTAGAAAAATAGTTATAGCAAAAATTCCATGATGACCTGTTTGGAGCAGTGAAACCCTAGAATCCAAAGCTATGATACCAAATGTTGTGAAACCAGCTCCAAAAATAGAAGAAAAGAGATATAAACGCCTTATAAATAAGCCATTTTGAGGGGGAAACCTCCAATACATTACATGAATGAACAATTCTTGGATGATACAAATTAAAAAACCTCCTTTCTATATATAGGATTCCATGGGGCCACAATGTAATCCTAGCCGACCTAACAATAATAATTTAAGGGCACAATAATAACAATATGGGGGTTACAGGAGTACAATAATAACAATAATGGTGTTACACTAATAATAATAAGGGACTATACTAGTAATATAGGGACCTAACATTGTGACCCCATGGAATCCTATATATATAAAGGAGGTTTTTTCATTTATATCATCCAAGAATTGTTCATTTATGTAATGTAAAGGAGGTTGACCCCTTGACGTGGCTTATTTCTAAGGCATTGATCTCTCTTTTATTTTATTTTTTGAGCAGGTTTCATAACATTTGGTATTAGAGCTTTGGATTCTAGGGTTTCGTTGCTCCAAACAGGTCATCGTGGAATTTTCGCTATAACTATTTTTATACAAAGTTTTAGAAGCTAAAATTTTTATAAGTAGCTGAAATCCTGAGGAACTTCGTGTAAAAATTTCCGATCTTAGTTCGCAATATTTTCGGAGATGTGATCTGTGGAAGTTAGGGTTTTTGCAGGCTCCTGAATTTCATCTAAAAGAGGTGACCTTGGGAGAACCGTCATAACTCTCTCTCTGAGCATTAGATTGGAATTTTGTAAAAAATGGATGAAATTACATGAACTATAGTTTCCTTTATATCAATTTCAGAGCCGAAGGATAAAACAGTGACATGTGGCACGCCGTACAAGTTCGCTCTACTAAACTATTCCATAATTAGTTCATTTTGGGAGATTTGGCATAACTTTGTCTCAATGCATCCAAATCAGGTCAGACCTGTGGCATTTGAAAGAAGATTCAAAGGGCTACTACAGTCTACAAGACATAATTTCACACATTGAAGATCCAAAACCGCAAAGATAATTCAATTTCAATATCGAGCTCCTCAAAAGCAAGAAAAATGTGTCTATTTTTTTTTCAAATTGCACAAGTCTTGTTTCAAAATCAGTTTGAAGTGATTCCAAGGGCATATTGAAGCATTTTTATCAGTATTGGGTTCTATGATGACTCCCAAAAATAATTCCACAACCATGAAGCCCTAATAAATTTATACTATGACGCATGAAGAGTAAGAATTGCAATATGATATAACAAAATTACAGTACCAAGTGCAACAAATTTCAATCTTACAAAGAGCAACCCAAGATGGCATGGATGGTTTAGAAGCATACTGGAGGCTACGTTGGATGGTTTGAAGGATAAAATAAAAGCTAATATGGATGATAAAGCAGTGGAAGATCACATCAAGCATCAAAAATAAGTTCTACAACTCTCAAAGGATAACCTAACGTTGGTGCAAAATAGAATGAAACAACCGGAAGATCAATATCGCAATGAAAGAAGTTTTAAGGAAGTCATGGAAACAAGAACTCGACAACAAATAAATCAATCAATCTCATAGTATCTCAACGAGTGTAATAACTTACCCATTGAAGATTCCACATGGGAGAATGAGAATTTTATACAAAAGATCCAGAAATAATCAAGCGTTGAGGGCAACACTTGTTTGAAGGAGAGGGGCATGTTAGGTCCCTATAATACTAGTGTATCTCCTTATTGTTGTTAGTGTAGCCCCCTTATTGTTATTTTTGTACTGATGTAGCCCCCATATTGTTATTATTGTGCCCCATAAAAGCCACTATTATTATTTTTGTGCCCTT
Organism: Pinus albicaulis; assembly: GCA_034641835.2. Taxonomy (NCBI): domain Eukaryota; kingdom Viridiplantae; phylum Streptophyta; class Pinopsida; order Pinales; family Pinaceae; genus Pinus; species Pinus albicaulis. The sequence continues at coordinate 1,317,429,583 of CM076578.1, read as the reverse complement.
GTATTATTATTGTTAGGTCAGCTAGGATTATATTGTGACCCCATGGAATCTTATATATAGAAAGGAGGTTTTTTCATTTGTATCATCCACGAATTGTTCATTTATGTAATGTAAAGGAGGTTCCCCCCTCTAAGTGACTTATTTATAAGGCATTGGTCTCTCTTTTATTCTATTTTTGGAGTTGGTTTCATAACAGATATCATAACCAAAACAAAGAAGTAGAAGACCATGTAGCATCCATACATGCCACAATGGCTTGCAAATCCATAATTATTTCTTTCTATTTGCATTTCACATTTCAGAAGACAACAAGGCATGGTCCTTACCTTCTAGCTAGATTTTCCCATATTGGGTTTCCCATGTTACATCTCATGTTCATTATGTGGATGGTGTGATGTTAATGTTTCAACTTCTTCTATTGCATTCTCAATTTATTTTAAAATATTAAATTTTAATAGTAAATAAGCATTGTATAATATGTGTTGTCCTCATAGTGTTTTGCAATAACTTTCAAGCTTTGTTGTAACAATTGTCCAATGGGATATCTACAACAGTTTATAGAGCAACGGGATTATGCACAATGGCATGTTCATGAGGGCCTCTATTCATAAATAAAATGAGGATTTTTATGAAGTGCTTACTTAGCTTCAATCTACAATTAGAAACATTTTCAAAACCCCTTATTTGAGTAAGATTTCCTAGTATCCTCTTGAATATAAGAACAACAAAATTGTGACAATCATTGGCAATGTTTTGTATAAGTTTATTGCTTTAGCATGAAATAATTGGAAAGTGAAATCAACAGCCCAAATCTATATTTATGTGGATTCAAGCCAAAGTTCTTAACATCAAATTACACTAGAGTGAGAATATTGCGATCATACCATGACTAGATGATGAACAAAACTTCTTTTTTGTGAGCTTTATTTTAAGTATTGACAAGTAGTGAGTACTTATTCAAAAGTAAAAGATTATTGAGATAATAGACAAGAGAAAAAACCATCTTGGTATAAAGGTAAGGAAAAGATGTATTCTCTAATTTGCAACTTTAAACTTCAATAAAGTTTTAGCTAAAAAAATTCAATATCCAAGAAAATTCAAAGACAACATGCTTGTTTTGAATTATGAAAAAAATTAAATAAAAAATAATTATCAATATATAAATTATCTTGTACCCAAAAGGAGAAAAATGAAGAAGTCACCATTTATGTTCAAATGAGGTAATTATTTTATAATACATTTAAATATAAAAAATCATTTTGAAAATTTAAAATACTTTTTATAATATCATCTAACTTTATCATTCATATATGCATATAATACATCTAACTTTATCATTCACATATGCATATATAATTTTAATTTTTAAAATAAGGAAATTCCTTTTTATAATTAAATATGATTTAATAAATAAAATTTGTTAGTACTAAAAAAATATCAAATTAATAATTTATTTTCGTAATGCACAAATGAATATTTGAAATAAAATTTGAACAAATTATAAAACCCAAAACAACTTGATGTAGTCCTTTACCAAGATATAGTGTTCATAAAACGTGGCCATAATAAAAATGGGCCCCATTTTAATTATCAAATCTCCAATCAACTTTATAGAAAAAGGGGAATTGGGTGTCATTATAACACTATGTCTGGTTGGTTCTTGTTCGGTGGTGTCATTTGACAATCAATTGCCACTTGCATTTTGGCATTTTCTCTTTAATGTCATTTACACATGTAATTCATTACACGTAATTCATTTTGGTTTAGAAAAGGTGAACATTGTAAAAAGAGACCCACCTTAATTATCAAAACTCCCATCAACTTTATAGAAGATTAGCATTAAAATTCATTCTAACACTATTACTGGTTCTTGTTGTCTGATGTGTGCATTAAAAATGAGAAGTCATTATCACACTATTGCTGGTTCCACTAGCTACTCCACTTTTGTAATTTATTTCACATTAAAAGACCTTTAATGTATTACTTTAAAGTATGCAATTAAATCATTGTTAGGGATGATGTGATAGGATAAGATATTATACCAAGTTCAACTATTTAATGAGTTTTTCACGACTTTTTAAAATTCACTTAAATTAATGGATTAAAAAAAAAATTATATTTAATTTTTTTTAATTTTTATTTTTTTAAGTAAATTATAATTAAAAAAATTATAAAATTTTATAAATTTATATTATGTATAAGTTGTCTATTGTGTGTAGAATAGATGATGATGGGATGTGTTAGTACCCTATAAATTATAGGATTTCAAGGTGACTGGATACTTCATAGTTCGTGCAAGGCTTTCATTATTGAAAGGATTTTCAAAATTCAAATGATTTTAAATAAATAAATAAATAAGAGAGTAAAAAAATAAAGAAAAAGAAAAGAGAAAAAAGGTGAAAAGAAAAATAAATAAATAAATAACCCCAAAAAAGAAATAAAACTGAAAGTGTTGCAAGTTCAAATGCCACTACTCTTTAGATAGGCCTGTTCAGTCATACAGTGTAATCATGATTGGACAGTTTTCAATTTCTGTTGATAGGTTAGAAAATAAAGATTTGTCAAACTATGTAATCTTTGCTTATCAGTAGATAGGTAGAAAATTAGATTGGTTCAACAGCTTAATCTGAACCAATAAGAGAAATAAGGGATATGGGTTAGGTTAGAATGTTAAGAGAAAATTTTCAGGGTCTGCAAGTCTAAATGCACTGTGCAAAGGAAGAAAAATGTTAGATGAGTAGTTCAGGCAGGTAGATATGCAAGGGGGGAGAAACGAAAGGAAAAAATGAAATGGGGACTTCAAAATCCTTTGAGGGGAAATATATTTCATCTTAAGCCATGTGCAAGTCTGGCCAAGCACCAAATCGCACTTCGCAAGTTTAAAGGGACAACGCTATAGGAAATGGTAAATTCTGTGATTTGCGAGCTGCGGGCAATCCCAACTTCCCTGCCATGTCACCTCCCCCTCCCCGCACGTCGCACTTCGCAAGTGTGAAACGATAGCGCTAAATAAAATGCTAAATTCCGTGATTTGCAGGCTACAAAAGGTCCCACCTTCCCTGCCACATCACCTCCCCATCCCCGCACGTTGTACTTTGCAAGTGTGAAAGGATAGAACTAAAAAAATTGGTAAAGTCTGCGATCTGCAGGATGCGGGAAATTTCACCTTCCCTGCCACGTCACCTCCCCCTCCTCATGCTTCACACTTCGCAAGCCTAAACGTTTACCTCCACCGCTTATAAATAAACCCACCAATTTGCGATTTTCGATTTCTGTGGGGCCCATCTCGCCACATCACCTCCCTCTCCCCGCACCCCACACTTCGCACGTTTTAAGTTTTACCCCTACTACCCATGACTAAATCCTCTGACGTGCGATGTGCGATAGCCGCCGGGTCCCACCTCCTCGCCACGCCACACATTCCCCCCAACGCTCATCCCCGGACCCGAGCCCACAGTCCCATCACCTTGTCGCATCAGCGCTAAATGCCTCTCACCTTACCCTCCCTCTCCTTCCCTCACCTCGCCATCAATGGCCGTCAATTCATTTCGGCCCCCCTTTAGCCGCTGGACGTTAACAAGGGGGGGGTCCGAAATGGGCGGTATCTGTTACCGCCTCCTCCTCCACTGATCCAATTTTTTATTCTCAAATTTGTATCGAAATTACAAAATGACCAAAATGGTCATTTTGAAATAAGTAATTATCAATTATGAACAAGTGGAGATGAAATTTTTTTGACCAAGATGGTCATATGTACAAAGGATTCATCAACTCAAGTTCAAATGTTTAGCGTGATTTCGACATCAGTATCAAAGACTTTGACATCAACATCGGGGTTTTTCTAAAGTCAAAGTTGTCGTCAAATAAAATTCGTCATTATGTCGACCTGTGGCATAAAACACATCAAGTCATGATTGTAACAACTTAAGGAAAAAAAATATCCTAAGTCTTAAAAACATATAACACTATAGATCTAAAGTGTTGAGGTAGGAAAAAATGTCAAATGTCTAAGGCAAAAGGTTATTCAAAAGTCCAAGTGGTAAACCTTAAGGGAAAATAAATACTAAGGTAAAAGGACTAAACCTAGTTTATCTAACCTAGGTCCTAAATTCCTAAACCTAAGTCTAAAAACCTATGCATACAAACTCCTAAGTCTTAAATCCTAAAAGCGCAAACCTATGTTGAAAAACATTAAAACATATATTAAAACATTGTGGCACAAAACATATATTAATTATATGTTGTAAAACTTTTATGCTAAGGGTTAACGGTATCGGGATATATAAATCAAAGTTCGGGTGGTATGTTTTTAAAACAAAACATTACAAAAAATTTGTATTAAAACCCACTACCGTGTTATCCAAACCACGTGGAAACCACATCACAAGTCTTCACCATGTGACTGGTCTTAGTAAGACCGCAGCGGAAAATAGTTGTATTGACCGCGCAGTTAAAACCACAGCAAGAAGTGTTACAGATGACAGGTTTATGAAACTGCGGCGGGAAATGTCAAAGCCGACAGTTGATTGTCATGTGACAGGAATACACAGTGTTAATAAGCCGCGAATGAAACCATGATATCAAAGTTCCAGGTGTTCGAACTGTCGGGTTTGTGAGCCGCCAGTATTATATGCCAGTTGTGCCTGCATCATGTGAATGCAGTGGCAGATAAGGGTAGAAACTGTCGGGATAAGCTTCCAATTGTGCCTTAACCACCGGGTCTCCATTAAATGTCAACTGCCTGATCACATGCCGATAGTCAGCAGATTGTGTTGGATAAGCTGCCAGTTGTGCCAGACCACCGGAGCGACAATAATTGTCCGCCTGTTCACATGACGCAGCCAAAGATCCTCCACCTGGTCAGCTAGTCGTAAAGGCTAAAATTACATCATGAAGTTTGTAAGCGGGTTTTTATGCGTTGTATTTGAAACAACACCCTTATCCTAAATGACTAGAAACCTGAGAGCACTTATGTAAATCACTAAGATGCTGGGGAAAACATAGAGAACCATTAATTCAATGGTTAACAATGGAAAATCAAACCCTCTTCGAGATATGGAGAGATTTTATTGCCATGTTTATATGCACTCCTCTTATAAAAGAAAGAATGGATGTTTTTGTAAGGGAGAGGGGGACATGAGATAAAGAGAGTAAGTTATTTTAGCTTCAAGAAGGAGTGATTACTCTTAAGAAGATTGTCTCAAATACGTGGTGGAGAGTTTTGGTTTGTAGGTACATTGAAGGAGGAGAGCTCATTCTTTCTTGCAAAGCTTCAGTATTGAAGTACGTTGTTGATCAATGTGATCTACTTCGATATTCCAAACTCTATTCAGCCACCATATTTCTCAAGGTATTTTGAGCTTCAGTTCTTTATATTAAGTGTGCAATTCATCCTCATCTTTTCTTGGTTGTTGGAAGAAAAGAATCTGTATTCATTTATCCTCTTCAAGAGATGATCCTTTTCTACAAACATTAGTAGTGCTTCTTGACACTCTTCAACTGATGATTCTCTGTAGTCTTATTTCCTTTGGCTTAAGCAATACAGTAGACGCACATTTTTTAGGCAGACCCGGAGACATAGTCCAGGAGGGACGAACTCTGTCACAAAACTTCATTTTTTTATGGTATTATTTACATGCACCATGTGTAGTTGTTAAGCCATAAAATAAACAGGTTTATACTTAAAAACATTTGATGCTAACAGAAAATTTTGTTTAAAAGTAAATTTTCATTAAAATACTTGCCATTCACATATTGTATAAGATCTAGGAAAGATATTGTATAGATGTTGTTGAGGTGCATTTTGTTTCGGCCAAGACGAAGTCACAATTCAAGATAAAATACCAAATTGGCACATTCATCTGCAACAGCAGGGCAGCAGGGGGAGAGGCAAATAAAATACTAAAAGAGATGAAATTCACACACAGTTGCACCTAGTCCTATGATCCAATGGGAATCATATCCAAGAAAAGGGTGGAAAACAAGTCCACACCCTACACCCATACCCACATATTGGAGATAGATAAATACATGAACCAAGAAGAATGGGTGGCAGACACACTCCAGGAGGCTGAAGAGAAAGTCATCTCTACTTCAGGAATCCAAACACCAGCTCCACAAGAGAGAAAAGCAGTAGAATCTCAAGATGACAAAGGAAAGGAGCTTGAAAAGGAAATAGGAAGTAAGAGGACTAGGGATGATCCAACAGACATGGACATCGATTCCTCCACTAATGAGTGCAAAATGAAATATAGGAAGAGAGCCAAGATCAGCATGGGCCCTAACCAAAAAAATGAGAAAATATAGCAAACTTTCATCACATTTGGGGATTCACCAAGTTCATCTTCAGCAAGTGGCCACCCGATCTTCTCCACATCCTCTACCACCATCCCATTCTAACAGTGAAATTTTCAATCTCCCACGTCTACTTCCACTGCAGAACAAGAGGAGGAAGACATCTACGACACATTCAGGGAGATCAAGAGAAGGAATGAGGTGCTCAAGGCCAACACCTACAATAAATTTTGGAAACAAACAAGCAGCTACCACAGTAGACTCCTATCGGCCTTTGACTCAGAGAAGGGAAGAATGAGGATGGCATTCTTGGAGGCACAAATTCCTCAGCCCAAAGGTGCAGCAGACTACAAGAAGACATCTTTTGAGTTTGATGCAAAGAAAATCCACCCAATATACTAGATGGAGATGCACAAGCAGACTGGGGAAATTATCTCCTCCACCCTAAATAACACATCCATGAGACTGTCAAAACTACAGGTGAATGTTTCCAATGCACAATCACAATTAAAGTTGGAAAAGGACTCTGCCATGGCCAAAGATTCAAAGATAAAATCTTAGGAGTATTTAGTGATACAGCTCGGGTACAATCCATCAAACATAATAGTGGCACAAACCCTTGTGAGGAAGAATAATGCGGACATAGCTATTTGAGGAGGCATCTTAAGATTCCAGTAACAGAAGACCCTATGGCCAAGGAGATAGAAGAAATTAAAACACAGAAGGCAAAAATGTTGCAATTAATTGTTGAACAAACAAAGCAGATCAAGAAAATGGAGGATGATATGGGTAAAATGATCAAAGAAAGACAGAAAGAAAAAAGAGATATAGTGATGGGAGCTGCAAAAGAAGCAGTTAAGGCCATGATCCCCCTACAAGAGGTTCCTCTCACAGTGCTCCCAGTAGCCACAACATCCATAGGAGCACCAGGGAAGAGTACTGAGCAGCTAACCAAGGCGATGGAGAACATGTCTTTACAGTTAGAAAAGATCAAAAGGCTGCGGAATCAACTCAGTGACCTATTGGAGAAACTCAAAGGGAAAGACTCTGCACATGCCACAGAGTTTCAGATTAGTAGAAAGTTGAATGAGATCTTGCAGAAGTTTCTTCAGGATTCCTTAATTGGCATCATGATGGGAAGGGTGAGGCAAATTATATGGATGGATATAATTTAGTCTGTAGATGATATATGGCTTCAGATAATTTTTGAACAAAGGGATCTAATTGAGGTAGTGAAGGTTTCCATTGAGAAAACAAATGAGGAACTTGGAGATAAGCCCCAAACTGCCAACAAGATCATCAGATTCTTGAATTCCAGGAGCAACCATGAATTAGAGCAACTGGAAGTGGCTGAAAGAACAACTTCTATTCTTGAGGTTAAAAGGGTGTTGAATAAGAAGAGTCTGGTCACACAGCTAGAAGAAAGATGCCAACAGCTGGAGATTGGGGTGAGTAGGTTCTTTAACAGGATTGAGCCATTGAACAAAAGAGGGTTTCCTTCCTTGTTTGACATCAACAATAAACTGATGCCCATGATTGAAAATGTAAAAAGGATCACAGAGGTCTCTAAAGACACAGCCAAGCTCACAAATCTAAAGAACACCATGACTGGGAAGGAATTCTATGAAGTCATCAGCAATGAAGTCTTCATATAGCATGAGGTGAAGCACATTTTTTAGCTGAAACCAATGTTCATGAAGTACACCGAGACTGATGAAGTCTACAGGAACATGAACAGGACCAAGATCCCGACTCTGGAGAGTTGGGAAAATCTATGCTGACTCCAGGAAGGATGAAAACTCAGTTCAGTGATGAAGTTGGCAGCTCAGTGAATTTTCAGTATCAAAATATCCAGTGTATCAGTTCCGCCAGCACAGCAGACCATCACCGAGTTAGATAACAGCTTCACAAGGACATTGGGCACCTACCAAGAGGGTCATTACAATGAAGAACAATTCCACTTCTACTTCGGACATCTATTTAGAAAAGTTACCATGCATCCATGCATGAGATGCGCAGACCCATTTTCAGTTACTCTTATATTAAACGAACCAATTTCCCTTTCGATAATGGCAAACCGGTGCAAATAGTTTAAATATAATTTTTCATTCTGTAACAAGGGTTGGACCATGGTTTTGTAAGCACTTTTCATTGCAAGTATTCATACTTTTCAAGTTGGATCATCAATAAAGATATCATTCTGCAAGATTCATGTGTTGTGTGTCCTGGTGATGTTTTTCCTTATTCATGACGTTTAATGTTTCCCCCTTGTAATCCCTTCATGTGTTTCATTTATAATTCTATTTGTAAAGTGGGAAGGTTAGATTAATATTTGTTGTCTCAGAGCACCTTAATTTTGATTTTCTTTACAATTTCAATGTTTTCTTCTGATGTATGGTTTAAGAATTCTTAATTGCTCTTAAATCATTACTAAAAGCACTTTTATCCATCCCATAATTCCACACAGCTATAAACACCAGTATTCGCAGCTATCTTGCCTTGGATTCACTCTAGGATTTGATGTGTACACCCAGCCTATTTTGACTCCATAGCCCAATGGAAACTGTTTAGAAAAGACCCCTTCTATCCAACCAAGAACAATCAAACAAACAACCCTTATAATCAAATTAACTAGCCTAATATCAGCTACTTGAACAAATCTAAATCTAATAGAGATCCCTCTCTGAGTCTAGGAGGGCTAGATCCTAGGCTTCAAACAGTTTTGATGTTGTGCTTTATACTTTAGTCTTTCAAATCTTCTAAATTATAGAGTGACAACTGTTATGCGGAATTATGGATTATGGATAAAACACATTCCCTAAATGTGGTGTAATGCATTTATAAAAATAGGTCAAAGACTTTGCAAATACTTTTCCTAATAGTAAATAGACACACAGAAAGATTAGGAAACTTACTTGGAGTCCAAGTGCTTCCTATTCTCCTTCTCTCGCTCTTGTTGTAGCTTCCAATCCAAGCTTTATCTCCAAAATAGTTCCTACAAGCATAAACACTAAACAACAAAGAGATTGCAATATAAAGATGGCTATTCACTTTAATCAGTTAAATCAATGATACATGAAACATATACATCAGATAAGAATCCATAATATGAAATACAAAAGCTTATACAGATACATATGTGGGAAAGTAAGCAACAATATTTATTAATGGATAGAAGGGGAGGTTACAACCAGCGATTGATTTGATGTCACCAACTCCAGCATCATCCCAACCTCATCAAAATGAACAGCTCTCCAGCAGCATATCACTCAAATCAAACCCTCAATTGAGATTCCAACAACATTTCTCTACCAAATTTCTTCCTTTTCAAGAACTCGGATCTGTGCTCAATTTATAGATGATCTTAAGGTAGTTTCACAATCAATGACTTTCTAATAATATACAAGTCATGTTTCCCAACTCAGAGGTGTTGAATGGACACATGGATTCGAATTTTGACAAATATGCACTCTTCTAGAAGGCACTAGCCATGTGGAGATTCCGGAACAATGAGAATTTCGCTCCCAATTGACCAACGCACCCTTGAGTGCCAGGAAGTGCTTTGCAGAGCACACTTGAATGGAGGTAACTACATATGAAAATCATTTAGTCTCTTGAGATACTACGTTCGTGAGCTCATAGGTGATATAAGATGCACTTCAAATCTTGGAAACCTTGCAATGGAAGTCGTGGATGATTTTTTCTTGTTCTTTGCCTTAGGGCATGTAGCAACTGAAATGATAGGGGATGATAGACACTATTCATTGGTTCTAGGGATGATGTCCAGTTTAACCAGGTCATTGGGAATGGTTCCCAAATTGACCTATAATAGATTGCCCCTAAAGCCTGAAGTCACAGTAATAATAACAATATTTTTTGAATGAGATACTTTACACTGTGATGGCCTGGAGCTGAAGCAGAGCGGCAACCTGCATCAATATTACAATACATTATATCATGATATATCCTCTTGATCACATATTTTTGAGGGAAGGCATTCCCATGCTTAGCACATAAACTATCTAATAACATGTAAATAGTGCATAAATTCATCTACATTGGAATGTTTCCCAATACAGACATGCCTACATATATAGGCCCATCTTAGGATGATGATCTGTATGTAAGGTCACCATACAGATGATGTGTACCAAAATCCTAAAATCGCAGCCCGGATGGCTGAAACTAGATCCGAGGTCTTCTTATCTCGTTCACTCGATCGTTAGGGTACAAGTCTAGCCATGCGAATATATGATTTGTAGTCGAACATGGTAAGACATCGTTTGATTACCAGCCAATGATGTGAGTTTTTAACAAATGCGAGAGAACGACCATTGATGTCAATGGCCCTCAAGGTACTACAGTACATTTTGTAAGGTGTGAATAGATGATTTGATGTCGAACGCTAAACAAAATATTTCGGTCAAAAGTCCATAAGCGAGGATCTTGTCGATGCTTGTAACAAGCCTCATGGTACTAGAATATGATGATTTGACATTGACGGGAAGCCACTTTATTGCAAAACGAGAGTTACTAATTTTGGAGACAAAATATGACTTGATAGAGCAATGTTCATGGATGAAGGTCATGAGAATGAAGGTTTATGAGTATTGCAAAAGGATGAGTATTCATTGGATGACTTCTCTTGAACATATCGGTGACACTGAGATGGTTTGGCAACATTGACCCAAAATCGAAGTGAAGGTATGATGAACCATAGGTATGAATGAAATGTCAAGAAGATTACCCAACCTAAACAGTCACGGTGATGGAGTGAAGTGTCATGTTCAAAAGTGACCTGCTACCGTAAAAAGTTTTGTTTACTTTCCCAAATTTTCCTTGGTCATTTTTCGACCTGTACCTCTTTATTTTTTAACGAGCTTGAGGAGGATAAAATATTTTTGACCTATAATTCAACCCTTTGGGCGAATAATGTATCACTATTTAATAATTTAATGAGTTTAGCGATGAATGAAACTCGATTCTTTCCATGATCGACAAGCTCGTCACTATTTTATGTTTTAACAAGCCTAACGACAGTGACAGCCCAGTCCATTTTCATATTTAGAGAGTTTGAAAAAGAGGACGAAAGAAAACTCCATAAGTACTTTTTTTCGGAAAGTTGTCACTCAAATCCAAAAAAGTGTAAAATAAAATTTGAGAGATCCTCCTAGCCATGTTCGACTAAGGCATTCATTTTTCGTAAATAATCTATCTCAGTCCGGAAAAGGGTTAAACTTATACTGAGTAGATATAAATTCATTTACTTTTACGAGCTCGAAAAGACAAGTGCTCGGAAATCTTTTCACATTATCGGAGTCTGAAAAGAGCTAAAAGAAGACTCCAAGGGTTCCTTTTTCACTATTATTGAAACTTGAAAAAGAGATAAAAGTGTGTTTCAAGTCCTTTTTCGTTTTTAACAAAGCTCTAAAAATCAGGATAAAAGTATGCTTTGTGGTCAAATCATTATTAAAATAAATTTGCATGACTAATCTACTCATCGGTTGTAAAACCTGTTCAGAACAACATCAAATGGATTAAAAATAATTGTTTCATGATAAAAATAGAATAAAATCATAGTCACAGCAATAAATATGATTTTTAAATAATCAAATGACTAATTAAAATATTTTTACTATTCATTTTTACCATTTGAAAGTTACCATTTTCATTTTGGAGCTTTGAACCTATTTTTTCCCCTAAACTTCAGCCATTGATTGTGATTGATTCTATGGATGGTTTTCATCATTTTTTGATCTAGGTTGGTGCCATGAACCCTCTCTTTCTTTCAGTAGTCAATTCATTTCCTTTCATTGCAAATTTTTAGGGATTTGGGCCCCTTATTATTTTTCCAAAGAGGTAAATGCACCCTTGAGCATCGAAAACTACATTTTGTAGCACCTAAATTGAAGCCTAGGTGCATATGCAATGCACTGTCCCTTGTTCAGGACTACGTTGGGCACAATTCACATTTTTTATTCTTGCAATGTACCCAAAATTTGCCTAATTTTTTGCATGAAAAGGGGTCTAATGAGTCTTATGGTTATGTTTCAGGATTCCATCAGACTATAATGACGATTATTTGGAGAGAAAGAGAGCATGAAGAACAAAATATGATTTCCCTAAATGATCCAGGTACAGTAAGAGCCCTAAGAGATTGTGGGTTGTTAAATTACTTCCACTTGTCTGGGATGAGGCAGCAAATAGAACTCTTGGAGTTCCTAGTTTGAGCATGGGATCTAGCTATTAAGGCATTTCACATTAGCAACAAAGTGGTTCCTATTACAGTGGAGGATGTATACTTTCTTACAGGCTTGTCGAGGAGAGGCTTGCTTATTTCCCTCTCAGGGTCTCATCTCGGAGGAGAGACTGTGAGAGATTATGTTTTGCAGTATTGCTATCCAGGGGTAGAGCCAAGAAAGGATGGGAAAATAAACATCCGTGACATTCGATATTTTCCTTTGAGAACTATTCTTTTCATGATCGCAAAACTTGTTGGCGTCGTTACACTACATGTAGCGAATAGATCATATATGCAGTATGCGCTAGAGTGCAAGGAGCCAACAGTCTTCAACTGGTCTGAAGTTTTACTTTCTCAGATAAAAGAACAACTGAACAAGGAAAAGGGAGGAAGAAAGAAAAACTTCAGTTATGGTTCGATCCTCATTTCATTTTCCTTAAAGCGGATTCCACGGATGCAGCCACAGCATGTGACAATGGGTGTGTCTAACCCTAGAGATCTGAGGATGCAAAGATGGGTAGAAATAATGGCTAGACATGCAGGCCAATCATCCATTGTGTTCTCGACTGCATTCTTTTCCTGGTTAAGGTGAAATATTATCACCATCGATGAGTATGCATATGTAGGCGTCGATTTCCAAGGAGATCTAGACTTAGCTTTACCAAAAGGAACTCAGTGGGGTGCAATAGGTCAGAATGTTTTGACCATATTTTTTTATTTTTCTAAGTTTTATACAATTTTTTTGTGTTTTGATGTTTTCCAAACACTAAACTAAAGTTTTAATTTAATTCAGATGTTGGTCGATTTCAACCGGTGGAGGAACCAAAGCATGGAGTGGATGAGCCAGCAGAGAGGGTTGTTGGGAGAGCAGTCCTTCAGGATTTAGACATGACTGAGACTCTATCTGAGCTTCGACAGCACATAGAGGGGTTGACCTTCGGAATTCCAGATTTCCAGATCGAAGAGTTACCCATGCGACTACAGCGCCATACTATAGGCATTCCTAACCACTGGATATGGTTACTACCTAGGATAGCTAGATCGATAGCATGTTACCATGAGCATCACTAGTTTAATTTTGACTTTTTTGCGTCTATTTTGAGGTCAGATGACCAATGTGTCTTGGGCACAAATTTTTTTAAAAACCTATAACTATCTATCTATTTGATTTCAGTGTTTTTGATGCAGGTCTAGCCTGCAATACCCAGAATCTTTACTCTCTGTTTATATCAGCTTTTACCCAAATCAAAAACCTCAATAACTGGCAATTTCACAACTGTACTATTTGCATGCGGAACTTATCTTTCAAAATCATTCACCATTGATTTCATACTTTTATTAAAAGCCATCATATATGGAATTATCTCAATTCCAATATCTACTCATCTTCAGGCAAATTCATAACTTTTGAAACCTTCAATTAAACCCAATGACTCAGATCATTCAAATGCTCATCAACCCAATAACATCATTCATATATGACCAAAATTTAATGAAACAATGTGCCCATGTCATTATTTTAATCAATGAAAGACTTGGACTTGTCCTTACTCAATGCACCCTTCATAACTTAAAGGTCGAACTTTGGCAACACATATGAAATCTTTTATATTCCAATGTCTCATAACCAAACAATCCCAATAACTCTTATGAACTTTAAATAGCACCAATCCCTCATTTATACAGTCAAACCACGCTCATGTGAAGGTTCCAATTCAAATATTTCATTCTTGTTTGATTTAATGCCTATGAGATTTCATACGGATTTAATTTGAGAAAATACCAGCGTTGTCTTAAAATTCAAAGTCTATACCAAAACTCAACGCATCAATACAATTTCCAATTAGATGTTGTGCCTACCTGTGTTCCATTGTTCACGTCCGGCGCTTCAACATTTACATTGGAATCGAACTGGTTTGTTTCAATAACCATCGTTTCACCTTTACCTCTTTTGTTATAAACTTGTATTCTGCACTCGAACCTCTGTTCTGCAAATTCATGAATGAAACCTTTTATGACAACATCACAATTTCCTCAACGTTGGATTTCAACGAATTTTGCCAGACTTATGTTCCTGCAGCTCTCTAGCACTTACTGTTCTGACTTCTCACCTGCAGAAAAAATATACAAAAACCTGAATTGACTTCCTTCTCCAGCGCTGTCCCATAAGCGCTATATCAAATTTTCATATACGTTGTCAGTTACCAAGACCAATGCTCGTCGACTAAATCTAATTTCTACTCCACTGCACGCACTTAACCAGATGAGAATGATTTTAGCAACAATGTTCTGCAAATAATAAAAATTAATGCCGCTATTCACAACTCATTTGCTTTGGCATTACACCTTATGGATTGATCACAGCGTCGGAATTCCACCACAGGATTCAAACGCAGACTACACTTATTTGATAATTACTCACTGGTCTTTAATTAAAGCGTTTTTCACAAAAAATGATTAAATTCCTTTTGTTTCGATCCACGGATATCTGGCATTTGCAAACAGATCTTATAAGTAGATTATATGATTTCAAACCTGCATACTGCCCAATTTCAATGCTGCAGCGTGTCATGGAAATTCCCAATCTGTAGCAGATTAAACTATTCTATTTCCATTGATTCACCCAATGCCTTACGTTCTAATTTGAACATTGTCCCTGTTTCAAAACAGTTAAAAAAAACGTTCCATCTCATATGTGAAACACAACTCTTCGATGTAGTCAACGTACCATACATTCGTATTCCATACCATCATTAAGTCGATCCATCATTACCAGTCCAAATTCTGGTACCTCATCACAACAGTTTAATTTTATTTCACCAAAGTGAGTGCACCTTAACAAATTCGAAGTCGATATACAGAAATATACATTACTCAATGAATTAAACACAAAATTCTGAAAACACTTCCACATTAACAATGAAAATACTTACAACCTTTTCTTCCTGGCCAAGTATTCAACGTTCATGGCCCTTACAATTTGCCAGAGGCTTACAGCCTTGGTTGTTCAAAACCTACTCTCAATCACTCTCACTCTCCCATTCAAGTCTCATTTACCTTTGAGGCCTTCTAATTTATACAAATTAAAAATGCACTAAATTGAGTTCTATCCCTTTAAAATCTCAACAAATCCCTAAATCTCTCAACATCCCTAAAAGATAGATTTTTATCCCTAAAACTTAGAAACTAATTCCAACTTAGGCTCCATCATTAATTCTAAATTATCTTGAAACTAATTTCTCTCATGTTTCCAGTTGTTGGGAAACATTTACAAATTCTCACAAATAATTAATTAAAATATAATTAATCACTCAAAATAATATTAATATTTACATGAAATTTAATATTTCTTCAAAACATGAAACCCCCTAGCTTAAATAAATACAAGGTGTTTTTCAGAGCTAATGCTCCTGCATCAGTTTTCCTATGTTTATTGTGTAATCCTATTAAGTTATGTGAATGTTTCTTGACATGTGTTGCAAATGTATGTCTAAAACATGATTAGCTAAAGAATCAGTCAATGTATTCAAGTTTCTGGAAATGTGTTGATATTGAATAAAATAAAAGTGTCTTTCCAAAATTTTAACTCTTAGGAACAAATGATGCAATGTTGGATTTCTAACAGTATAAACATTAGTGAGTTGTAATACCACAAGTTGTGATTCTAACCTTATGATGATGTGGTTAATACCAAATGAAATGGAATCAGAGAGAAGTTTGATCAATGCGTTATACTCAACGACATTATTTGTCGATATACCGATACAAATCCCTTTAAACTCACTAACTCGTCGTTTGGAGAAAAAATATCCCATGCTGCAGAGAATAGATTATGCATACTACGACTAGCCCTGTCAGCATATCCAACTAATGGTTCCAAAGATTCAAACATCTGCCATGAAATTTAAAGCGGATTACTAACGTCAAGAAAACTCTAAAAAACAAACTAAGATAGTGAATTCAAATCAATAGCATATATATTCAATATAATACAAAAAAATACTACGCTCATGATTAAGCATAGTAACGTTTCAGATACAACCCATTTTGGGGCTGCGCCAACAGAATATTGTCGTAATCAACCAACTCATAGGAATCCTTAGCAAGAACTCTTTTGACAATATAGGGTCCTGCCATAATGGCTCAAATTTCCCTGTACCTATTATGTTAGCTTTTTAATCATAAATAAGGACCAAGTCACCCTCTGAGAAAATGTGAGGCTAGACATTTTTGTCGTATTGTGCCTTTATACGTATATTATGCACTTTTTTGGCCAATTGGGCTTCATAACGTGTTTCTTAAATATGGATGACGTTAAAAATACGCACTTCTTCTTATGTTGTGTCATGTAACAAGTCGATTGTGAGTTTTAACGACGATATTTCGCATTTGATTAGCAAGATGGCTTCCAGACCATACACCAGTTGAAAGGGAGTAAATAAAGTCGCATTTCTTACTAAGGTTTGGTATGCCCACAAGGCCGAGTACAGGATCAAATGCCAGTTTCTTTTATGAACTCCTATCCGATTCTTTGAAGCATACGTTTAAGAATCTTGTTGATAGCCTCAACTTTTCCATTTGATTATGGATAATGAGTAGAATTATCATGTGACAATCCTAACTTGGAAGTCAATTCAATCATCATATGGTTGCGAAATGCTTCCCATGATTTGTGACTATAGCCTGTGGGACCCCCAAACTGTGCAATGACATGATTAAAGAAAAACGATGTAGTTATTTGTCCCATGTTTTTGAATGTAGGCATCACTTTGGCCCATTTGGTAAAGTAGTCTACTTCCACAATAATATAACCATTCCCCTCGGACGAATGATGGTTATAGGTCATGAAGTCAATGCCCCATTTTGAAAATGGTCCTACAGAGACAACATGATGCATTGGCATCGGCGGTTTGCGGATTTTACAATCAAATATCTGGCACGCATGACAACTTCTGACCACGAGGATGCAGTCGTGAAATATGGTAGGCAAAAAGTAACCGGCGCGAAGTATCTTCTGCACGGTAGCATATCCATACACGTTTCCACCACAAGCCCTAGCATGAAAATCATTTAAAACCTTTTCGACCTCCTCATGAGTGAGGCACCTTCTTAAAATTGTATCTACACCACGACGATAAAGTGTATCATCGACGATCAGATAATCTTTGGCTTGTTATTAAATACGTCGTTGGTCAGAGCGAGAGGTATTAGGCCGAAAATTCTGGGTCTGGAGATAAATGATAAAATCCCCATACCAAGGATCAAATGATCCGATCATAAATAGAGACTCGTCAGGAATAGATGGTTCCGACGTAGTATCAGTACTATCAGAGGGAAGTTTACAGAGAAGCTCAGCCAAAACTAAAGACTTCTTTGACTTGGATTTGATGAATTCCAAATCAAATTCCTATAAAGTGACAATCCATTTTGAATACTTTCCCCCAGAAATTGACGTGATAAGATATAAGTCATGGGGTTGCAATCCAAAATGACAATGGTCTTTCGGAACATGATATAGTGGCGAAATCTTTGGACAGCTTGAATAGCTTCCAAGGAAATATTTTCTACGTATGAATACTTCACTTCCGTATCACTGAGATTATGACTAAAATAATAGATCTAATGTTCTATCCTATTTTCTACTTGGACCAATACCATAGCAATGGTCGTATTAGCCACGATGATATATAATAAATAATCACTCTAATAATTGGGGGGATACATTAATGACACCTAATCAAGAGTATCCTTGATAGCATCAAAAGAAGCTTGCGCAAGTTGATCCCAATGGAAGGGATTCCCATTTTTCAAGAGCCGAGTAAATCCTTTAGCCATTTTGGCATAGTTGGGTATGAACCTCCTTAGTAATTTATCCTTTCCTTGAAGTTTTTATATCTGGAGTAAATTTGATGGCGCAGGAAAATCAAGAATGACTTAGACCTTCAATGGGTCAATTTGAATTCCTTCTTTTGAGATGAAGAATCCAAGCAAACGACCAAAACCAACAAAAAACACACATTTATGCGGATCGGGGCATATTTTGTAGTGTCAGCAATGTAAAAAGATGGCTCTAAAATGCAATGGGTGATTAGTCTGATTTCGTTAATGCGCAAGTAAATCGTCTAGATAGGGTTGAACAATGTGCTTGATGTCATTGAAAGCATAATCCATTTCTCTCTTAAAAGTGGCCCCAACATTCTTTAAACCTAATGGTAGTTTCCTATAAGCGAATGTGCCATAGGGATAGATGAATGCTATCTTACATTGATCCTCTAGGCGGATATTGATTTTATTGTAGCCAGAAAATCCATCCATAAACAAAAATATTTTTCATTCAGCACAATCGTCAATAATCTGGTCGATAAAGGGAGTAAGATAGTTGCCTTTTGCACAAGAAAGATTGACATCCCTATAATAAATTCACACTCTGATGGTTCCTTGTTTTTTCATGATAGGAACGATGTTGGAAACCCACTCAATTAGCAGAATAAGGTAAATGAAACTAGCACGCAAAAAAATTTCAACTTTTTCTTTAATGGCAGTAGCCTTCTTCAGATGAATAGGACGAAGGCGTTGATGCACCAATTTGACATCAGGGTACACATTAATAGTGTGTTCAATGATACTATTATATATGCCTGTAATTTCCTCATAAGACCAAGCAAATTTATCACTAAATTCATGAAAAAGAGAGCGATATGTTTTGAGTTCTGATGGAGAACAAGATACGCCAACATGAATATTTTCTACAACGTCGGGTTTGGTCAAAATATCGATAGAAATGGTTTATTCAATATTTGACAAGTTTCGCTCGGAATCGATTGCATTAATAGGTAAATAATTCGAAAATAAATTTTTGATTGATGGGTGATATTGTTCACCTAGATTATTTTCTTCATAATCAAGAAGATGGGAACGATGATGATAATCTTCCCATGGTTCTCCTTCTGATATCATGGTTTCCAAAATATTCTCATCTGTCAAGAAAGTTGAGGAAAAAGGATTAGATGGAATACCAAAATCTAAGGAATGATCAACCCAAACAACTGGAGACGTTGATTTTGGATTCACCACCCAAGCCAGATAGATTGATTTCTATGCCAGCTCAATAGGGTTGCGCGGCAAAAACTCATCCAACGTAAAAATTTCAAAATCACGTGTACTCTTCCTTAAGCTAGATGGAGTGGAAGAGATCATGTAGCAAGTCTCTATGCTTGCAATTTCTACCGACGTCGCAGGCGGTGATAATGAAAAGGTTCCCATGAGAGTGGAATCCTTAAAGAGTCCCACACCAATGTTCTGAAGTGCAAGTTGGGGTGCATGAATCAATAGAACGCTTTCAGTTACCTGTGAAGCGAAAGCAAAGAAGGATAGATGATTGATGACTATGATGGCACCTTTATATGGAAAGCAAATCATTCTAAAATATGTAGAAACAATTGCAGTCATAGCATATACCCATGGCCTTCCAAGTAGAATATTGTAGTCAAGGGGTCCGTCAACGTCCTCAACGTCAACATTCACTGTTTTTCCCCCTATTTCAACATGCAAGTTACTAATAATACCACAAGGCTTATATGTACATCCATCGAAAGCTTTCAACGTCATTGATGATTGAGATAAGCGCGACGAGCCGAGTGACTTCCAACAGTTTAGAGATATAATGCACATAGATGGTCCCTCATCAATAATTGTACGATGAACAAGGTGATTGAGAACATTTACTTGGATGGAGAATGCTGATTCTGCTGGTAATTGTGGCATATAACTCGTATGATTAAAGAATACAAGATTAGAATCAGTCGGATCAATTCCACCAATAGCCGACAATAAAGCCTGTTTCTAGGAGGGACAATTTTGTAATACCTCAAGAGCTGACATAGATGAAGGGGATTGAGCCAAATATTCAACTATATTATAATTTTTAGCATCTCTTGCTCGAATATTATATGTTGATTTATGAACGACTCCCTTCGGTGGCTTAATCGTCAATTCAGGAATAGCAGTAGGAGGTGCCGATTCCGTAGATGGATTCGTGGTCAAGGTAGTAGGTTGATTAGTGGCCTGACTACCATAATATTTGTTACGCATTGACACCAAAATATATTTTGATGGCTTTGTGACAGATAGAATAAACACTTGGGAACTAGAAGCTGGATCCGTAGCAACCAAATTTGTGTCCAGATTTGGAAACAGATATGTCAACACAGCTGACGCATATGAAGTCTTAACCATTTTTGAGACTTCATCGTGGTGAGGAAAATCCTGAACAAAGTGTTCCTTATTACATAATATGCATGGATAATGAGGTTTCCTATTTCCAGGCGATTGATCAAATGATCTTTCCTGCGGGTTAGAAGTTTGCTTTTTCTTTGATTTCCCTCTTTTCTCACTTTCAGGTTGCTTGTCACTTTTGCCTTTTTCAAATGAAACAGCATTGATTTCATAAGAAGGTGCAAGATCAGATGCAGTAGTATCATGTGTGCTTGCAATACCAATCATACCATCTCTGGCATGAGAGTCCTTTGATGAAGGAGGAACAGTAAAATTAGATTGCGGTGCGTTAGGAATTTTCTCGTAGAGTGTTCTAGACTGAGTATAAATCAAGTCTAAATATTGGACATGAGAAATGACCTGCTCTTCAGTGACGAAGCCACCCTTAGCCACATCCTTACTTATATATGGTAACTAGGACTTAATGAACCACTCAGCAAGGAGCTGATAAGGAACAAAGGTCTTAACCACTATATGATGACAATGCCACTCATGAATATGATTAGAAATGTGAGTGGCAATAGTCTATTTAAAATTATTAAAGAGTTCCGTTCCAGTTTCATATCATATGAGTAACTGGAAGTCAGTCAAAAATATGGTAGCTAGGGCAGTGAAATTATCAAAATAAGCTCTAGGTAACTCAATGTACCATTTTGCAGCCGGACCAATGAGCATACGCTGGAAAAGACGTAGCTGAACAGAATCATCATTCGGGGAGTTTGATGAACACCACAAATGATAATTCATAACATGAGTCAACAAGTATTCCCCAGGGTTTCCATTTAACTTAGGAATATCTGAGGGTAATTTATGGGGTATCACTGGCCACCAAGGATCATAGTTGATTGGATCAATGGTGAGCCAATTTAAATTTGGTAACTCTAAATTTGCAACAAAGGGAAATTGTCGATTAAGGTCAGGTTGAGCATAGCCAGGGTATGATGGAATTGCTTGGGCAACAAGCCTTTGAGCACCAGCATAAGTAATTTGTTACTAGTAACCCAGATAGGAGTTTTTGATAGGCAAATGCTTGAGGATTCTGTTGACCAAAACCTGGATATGATACTTGTTGAAATGAAGGTTGAGGCATTTGCGCCTGAGGCTACCAAGGGGTCTACACACCGACGTTATAACCCAAATTAGGATAACTTGGATTCGGTTGAGGATAGGTATAACCTGATTGTAGCTGCGAAATCCCATAATATGGTAATCTGTCTTGTGAGTAAATGATTCCAGGTACATGTTGTTGTAGATTAGCCGAAGGAGTTGGAGTCTGAGGGCCCAATACTTGAGGGTATTCAGTTGAAGGACCTACCTAAAACGGTTGATTTACAACATTTTGAGTCTGTAATAGGGGTAAATATGTATTAACAAGTGGAATTGATGTGGGTGCAATAGGTTGAACTGGTTGATATGAGTGCACAACCATTTGTGGTTGGATAGGCAGAGTGGGCTTCCATTGACATACATTCATTTTGATAATAGGTTGACCAAAAAATGAAGGAGTACTGTCAAAGTGGGTGAACAAATGTTTCCCTCCTGCATGAGGAGGATAATAAGATGGAAAATATTGTTCTCCAAATGCAGGAGTCCAGTTGATATGGTATTGGATGGAATAGACCCAGAAGGACCAGCTTGATATTTCCCTGATGATGTATATAAAGGATCAAGTCGTTTAGTACTCACAATAGGTTTACCAATTAGACTACTAGATGATGACATTGGTGAAGTCCATGGGTTTGAAGATGCACAAGAGAAATTTACTCCAGATAAAGATTTATAACCTGATGGGACCAAAGGTCCACCATGGAAATAGGACTCTGCTGAAATTGTAAACATCAACGGGGTAGCGAGAGCAGGTGTTGACGCAATCAGAACATATGGTCCAAACAAATATTTTGGTTCAGGCATGGTTACTTGACCAAATGTATACCCTTTTGAATCGACGGGAATTTGAATAGGAATAGGATCAACAAAGGCAAAGGATGGTGATTGAGTAAAAGACTTGTATAGGTAAAGATCCTCCCCAAAATGGGTTGGAGTTAAAGGTTTTTCATCTTGTGGGATTTCTTCAATCAAAATTAAACCATGTGGAAGGAATTCTCTATCAGGCCCAAAGTATATTTTAGGAGGTTGACTGCGCGATATGGGGGACTCAATGGCTACAATAGATTGTGGGGTGATCGATACAGGAATAACTTCCATTCAATCGACTTCGGGATGTAGATGTTCTATCACAAAAGAGACAGGATCTGGATCAACTTCTAGTTGAAAAATGTCGGGTTCAGATGGATAATGACCATGGGTAGCTGTGAGGACTCTATCTCGACAACAGTAGATGAATCAGGATTTGTAGAAACAACTTGTGTCGACTTTGATATAAGGGAAGATGATGCTTCACTAGAGGTACTGATAGTACTAGTTTCGATAGAGCGATATCACCTTCGCCGCACAGAAGTGACTTCTAATGGTAAAGGTGGTTTCAATGCAAGTCCACGCGAATGACGGGGAAAGAGATTTTCTTCTTCCACGATGACTAATTTATTTTATGACCAAAAAACAAATAAACAAAATAAAAGGGTAATGCTAGGAAAAAGGTTTACCAAGAAACTGTGAATTGCAAAATACCTCCTGGCGAACCAAGAAGTACGGGCAGGCAATCTCCTTGAATGTTGTGTTCGATATATCACAATTTACAAGGCGGCCGACTCGGTTCACTATGGATGGATAGAAACCTAAATTTTTCCTCCCAAATATACCTAAAGATACGTGGAGGCTCAAGTCCGTATTAGCGTTGTCTAATGTGAAACCGCACAGTTAGAGCACCCATTTATACTTTTTGTATTATAACACTGCACAATATACCTGAAGGTACGTGGATGAGTTACAATATAGTTATGTACATGGAGTGAGGTATCACACTTGGAATGTATCCCAGAAAATTAACGACAGTTGCTATGTTTTACGACGCCGGAACACGTCTCTATCTTAGACCTTCTAAATGTTATCGTTATGGTTCTAATGCTTTTTTAGGTAAATTGATGTAAATTTTAAGTTGATCTTGATTATAAATTTTCCTTTCAAGGTTCACCGCGATGATGTGATGGAAATTCCTAAAATTCAAACTAAAATGATAAGAAAACTTTTCAATTTTAGCTTTTTCAATGAAAATCTTAGCTACTAAAGGGAAAGAGCAATTAGTTTTGAGAGCAAACAACAAAGAGCACAAACTAATATGCAGCTTTCCTAATTTTCTCCTATGAAAAACACACAATCCACTATATGAAAATGTAGGTTTTATTTTCAGTCCCCTTAATGTGAATGCGAAAAGGAAACTAAATGCATCAAATCAATAAAAACAAATGCTTTCTTCTTTGAGAAAAAAATGAAGAATGGAACTACAATTTTTCCTACAGAAAACGAAGAATTTAACGAAAATTTCCTTTACGAAAACAAATGGATCTAATGCATAAATAAAATACTTTGAATTTGATTTGTCAATGATAAAGAAAAACACTTAAAGAGACATTGAACAAAATTAATTTTCAAAGGAGGAATATTCAGGTAAACTCACTGGTCTCTATGAGGCATCAGACAGTTGAAAACACGCAAAAAAAATGTTGAATGTGAAGGCAATGAAAAATTCCAAGGCAATTTGGTTGGCTTAGGGGGCAACGTAGTCTCTAAGAGGAGACAGTGTGTTGAAAAGCACCCCTGAGTGGGAGACAGTGCTATGCAAAGCAATGTGTCTTGACCAACAATGCGTTGGGTGCATCAGAGAACAAAAAAATCAAGCTACTGACACACTTCTAATGCAATTATTTGTTTCGAAAGCCTAATAATTGAGATTAGATGCTACTGAGTGGATAAGTAGAGGAAAAAACACCAAGGATGAAGGTAAATTCCTCGTGAAGTCACCAATTTGTTATGCAGAATTATTGATTACGGATAAAACACATTCCCTAAATGTGGTGTAATGCATTTAGAACAACAGGTCAAAGACTTTGCAGATACTTTTCCTAATAGTAAATATACACAATGAAATATTGGGAAACTTACTTGGATTCCAAGCGCTTCCTATTCTCCTTCTGTCGCTCTTTCTGTAGCTTCCAATCCAAGCTTGATCTTCAGAATATTTCCTGCAAGTATAAACACTAAAAAACAAAGAGATTGCAATATACAGATGGTTATTTGCTTTAATCAATTAAATCAATGAAACATGAAACATATACATCAGATGAAAATCCATAATATGAAAGACATAAGCTTATATAGATACATATGTGGGAAAGTAAGTAGCAATCTTTATTAATGGATAGAAGGGGAGGTTACAACCAGCGATTGATTTGATGTCACCATCTCCAGCATCATCCTAGCCTTATCACAATGAACATCTCTCCATTAGCATATCACTCAAATCAAACCCTCAATTGAGATTCCAAGAACATTTCTCTACCAAATTTATTCCTTTTCAAGCACTAGGATCTGTGCTCAATTTATAGATGAGTTGAAGGTAGTTTCAAAATCAATGACTTTCTAATAATAGGCAAGATATGTTTCCCAGCTCATAGGTGTTGAATGGACACATGGATTTTAATTTTGACACATATGCACTCTTCTAGAAGGCACTAGCCATATGGAGATTCCGGAACAATGAGAATTTCGCTCCCAATTCACGAACACACCCTTGAGTTTCGAGAAGTGCTTTGTAGAGAACACTTGAATGGAGGAAAATACGTATGCAAAAAAGTTAGTCCCTTAAGAGAATGCGTTGGTGAGCTCATAGGTTATATAACATGTACTTCAAATCTTGGAAACCTTGCAATGGAAGTCATGGATGATTTGTTATTGTTCTTTGTCTTAGGGCATGTAGCAACTGAAATGATAGGGGATGATAGACCCTATTCATTAGTTCTGGGGATGATGTCCAGTTTAAAAAGGTCACTGGGAATGGTGCCCTAATTTACCTATAACAATAACATATTGGCAACCATACTAGGGAATAGCTAAAAAAATATTAATTTTCACTAGAACTCAAAAACCCCAGCTAAAAAACACTGAATGATACAATTATCTTTTAAAGATTGGTCTGCTTCAATATTCAATAATTAGTTGTCTATGATTTTGAGCTAAGTTTTGGCTCCCAAAATAATATCCACCAGATCCCATCCAGATCCAAATCTTCCTCCTATCATGGATAATCCTAGGAAAATATTGAGGAAACTTCCCAAAATGCCAAAGTCCAAGCAGCACCAGGATTCTTCATAGATATAGCTCCTTACCTGATAGCTTTGTCACTTTGAAAGACATTCAGTTTGATTTGTAGTTTGAACTAGGTCTATTTATAACCAAATATTAGAATTGGAATGAACTTACATTTTTTGATCCATCCATTTTTCATACGTCTACCCATCCCACTTCTTCCACCATTCGTCTTCTTCCACCACATCCACCAATCATGGCAACCATATATGCCCCATTGGTGCTACTAGTGCCTTTACCCCTTATGGCCCAAGACTACCAGTCCAAGATTCCCTAGTTTGACAGCACTAGTCCTACGACAGCCCAACAACACATTGATAAGATGAACGATTGTTTCAACTTGCAAGAAATTGATGATGACAATGTCAATTTGAGAATGTTAGCCCAGAGTTTAGGTAGTGAGTTCAGGAAATGGTTGAAGGACCTAAATACTATAGTATCCATGATCTCCCTGCGTTTCACCAAACTTTTATCAATAGGTGGGAAGTCAAGAAAAACCCAGTGCAGATTCTATCAGAGTATAAAACTATCAAAAGATCCCCCGAAGAGGGTGTGCAAGACTACTGTGCTAGATTTAACACCTTATATAACACTTTCCCTGCTAATATGATACCACCCCAAGGGATAGTGCTGCTTAAATTCCCTAATGGATTTGACCCAGACATGGCCTATCAGCTTAGGGAAAGAGACTCATAAACCTTAGAGGAAATAAAGAAGAATGTTGTGAGTGTAGAGGCTAACTTGTTAGCTAAAAGGGCTAGGATGAGGAATAAGAGGAGAGTTGCCATAAGAGAAGAGCCTATAGCTTCTACATCTCATACCAAGATTGATAACTTGGTAAGGACTATGGAAAGTATGATGGAGAGGATGAGTTTGAATGAAAGAGTGATACCCAGAGACAACCAACCGGCACCCCAAAATAGAATTCAAAACCCGAGAAGAAACCCTCAATAAATTAGGTAGAGAGAGAAGAGGGGTCCTGATCATAATATCAGGCCTCCCTTTCAAGAAAATTATGCTGATGATAATGGATGGATAGTGGATGAAGAGGAGGAAAATCATATAAATCTGATGGGAATCAATGAAGAGGATCATGTCTTCCTCACTGAAGAAGAGCAGGACTTGTTTTCACTAGCCCAAGGTGACCTTGGGCCTGAAGAGTATGATGAATACAAACTGGGTTTTGAGGATTCCATTATGGAAGTCCACAGACAGTACAACTTAAGGAGCAAAAATAATGTGGGCAATCAAAATAAAGGGAATTCAGAGAACTCTACCAAGAAAGTATCTAAATCCAAAGCTAAGAAAACAACTGAAAACACTAAAAAAATTTCAAATAATTCAGAAAAGAAAAACATAGAGAACAACACCAAGAAATCAGTAGATGTTCCTACCATAAACCCTCAGAAGGACATCCCTAGTACAAGAAAATGGACTGAGGTTACCCAAAGGACAGAGGCCGAAAGGACTGATATGTCAAACCCACTGAGAAATCAAACTACCTTCAGTATTAAGAGCTAACTGGCCAAGGTGAATATTTTTTTCCCTCTCACTAAACTGATCACCAAAAATATCTACAAATCTCAGGTCCTAAAAGTGTTAAATATAGGGGAGATTACAAGCACTCTCAATTTGATCGATGACCAGCCTCAACTCTTGTTTGGGCCAGAGGTTGATGGCAGACCACTAGAAGGAGGGGTCTCCCATTTTTATGTCAGTTTAAATGTTCATGATAAAATACTTCATAATGCCATGTTGGATTCTGGTGCCCCACACAACCTTATGCCCCAAGCGGTTATGGAGAAACTCGGCCTCGAAATCACTAGACCCTACATGGATTTATACTCTTTTGATTCTAGAAAAGTTAAGTTCCTAGGCCTGATCAAGGACCTATGTGTCACTCTAGCTCAAATACCTGCGAAGAGTTTAGTGATGGATATTGTTGTTGCATACATTCCCCCAAAATACGGGATGTTTTTTTCTCGCTCATTGGGGGGGGGGGGATTACAAGGAACTCTGCAACTAGACATGACTTATGCTACCATTCTGGTGTTTGGTCAATTAAGGAAGCTTTATAGAGAAACACTGATGAGGTACATGGTAAGTAGCCAATAAAAACGTCACAACTACCCTCTGTACTCCATTCACACTAAGCTGGATTCTTTCATTTTGTATAATGATGGAATCATTGATTCACGGATTTCCCAAGTAGAAAATGATCCCATAGAAAACACTGACATTGAAACCCAAATAGAGCAACCAGGCCATGCCCATGAACCTCTTTGGAACATGATTTTTGATGGCTCATGTGGCCAAGATGGCTTTGGGGCAGGAATCTGGGTGTATAACACAAGAGACAATAGTGCACAGGTTCATTCATACAAATTAAATTTGCAGTGCACAAACAATATTGTCGAGTATGAAGCTTTGATTTTGGGATTAAAAATGTTGAAAAAATTAGGAGCAAGGAGGATCTGCATGCAGGGTGATTTTGAGCTAGTCATTAAACAAGTTAAAGGGCTATATGCATCCAAACACCCTAGACTGAGAGCTTATAGAAATGTTTTCCTTGATTTTTCGAGGACCTTTGAGGAATATGATTTGGCAGTTATTCCCAAAAACCAAAATTTCCTAGCCAATGGCCTAGTTGTTTCAGCAAGCACCTGTAAACTACCTCTCCCAAACAAGCAACATACAATCGAGGTCAAACACCATCCTGCAATGCCAAACAACATGAGATACTGGAAATTTTTTGGCAGTGATAAACAAATTGAGAGCTTCTTGCAATCTAGAGATTAATTTGAAGATAGTAACGTGGATATGGATTGTGAGGGAGACAGTCTTATCAAGGTATAAACTAATTAGGAAACAAAAGCCATTGTTCTGGAAAATGTTGTTCTAGATGTAAATACTACTGTAAATATTCCCTCTCACAACATTGTATATAATACCGATAAACAAAAAGACCTGGAAAAAGAAGAATTTGAAATACTCCAGCTTAAAGACAATAATTTTCCTAGGGGGCTATTCCCTTGAGAAGGGTTATTCGACTTTAATGATGTGGCCAAAAACCCCAAAATAGAGCCAACTAAAACAAATATTGAGCAATGTAATATAGGCACAAAACAGAACCCCAAAATCATCAAACTATCTAAATCGTTGCCTACTATTACAAAGAAAAAATATATAGCCTTATTCAAAGAATTTATTGATGTGTTTGCATGGAGTTATGAGGATTTGAAATCCTATGATACTAGCATCATCCAGCACAAAATTCCAATTAAAGAAAATCAAAATCCATTCAGACAGAAATTGCGAAGAAAAAATCATGTTTTAATGCCTCGAGTTGAGAAAGAGATCAAGAAGATGTACAAAGCAAAAACCATAGTGCCACTCACGTACTCCCAATAGGTTTCCAATATTGTCCCAACTAGGAAGAAAACAGGCGAGATTAGACTCTACATTGACTTCATAAACCTTAATAAGGTTTCTCTTAAGGATAACTACCCTTTAACTAAGATGGATCACATATTACAAAGGGTAGTGGGTTCCAGTAGGTTATCTTTGTTAGATGGTTTCTCTGGTTAAAATCAAGTGTTAGTGCACCCTGATGACCAAGATAAGACAACTTTTAAAACTCCTTGGGGGACTTTTATGTCTGTGAAAATTCCCTTTGGACTAATGAATGTTGGAGCTACCTTTCAAAGGGCCATGGACATTGCATTTGTTGATGGCATTGGCCACTTTATTGTGATTTATTTGGATGAAATTACTGTGTTTTCAAAAACCGATGAAGAACATTTAACACACTTAAGAAGAGTTTTTGAGAAGTGCAGAAACTTTGGACTCTCCCTGAATCCTAAGAAAACATTTTTTGGATTATAAGAAGAAAAATTGTTAGGCCATATTATCTCTAAGGATGGAATCAGAATAGAAATTAGAAGAACTGAAGGAATATTGAAAATCAGCCATCCCATAAATTTGGAAGAACTCCAATCATTCATTGGTAAAATCAACTTCCTAAGAAGATTTATACCTAACATGGAAGAACTTTTAAGGAACATCACTAACATGCTAAAGAAGGGATCAGAAATAAAGTGGACCATAGAAGAAAAATAGTCTTTTGACTTGGTCAAGCTAGCATCAAAAAATTCCCCAGTACTAATCAGTTCGCATTTCACTAGAGATTTCATGATTTTTTATTTTTCCTCTGAACATACTATTGTTGTTGTTTGTTACAGAAAAATAGTGAAGGACAAGAACAACCCATAGCCTTCTTCAGCAAGGCATTAAGAGATGCATCTCTGAAATATAATATCATGGAAAAAAAGGCCTTTGCATTGGTTAAAGCACTAAAATATTTTAGAGTCTATATTTTACACTCGCATATCATTGCTTATGTTCCAAATGCGGTAGTCAAAGACATTCGAACACATAACGGTCCTGATGGAAAAAGAGGAAAATGGATTGCAATGATCCTAGATTACGATTTGGAAATCAAGTCTACCAAGTTGATCAAAGGCCAAGGACTAGCTGAATTGATGGCAGAATCTAATTTACACGCACTATACATCAACATGGTACACACATTAGATGATCAAGAGGAACTGGAGACTCCACCAATTGAAGAAGCATTCCTGAATGATCCATGGCATGCTGATATTTTGTATGTACTTTCTAATTTGAATGCTTATCCTAGTTTATCTAAAAAAAAAGGCTAGATTTCTAAAACTCAAATTTGTTAAGTTCTGCATTTTGGAAAATGTTTTGTATTGGAAAGATATTGGTGTCATTTTTCTTAAATTTTTATTAAAGGATGATGAATATAGGGAAATGCAGGAGTTCCACGGAGGTAACTGTGGTGGCCATCTCTACTGGAAAACCACTGCTAAAAAAATCATGAGAGTTGGTTTTTATTGGCCCACCATTTTTCCTGATGTCCATAAGATAGTTAATGTCTGCCATAAATTTCAAATCTTTGAAGGAAAGAGGAAGTTACTTCCCTTACCCCTAAAACCTATTTCTGTATAAAGCACTTTCCAGTAGTGGGGATTAGACTTCATAGGTGAAATTCACCCTCCATCCTCCGCTCAACACAAATGGATCCTTACTGCTATAGATTATTTCACCAAATGGATAGAGGCCACCCCTTCTAGGAATGCCACTGACTCTGTCATCATAAAATTCCTAGACACCAACATCCTTTCTAGATTTGGTTGTCCTAGGAAAATCATTACATAAAATACTGCAGCCTTTAGATCCAAAAATATGGTTGATTTCTGTCACAAATATCATATAACATTGGGGCATTCAATGGCCTACTACCCTCAAGGTAATGGACTGGTTGAATCTTCAAATAAAATCCTGGTGACCATCACTAAAAATCTTCTGGAGGAGAATGAGAAATCATGGAACAATAAGTTGATTAATGCTCTGTGGGATGATAGGCTCACCACAAAGAAATCAATTGGCATGTCTAAATACCAATTGGTTTATGGAATGGATGCAATGTTTCCTTCTTCTTTGGGAGTTCTAGTGATGAAGATAATCCAAGAGATCCAAGTTGAACCAAACAACATTCAAAGAAGGATTAATGACACCACCACGAACCAAAACCGATCCATGTCTTCATCGGCCGCGCCTTTAAAGGTAGGTAACTTCAAGTGTACTGCCATGTCTCCTTCTACTGATGTTTTGGTCGAGGGCTTGTTCTCCCGTAAGTCTGGCAATTCTTGCGTCGTTGCTCTTCTCAGCGGGCTATGGGCAGAGTGATTCTTTTCTTGCTTGGTTCGATCACACTGACCGCTCATTCATTTTCGTTCAGTATTTTCTTGTCAGTACCTGATCACTTCCTCAAAACGCTTTGGGTCCTGGCAACGGAACCATTTGTTGGCTCGAGGGGTCCTGACCCAGGTTTGGAGTGCAAGGTTGGCCAACAAACCCCTATACAACTGGCCCTTTCGGCAGTGACCTGCTTGCGTAGGTCAAAGTCTCACCCGAAGTAGTATGGGTGGGTGCTGGAACCTGGTTTCCTCACCCTGAGAAAGGATAGGTAAGGCAAGAATATTTTCACTAAGTCCTGTATTCCTAGATTACTTTGCTTTGAGTAGGGTTAATTAGGTCTCTATCTACATCCATGTGCGCTAGATCTATAATTATATGCCTTTATGATAGTAACACAGCATTACATAAACAAAATAGAACCAATCCATATACCGGAAACACACTTACATAGATCCTCGCAGCTTAAACACAGAAAATACACAATGCAGCAATTACCAATGATTCGCACAAGAGTACTCACAGATTCAGTTTTCTATCAATCCTTCTTTATTCATTCATTCATCAATCCTTCCTTAAAATTCCCTTCCCAACCTACGCACATAGCAGCAAGGTCCGCACACAGATGGACTTGGATCTCTTCACACACATCCATTAGGAGTCCTTTTTCTAAAACCAAAACAGATAGCTTAAACCACAGTTCACATCAATAGCTCATCATTTCCTATCCTCTACAATACAAAATGTCCCTCTATTTATAGAAATCTAGCCTATACTTTCCTATGGTCCACAAACTGTGGTTTTCGGACCCCTATTTTACCCTTTTACCCATTACAATGCTCTCGAGGCTTTGACCCACCCCAAAACCCCTCCGCTAGATTAAATCTAATCAAAAAGTATCCAAAGGGACCAGTTTCACGGCTTGAAGGAGACCCTGTTCCAACAATCCCCCAACACAATCTTTTGACTCATCCCGAGTCACTGGAGCTGCCATATAGTCATTAAGCCCGGTATGGCTTTAGTCGACTACCATTGACAAAGCCAGGTAAGATGTCCCCGCGCAAGGTAGCTAGCTAGACTGCTCCACCATTTGTGATTTTCTTAACTATGTAGGGACCAAGCCAGTGCTGCCGGAATTTTTCTAGATGTTTCACAAATTGGCAATCATATAAAAGGACAAGGTCACCTGTGACAAATGTCTTTTGGCGAATATGTTGATCATGCCATGCTTTATCGCGAGTCTTCTGAACCTGTTGATGAAAATGAAAATTAGCAATAAACTGATCTTCCTCCAAATCCACAAGCTGCATAAGACGCTCCTCTATGATATCGGGGTCCGCCATATTTGTAAAGGCTACGATGCGTAGGCTAGGAACAACATATTCTATGGGCATAATGGCCTCTTTGCCATAGACCATCCGGAAGGGGGTCCTCCCTGTTAGCTTCTTGCAGGTCATTCGGTAGGCCCACAGAACAGAGGGAATGCGAACATCCCAGTCACTATGATCGGAATGGAAAACCTTAGTTAATGCATGTGCCAAAATTTTGTTAAAAGCTTCAACTGCTCCATTTTCCTGGGGATGGTATGGTGTACTCTTCGCATGGTGGATATGGAAGTCTTCATTCAAGGCTTGAATCATTTGGTTAACAAAGTGTGTACCTCTGTCACTCATCAATATCTTTAGGTAGCCAAACCTGGTCAGAATCTGCTCAAAGATGAAGTGCGCAGTATTATTCGCAGTACAATCCTTCACCGCTTGTGCCTCAGCCCGTCGAGTGACATAGTTGGTGGCGGTGATAATGTAGCGCGCACCCGTTTTCTTGCTCGGCAGACTTATGGGTCCTATAAAATCAATGGCCCATTTTTCAAAAGCCTGTAAAGCTACTTGAGGCCATAATGGCATCTCATCTCGGTGCAAGGGTTGTCCCATTCGCTGGCAAGTGTCGCATGATCTACAATAGGTGTATGAATCCTGATGCAGGGTAGGCCACCATAACCCAGCCCTCAAAATCTTTTGTGCCATCGCTCGTCCTGCATAGAGGCCTCCTGCGACACCCTCGTGTGCTTCTGCTAATACGATAGGTCGTTCATGTTCTAGGACATATCTGCGTAGTATTTCATCTGCGCCTAGCTTGTATAACTGACCGGCGATGATAGTAAAGTCCACTGCCAAGTAACCAACTCCTTCTTTTTTTGTACCGAATATTCTGTAGGGGCCACTCTTGTAGTGAGGAACTAAAATATATCAGCAAAGTGTGCATCAAACACCTTTATGGTAAACAACTGTGCATCTGGTAAACCTTCTTCCAAGCTAGTAGGTTCTTCCCCTGTTTCAATGCGAGACAGATGATGCAGGCCTACATTCAACCTTATGGATTTGACGATGATCTTAAAATCATATTCTTGGAATAGCAACAGCCAGCGGAAAATCTTCGCCCCCAACACAGGCTTGTTGACCAGGTATTTCAAAGCGGAATGATCAATGAACATTTTAAAGTGTCCACCCAGTAGATAGTGCCGATATTTCTGTAATGCATAGACCATAGCTAATCCTTCGCACTCAGTGGTAGAGTAGTTCTATTCTGCGCCCGAGATTTTCCGACTCGCAAAGGCAACCTGGTGATCAATATCCCCTTCTCCAGGCTGCGTGAGGACAGTGCCCAACGTGATTCCTGATTCATCCACATGTACATGAAATTCCTTCGACCAACCAGGAAATATGAGTATAGGTGCAGAAATCATCTTTTATTTGAGCAGTTCGAAGCTCTTCTGGCATTCATCATCCAAAAAGAAGGAAACGTCCTTTTTTAGTAGCTTTTCCATAGGTGTCGTGATCAGGGCATACCCTTGAATGAATTTCCTGTAATAGCCCGTGTGTCCAAGAATAGAATGCAGCTATTTTTCCGTTGTTGGGACCGCTAGTTTTATAATTACGGCTACCTTCGGAGGATCAACCATCAACCCTTGCCAGCAGACTATGTGCCCGAGCAAGATTCCAAATGGTACGCACAAGATGCACTTCTTAATATTCAAGGAAATATGGTGCCTTTGGCATGCATCCAACATTAATCGCAGGTTAGAGACATGCTCCTTTACCAGGCCGAAGACCGTCCAGTCATCGAAATAAACCTCTAGGAACTTATGAATAAACTCCTTGAATACTGCAACTACGACCCTGGAAAAAATGGCAGGTGTGTTCTTGAGACCAAAGGGCATGACCGTATACTGAAAGGACCCCCATTCAGTAGCGAAGGTAGTCTTACTGCGATCTTCAGGCGCAATTCGGATCTGGTGGTATCTGGAGAACCCATTGGTGAATGAATAGACCTCTTATCTGCTTACGCTATCAAAGATTTCATCGGAGAATGGTGTGGAGAAGGGTTCATGAACATAGGCGTCATTTAACTTGCA
Source organism: Pinus albicaulis (assembly GCA_034641835.2). Classification (NCBI taxonomy): domain Eukaryota; kingdom Viridiplantae; phylum Streptophyta; class Pinopsida; order Pinales; family Pinaceae; genus Pinus; species Pinus albicaulis. Next base: position 1,317,394,319 of record CM076578.1, on the reverse strand, counting down.
TAGATCTACACAGATTCATATTTCCCCCTTGGTCTTCTTTTCCTGGATGACCATTGGACTTACCCAATCCAACTATTCAACTGGTTCAATGATACATGCGGCAAGAATTTTGTCCAGCTCTTCTTTGACCTTTTTCTTATATTTAGGATTCAGTCGGTAAGGCCGCTGCTTGATAGGGCATGCCTTAGGTTTCAGAGTGATGTGCATAATGCCGAGGTCCCTGGTGATTCCCTTGAGCTCAGAAAACTTTGTCGGGAATAAGTCCTGATACTCCGTGAGTAATTCTGCAATTTTTCCTACGGTCCCTTCATCCCAATAGTCCCCAATCTTAGCCAGCTTAGGGTGCTCTTCCGTGCCAATATTAATTCCGTGCAGCTTAAGAGGATGCGTTACATCAATATTCTGCAGTGATGGCCCAATGACAACGCGTTCCCCTTCATATTTCGGGATAGAAATGTTTCGAGGATTATCTTCTTCGTCAATCGCCAAGCTCCAGAAGTTGGCTATGCCTTGCATCTGCACTTCCCATGTCAGGACTGTTGGTGCAGCGTGGTGCTGAGATTTCTTAAATACAAATGCATCAATGTCCTATAGAGCTTCGTCAAGCATCTATGTCCCCCCAATCAATCTGAACGTTCCGAAAAAGTCCTTTTTTTATCACTTCCCAGTGGCGGGTGCGCTAGTGTAACTCCGCATCTAAGTACCAAGCGGTTGGGATAGGGCCCAAGGCTTGAATAAATAGATGGACCCATTCTTTAGTATTTCGGTCGGACCACTTGGTCATCCATGCATGCAGATTTTCACAAGGATCCCCGGGTCCGAGGAACATCTGGGTGCGTATGTCAGCTAGAGGGGCGAACCGTATCAGCATCCTATCCCTACACGTTTCCCAGTTCAAGAATGCTTTCTCGTGGGTGTCCCACCAACGTGCAGGTGTCCCATGCATTGCCAGATTAAGGGCCCAAAGTCATCGTTCTCTTGGCACCCTAGCTTCCAGTGTCCTTAGGAATTCCTGGACACTACCAGCCTCATCAAAGTGGGGTAGATCTCTTACCTCAGAGGAAATGCAGTAAAGGGTTCTTGTGACCCGAGGGAAGTGCAGCGCCAGAACCTCATGTAACTGGTTTTTCCAACTCTCTAGTTCCTCATCAGCGTCAGAAAATTATTCACTGTTTCTCCAGAATATCTCGTTTACTGTGGGGTTAACCTTGCCTTCGTCCTGCATAGTCAATCTGTAAATGTGATATAGTTCCTCCCTCTCGTAGGTTGGCTTTGTATACCGTGTGCCTTCTGCTGGATATAGTGGTACTATTACACGTGTACCGTTGTTCTCAAACACCATGCTATGCTTTTTAATAATTATGGCACCTCCCATGTCTATAGCCCAATCCAGTCTAAGGAGTGCAGGGTACGGATCCGTATCTTCCATGATTTCTATGACCTCAAAGTCAGCTAGGACTTTTACTCCCGCGATATCTATCATAACTTTCAACAACCGTCCTAGTGGGATGATATTCTGTTGATTCGCCATGCACAGCTAGATGGTGGACCATTCCAACTTAGGTTCTCCCATTCGTTTCCATGTTTTCTTTGGTAATACGTTTGCATCCGACATTAGATCGAGAATAACTTGATCCATCTCGTAGTCGCCAATCTACGGAGTCAACCGCATTTCTCTTTCGGTGTGTTTCTTATAGCTGTATAACTGATGTACATCCCTGGTCTTAGGAATTGTGTTGGGTCGAGCTGCGTAGCTATGCAGTAATACTTGAAGATTTTCTATATCCAGCTGGTTATGTAGCAGTTTCAGACATGCATTTAGAAAGGGCTCAACCTCTTCCTCTCTCTTGAGGTGCGATAGCAGCTGCGCAGGGCCTGCCAATGCCTCTTGTTCTTTGAGTTTCTCTTCTTTCCAAGAGGCAAGTTCCTTTTTTTCTCCCTGGGTGACCATCCCACTGCGTGTCATGACTTTTACACTTGGATCTGCATTTTGTAGCTCATTTTTAACCCTTTTCACATTCTGCGTAGGGGTGGGTTGTTTTTCTTTCATTTTGGCTATCAGGATCAGGCAGTCTTCAATCTCATGGTCCAGCTGCCAGCAATATTTCCAGGATTTCCTGGCGGGATTTGGGCAGTCCCTTGCGAAATTCCCTACCTCTCCGCATTTATAGCAGATCATCTGCCCCTGACCCTGTCCTGTGCTTCCTCCTCGGCCTCCCCTACCCGTTGTTGGGGAGCCACTGAAGCTTGCAGGGGACCTTGGTGATGCAGGGTCTGATTGTACCCTATAGAGGTTCCCTCGATCTATAATCAAGTCATACGTATGACATTTCTGTTCATCGTGCCCTACCGATCGGCAGAACCTGCACCACTGCTTCTTTAGCTCACCCATACTTAGCCGAGGGCACTGGGCCATATCATGCAATCTGGCTACTCGGAAATCATCACACCATAGCATTGATCAATTGGAGCTAGGTCGTAGCGAACTAGGTCCTCCCGCCTGCACGTAATCCGTCAATATAGGACACTGGTCCTTTGTATGGCCAAACACTCGACATCGTATGCACCAAAGGTCTGTGCTAGCTCTTTTTCCCCGTTCCATCCATAAGCTCTGAAACTCCATTTGCATGGCTTCGATATACTCTTGAATTTGTTGTACCCCCCCAACGTGTCGTCCTTAGGTGCAGCTTCGAGTTTCATTGCAGCTTCCAAGGCTTTTTCTTGCAACTCAAAGGCCTACTGGCCCATGGGTATATGTAAGTGAGGTAGCAGCATAGTGATGAACCATTCCGTGTGTTATCTATTGTCATACTTGAACCCTTCTTCCCTCATTGCTTTCTTCAATCGCTAATCGGCCTCCCACACCAACTCAAATGCACCATGCTTAAAGTATTTTACTTCCACTACCAACTGCGAGTATGATCTTGGCTTTCGGAATTGTTGTTTTAGGGCGTCCTTAATACCTTGAAGAGATGCACTCCCGTTTTGAGATATGTCTCACATGTACCAGTCCAGCGCTCTATCCTTGAAGGCCAGGGACAATTGTGCTTTCTTCACAGTATCACTCACCACCCCCTGCGCAATCCATATTGAGTCAGCCACAAACCATTAATGATCCATGTCTTCATCGGCCGCGCCTTTAAAGGTAGGTAACTTCAAGTGTACTGCCATGTCTCCTTCTACTGATGTTTTGGTCGAGGGCTTGTTCTCCCGTAAGTCTGGCAATTCTTGCGTCGTTGCTCTTCTCAGTGGGCTATGGGCAGAGTGATCATTTTCTTGCTTGGTTCGATTGCACTGACCGCTCATTCATTTCCGTTCAGTATTTTCTTGTCAGTACCTGATCACTTCCTTAAAACGCTTCGGGTCCTGGCAACATAACCATTTGTTGGCTTGAGGGGTCCTAACCCAGGTTCGGAGTGCAAGGTTTGCCAACAAACCCCTATAAAACTGGCCCTTTCGGCAGTGACCTGCTTGTGCAGGTCAAAGTCTCACCCGAAGTAGTATGGGTGGGTGCTGGAACCAGGTTTCCGCACCCTGAGAAAGGATAGGTAAGGCAACTGAGCTGCACTAAGTCTTGTATTCCTAGATTACTTTGCTTTGCGCAGGGTTAATTAGGTCTCTATCTGCATCCACGTGCACTAGATCTATAATTATATGCCTTTATGATAGTAACACAGCATTACATAAACAGAACAGGACCAATCCAGATACCAGAAACACACTTACACAGATCTTCGCAGCTTAAACACAGAAAATACACAGTGCAGCAATTACCAATGATTCGCACAAGAGTACTCACAGATTTAGTTCTCTATCAATCCTTTTTCATTCATTCATTCATCAATCCTTCCTTACAATTCCCTTCCCAACCTACACACACTGTAGCAGGGTCCGCACACAGCTGGACTTGGATCTTCGTGTTAGTGTCAGTCTTGTCATACTTCCATCAGTGATCAAATTTACTCTTTTGCATTTGCATAGTAGGAGTCCCATACTATAAATTTTCATCATTCCATTAGGTCATGGATTCTTTGATGGTAGTGGTCTCTCATCAGTTTTCCCTCATGTGGAAACTTGTTGATTCTCCTCTCTATGGTCTTCAGTCATGATTCACTTTCACTCCACAATTCATGTTATTAGGTCATAGGGTTGGTCTAATTAGGTTCTAGGGTCTCATCATAGTCAAATTAATGAGGAAACTGTCAATAAAAGAAGCAATTACATGAGGATGCCTAATAAACTCAAAAGCATGGTATCTGGAAAAGTCAAAGAGTTGTTCTTTCAGCTGAATGGAATTTTCACCTCAAAACATGTTTTAAGGTTAAAAAAAGCATACTTTATTTTGATTACTATCCTTTATGTAAATTTATGTCTCCATATGTAATAAGTTGAGTTTCAGAAGCTGCTATCCCTAAAAAGCCACCACCAGTCCTTTGCAGCTCATCATCAAGGACCAAAGAGAAGGGGCTTTTCTCTGTCTGCATTTAAGAGGTGTTCTCCTCAATATTTTTAGTGCAAATAATGTTCCAAGTGTGTTCATCAGAATTATCCCGGAAAGAGCTTTCTAACGGTATATCATACTCCGAAAACTGACTTCTGGATTGGAAGATATGCCTAAGTGAATAAAAGCCCCCAAAAGCCTAACCCCGCCCTTCTTTTTCATTTGGTTCTTTTAAACTTTATAACCTTTACCTTTTTATATAATTTTTTGCCTTTACTGAAAAATTCCTTGTTCCTTTGTAATTTCTTCATCCTACAAACTCTGATGCGATGTCGCACCTCTGATGTGATCGCATCGCAAAAGTTCATGGGCTCCCGACCTGACCACCTCCTATGTGATTGACCCTGATACCTCCGATCCGATCGCACCATCGCATCGCGACATAAAACTTAACATTCCTCCCCTTCCTTCCGATGCGATCATCACCATAATTCTTCGCATCGCAAAGTCATCACACCATCGCATCGCAAATTTCGCAAGTTCTTAAGCATTTGACCCCGCTCTTTCGATTTCCCGATGCGATTAATCGCATATCGCCCATCGCAATCGGAATTCCCCACAACACTTCACTCCCACACTCCTGACATCACTGATGCGATGAATCGCATTGTGCAATCGGTGATTCCCACAATGTTTAAACCCACTCCCCTTCTCGATTTGTGATTGTGATTTTCCCTGGGTCCCACCTAAAAGCCCTTCCGCCTTTTCAAAAGGAAAGGGTTTTTCTCCGTGTAAAAGCGAAAATTTCATTTTATATTTGTTTCAAAAGAATTTCCTCTGCCTTTCTCTATAGCTCCCTTATCCTTGGTCTATACTCCATCGCCATCGCATATCGCAATTTCTTCGCTCAAGTTATACCCGCCCCTTCTGCTGTGATTTTCGATTGTGATTCCTCCCGGTCCCACCAAAGCCTTCCGCACCTTCCGCCCGTTCCACTTCTCCTCTGCGCCATTTTACACCATCGCATCGTATCGCTCCATTATGCAATACACCCTCCCCCCTTCTGATGTGATTTTAGATTGCGAATTGGGCCCACCATCCTTCCTTTCGCTCTTTTTAATATAAAAAGGGATTTTTCATTAAAGGGGAAAATGTGATTTTCTTTGGTTGCAAAGGCATTTTCTTTAGCAAAAGGGATTTTCTTCAAGATTAAAGAAAAATACATTCTGTTTTGAGCCGTGAGCTATTATGAAACATAGAGATCATTACAGCGTTTACCTCAGAACGGCAGTAACAATAAAAGAGAGGGATCGGTTCCAGATTTGTCTTTCTTCTCCTCTACTTGAGTAACTATAACAACAAATCCTCCATATGGTCAAAATGTATTGTTTCTTCTTTTTTTTAGAGGCATTCTGTCGGTCCCTTTCCTATATTCATATTTTAGTTTCTGGGCAGGTGAAACAGCTCCTCCTTCTGCGGATTCACCCCCCTTGAAACTAATCTATTTAATGTAATTTTTCATCATTTGTAAAGGGGAAAAAGGGTGGAATAAGTTGGAATCATTGAGAACGCTCTGCGCTCTATTTTGTAACAATTTGGCAAGGAATTAGTAACGAAATGCAGCAGTGATTATGGGATCCCTATGGTATGGATTTTAGCATTGTTCTTTCCTTTGTGATCATTTTTTAATTTTTATGTTTGCCATTCATTCATTCATATTTCTGTTTGGATGTTTTTCAAGATATATAGGTAGAATCCATTATATAATGCTTTGCCTTGGGAAAATCATTCAATACTCTATGTTTTCTGTTGTTTGAAGAGGATTCATCTCCTATGCCCTTTTCAGCTTCTCACCATTCTTAAACACTCCATCATCATTTAAAACAAAGTTGTTAAAATCCCTTCCTACCTTGCCCCATACAATACCCTGTATCTCTGATTTAATTCCCCAGATTCAAATTGTCCAGTCCCATCTGATCCATACAACCCAGAAAATTGATAAAACATTATGAAATACTATACCTAGCCTAAAATAAATTTGCAGTTATACTTCATTGAATATTTTTCACGGAGAGATCCCTCTCCTGACCTTGTAGGGCTAGCTACAAGGCTGAGCATGGTTTGAGGTTACCCTGATTTTCCTTCCTTCAGCCTGAGGTTCAAATTAGGTGCTAACATTCCTGGCGACCATACTGGGGAATATTTAAAACGAAAGACTGATCACCCCAGTAATATCTTCCATATAAACTCTTGGACTCTAGATGATGAGGTTCAGAGTTTTCTAGGTTGAAATAAAACATTGTAAAGTAGAAAATCAACCACACTGGCTTCGGGGAAATACACAAGGGCCAACCCTGATCCAAATCCTCCCCCTATATTTGAAAATCCTAATCTCATTCCACGAATAATCAGAAGACAAGAAGGTTCAGTAAGCCCTAGACCTATTTTCAGATCCCATACCTGGCCCAGTGAGTGGTTGTTTGTAGAAGAGCTCTCTTTTGATGAGTGTTTTGAGCTTTCTTTGTTCAGAAACAAATCTGAAACTGCACTAGACGACACAGTTTTAGACCCTGAGTTTCTTATGGATCTTGCAGTTCAAAAGGCAAACAAATCAATTGATGACTATATTTTAAATTCCCCTCAGACATCTATCACTGTAACCAATATCCCCGAGCCTTCAGAATTATCAGAAACATCATTTGTTGCCCTCAATTCATCAACATTCCCATCAGTTTCGGAAGTCAATTCTCAGATTTCGACTCCTCCATCAACAGCTCCCTTGAATCCTAGTATCACAAATGATGTTGTAAATCCACCTCGAGTCATGGTTGCCTGTTATGAAACCTTGGTTTTACCTCAGAATCTGAATGATATTTCCGCTGATTACCAAAGTAAAATACCTTTCTTTGATGCCACTCAAAGCATCACAGCCCAAAAACATGTTGATAAGATGAATGACTTCATTGACCTTCATGAGGTAGAGGCAGAAAATGTGACCACGAGATTGTTTGTCCAAAGCTTTGGAGGTGAAGTTCTAAAATGGTTCAGAGCCTTACCAGCAGCCTCTATCCACACTTTTCCAGAGCTACATAGACAATTCTTAGACTGATGGGAGGTAAAGAAAAACCCACTCCAAATCTTGTCTGAATATGAAAATATTAAAAGGAATGTGGGTGAAAGTGTACAATATTATTGTGTGAGATTTAATGCTCTATATAATGCTATTCTGACCAACCTAAAACACCCCATGGGGTTATCTTTGCTCAAATTTCCAGATGGTTTCGATGTTGATATGGCATATCAGCTATGAGAACGAGATCCTACCACACTTGAAGACATGCAAAAAATAGTTGTGAGCGTACAAGCAAATTTGTTGACCAGAAGAGCGCGGACAAGAGCTGAAAAGAGAATAACTGTAAAAGAAGAAGCATCTCCTTGAGATACGAAGATGGATACTTTGATCCGAATGGTGGAGAAGATGGTTGATCAGTTGACTATTTCAGATAGACCTGAAGCACAAATCAGGAATTCAAATTTCAGAGGACAGCAGCAGCCCCAATTCTGAATTAAGAAGAGGGAACATAAAGTGTAGGACCAAGCAACACAATAGTAGTAGATCATAACTCCCTTGCAGAAAAATTATGTTTAGGGAATGGAAACAGATGATGATGATGATCTGGTAGTTGAAGCTAATCATTTTTTCACTCCCGATGGTATGCCCATTTTTCTGACAGAAGATGAAGAATATGCAGGGAGTCCAGACACTCAAAGAGATGATGATTTCATATTGGCCAATGATGTAGTGTTAGAGGAAGAATCCGATGATTACCAACGAGGATATATGAATTCTTTGTCAGCACAATAGAAGCAATATTCTTTGAGGAGTGGAGATGTGCCCATCAATATCATTCAGAAAAGGAAAGAGTTGCAACCAAAAAATGACTCCTCAAATACTCAAAGGAAAGGGAAAGAGCCTGCTGATCCCTCTCCCAGCAAGGCATCCTCAACGATTAACATTGCAAATGAAAAGAATCAACTTAGCGCAACAAAGGAGCAAGTGGAGAAGAAATATCCTCCCATCAAAGAGGTAGAAAAAGTTCCATCTTTTAATTTAGAAAATGAAATTTCTAAGCTGAAGGTGTCCATGCCCTTTCCTGAGTTGGTAAAAAATAGCACTTATAAACATCAGGTGTCTAGAATTTTTCAAATAGACTCTATATCAGATATGGTAAATGTTGAAGATGACTATCCTGAACTCATTTTTGGTCCAGCCATAGAAGGTCAGTCTGAAGAGAGTGAAGTCCCTCCCTTCTACCTGAGTCTTAGATTGCATGAGTTCATTTTACATAATGCTATGTTGGACTCCGGAGCCTCACACAACTTGATGCCCAAATCCATTATGGAGAATTTGGGTCTTGATATTACCCGCAAATACCATGATTTTTATTCCTTTGACTCTGGTAGGGTCCATTGTATTGGTCTTATCAAAGACTTGGTAGTATCTTTAGATTAAATCCCAGCCAAGAATTTTTTGATGGATGTGGTTGATGTCGGTGTTCCACCACGGTTTGGAATGATTTTGTCCAGGTCTTGGGGTGAAAAACTGAAAGGAACCGTACAGCTTGATTTCTCTTAACCCACTATTCCGTGTTCGGTCAGTTGAGAAAACTATACAGGGAGAAGAAAATGAAATACATGATCACTAGAAAAGAGAATCTAGTTAATCATCTGATTAATGCAGTCCACACAGATTTAGAGTCATTTGTACTATACTCAGATGGTGGTTTTAATGATGAAAATGTTTAGTTGGTAGAAGTAGATGAGGTACCTAGAATTTCAGAAAATTTTAGGGAAGTCCTTAGACAGGAAAAAGTTAAAGCAACAAGCATTTCTGAGCTTTCTGCCTACCAGCAGCTAAAGGACAATGAACAACAGAAAAATGAAGAAATCAATCAATATAAAGTAGAGAAAGAAGCAAAATTTCAACATTTGTAAGAAGAAGAAGAAGGCCTTTGGAGCATGGACTTTGACGGAGCCGTTGGTAAGGACGGTGCTGGTATAGGAATACGGATTCGGAGCCCTATTTTCCAGACTGAAAAATTTCCTAGTAATGTTAGAGTATGTGCTTACAAGTTGGCTTTTGACTGCTCTAACAATGAAGCAGAGTATGAAGCTTTGATCGCAGGTCTGAAAATTTTGAAGAAGCTAAAGGCAAAGAGGATTTCTGTCTATGGAGATTCAGAGTTGATATTCAAACAGGTAAAGGGAGAGTATCAAGAAAAGCATCCACGATTAAAAGCCTACAGAAATGAAATCCTAAAAATCTTGAGGATGTTTTCTGAATATACTTTGAAACCAGTACCCCGAATGCAGAATCTTATTGCAGATTTTCTTGCTACCATTGTAAGCAATTTGAAGATTCCAATGAATTCCAGCAACAAAATTGAAATTTATGTCAAACATCGGCTTGTTGTTCCGGATAATTTAAGGTATTGGCAAGTGTTTTTGGATGACAATGAAATCAATGCTTTTTTGCAGAGTGAAGGAAAATTCAAGGATACTTCCATACAGGGTGATTATGATGTCAATGATCAAGAAATCGAAGCAAATCAGATGGACGTATTGCAGCTGAAAGACAATGTAATTCCTAGAGGTATCATACCTTTAGAGGAGGATTTTGATCAATATGATGTTGCAAAGAAACCGATCTTGGTACCTACTAATAAAGGAGTTGAAGATGTTAATCTTGGAATAGCTGACAAGCCTAAGCTTGTGAAGTTATCAAAAGCAGTGTCCCCTGAGGTGAAGGAACTGTATGTTAAATTAATTTCTGAATTCTCTGATGTGTTTGTGTGGGATTATTCGGACTTGAAGGTGTATGACAAAAATATAATTCAGCATATTATTCCCATCAAGCTGGATCAGAAGCCTTTTAGACAAAAGTTGAGAAGGATCAACCCAAAGCTGCTTCCATCCATTGAAAAAGAGGTAAACACATTGTATAAAGCTAGTATCATTGTCCCAATTAGATTTTCAAATTGGATTTAGAATTTGGTCCTGATACGAAAAAAGACAGGAGAAATAACATTTGTGCATAGATTTCCGAAATTTGAATAAAGCATCCTTAAAAGATAACTATCCACTTCCGAAGATGGATCATATTTTTCAAAGAGTATTTGGAGCATCTAGGATGCCACTACTCGATGGTTACTCAGGCTATAATCATATCTTGGTGCATGAAAAAGACCAAGACAAAACTGCTTTCACAACACCCTGGGGAACTTTCCAGTATGCCAAAATGCCATTTGGACTGAAGAACGTCGAAGCCACTTTCCAGCGAGCAATGGATATCGCTTTTGCTAATGAAAAGGATGATTTTATGGTTTTTTATTTGGATGATCTAACAGTGTTTTCTGGTTCTGGTGATGAATATTTTCACCACTTGAGGGTTGTGTTTCAGCGATGTAGAAATTTTTGGATTTCTCTCAATCCGAAGAAAACTTTGTTTGGTATGTGTTGGGGTTCCAGTGTTTTGGCCAGATTGGCAAGACCAAAATACCAGACAACATCACAACCACTTTGGGACCTCAGGATCTAGCCCTCCTGGGTCCATAGAGGGATCTCTCTATAAAGGCAAAGGTATATATGTCTTTGAAGCTCATTTTTAAGATATTAGGCTAGTTATAAGGCACAAGGTTTGTTTTGTTTTTTTTGTTTGTTTGGTTGGTTTGTTTGTTTGGTTGTTGGGAAACATGAAGGAAGGGTTCAATACAAGACAAGGGTGAGCAAAGAGGATCTTAGGAAAAGGAGATATACTTCAGAGAACACTCGAAACCATTAGGCAATGGAGTCATAAAAGGGTTTACTAGCTATTCAGTATCCAAGGCTTTCAATTGGGCTAGTCATCTAAAACAGAGGATCTTAAAGATGATCGTGTGGTATGAAATGATAGGGAATGAATTTGAATGACAAGGAAACCTCCGAGGTGACCACTTAGGAATCATATCTAGGGACAGGGCATGCCATTAAACACCTATGATCCAACCCCTAAAGGCTAACTCTTCGGACAAAGGAAACATTAAATATTTAAACACAAAGGTGAAGCCTGAGATCAGAGAAAGGCTTTGAACTTTCAATGCTTCGACATTCAACTTAAGGGAACTTAGAAATGTTCAATTGATTGAAAAAGACCCTAGTGAGACAGAATCAGCATTCTAAACACCCAGTATCCCAATTCTTCCAATTAAAACCCAACAAGAACATCTAAGAACAGATTCATAAATTCATACATCAGCTAGCAGTGAATAGAAGCTACTACACTGGTTAAATTATCTTGAATCAGTACTCAGATAGCACCATCAGTATAAAACATCAAAGGCAAGAAGATCAGGAGCATTAGGGTACCATGCGAGGGTATATCCTAAGCCAGATTTCTTATTCTTACCAGAGAAATGAAATGTAATGAATTACAGAAGGAAAACAGAGACAAAGGCAGAAAAACATCATTGCTTCTTTAAATCAGGATCCAAATAAATGTGCTTGTCATATTAAAGAGCAACACCATTCATGTACAACATTTTCCAACAACTTGATATTCAGTTTGAAATCATCTTCCTCAGCCTATCTTACAACTTTACACAGAGAACTATATCTTAAGAGAAACAACTTACAATTCACAGTTATCCGATCAACAACCAACAACAATAACAATGCGTTTTTCTTGAGTTTTTATAGCTGAAAGAGAGGCAGAGGAGGTAGATGAAACACAAAATGAAACATTAAAACAGGATTAGAAGAAGAGGGCTCGAGGCCCATTCTGTCTTAATATCCATGCATTGATTTTCAGTACTCTTTGGATGAAAGAGTGGTCTTCGACAGGCTGATAATAACTCCAGGTATGTTCTTTGATTTACTTTCGGCTGTAGTACTCTGTAGTACTCAGGTGATAAGAAAAAGGCAGATAAATGACTTTCGGGTCTACCATACTGTGTAACAAATGCTTCTGGCAACATTAGGACTTTCTGTCAAGGTGTAGATCTTCTTAGGAGCTCGATGTGGACTAGAAATCAGTATGGGAACTTGTCCTTTCATGGGAAAGAACCTTCTGCTGATGCGTGACACTGATAACATTGTTTTATGTGCTTTAGGCCTCATTAGGCCTTCTGTGTTAATCACAAGATCTTCAATTTGGTACATTTTTTCTTTAAACATTGAATTAAGGCTTAAAATCTTCGATTACAGGCTTTAAAACTATTTAATTCTTCACTGATACTCTTTGCCGCTTCGTTGACTGTCTTTGTCTGTGAATTTGCAGGGCTTATGGTGCTGGAGGATTAAACAGAGTTAATACACCTGATTTGGATAAATTATGTGTTTAAAACCCTCTCAGGATTCTTCCTGCAATCTCTGGCTCTAATAAAACTTCATCGGCGCTACTGTGTCACTAACAGTGACCGTGTAGAAAAGAATGGTTTTCACCATCTATATTCCCTGCAAAAGCACACAAAAATTTTAAGAAATCCATGCGGGAGTGGAGGTGAATGCCATGGAGGACTGTAGGAATGGAAGCACAGCAGAGATTAATGCAGTGGATGCAGTGGAAAATGGCTGAAAAATGTTGTGAAACAGTGGAAATATGATCTAATGAGATCTGATGGAGAAATGGTATTGGGCTGTTAGATTAGATCTGGTGGCGATGATCGACGGCGGGGATTTGCTGGTGGAGTGGCTTAAGAAGGTTAGGTGGAAATGAAATAAAATTTAATGTAAAACATGCAGTTTTGACCTTTGGATGGAATACAAAGGAAATGCGTGAAAATGCAATGAAATGGGCTGGAATGGTGGGACCTGGCGTGGGCAGAGGGAGATGAAATATGGACCGTCAGATCTCAAGAGGAGATTGATGGTTGAGATGTCACGATGAAGTTCTTTGATCGCCCGATGGAAAAATATGAATGGAGAACACAATGTAATGAGGGTCGTTGATATGTACAGATCAACGGTCGTGATTCTTTGATAGACTTTCGGGGACAGAAGTGGGGAAGTAGTTTTCCAGGAAAAATAGCTATTTTTGCGTGATGAAAAGGGAGGAAGGTATTTTTAACTTTTTGAACGTGATATAGGTCCTCGACTGACACGTGGCCTTTTAAAACCACCCATATCGTGTGAATTTGAACTGTTAACATTCGGATGCCAAAGTTGCGCGATATTGATGCTGGCCGTTGGATCTGGGACTACGAGATCTGACGGTGGGAGATGGAGTTCGATACGAAGAGATGCACAGTCGATAAGGTGGGGGATGATCAAAGGTGGTTTGACTGTGAGTCGTCCGATCAGTGCGATGGACGGTCCAGATCTGCAAAGGGAAAACAAAGGCGGAGGAGTTGGTTAGTGGGCGGGAGGAATCTGGGCCATTGGATCCTGGGGATTGGACGGTAGAGGTTAAGAGAGGAGGCAGAGGAAAAAGGGCCACTTGAATGCGTGAGAGTAATCCTGGCCGTCGGATCGAAAGGGATGAATGGACAGGATCCAATCAGAACCAAAGGAGGCAGGGGCCAAATCTCCGATGGTGTGAAATAGTGATTGCATCTGGACCGTCAGATCGGCAGAAGATCGACAGTCGCGATTGGATCGGGAGTGATCAATCAGGGAACACGGGGCGGAGTGATATTAAATCCTGGCCGTTGGTTCTTGTGGATTCAATGGCCAAGATCCAATCGAGGATCGGCCAATCGGGGAGACAGAAAGTGGCACCTTCCAAAATTTCCGATTGGCGATTGGAGTGGCGCTGCGATGGCCGTTGGATTGCTTTAAGATCAACGGTGGAGATATTCATCAGGAGTTAACAAAGGGAGGAGGCGGGGCGCGGTGAAACAGGCGTGGAACCGTTAGATCTATTCAGATCAATGGTGCATATCACTCTCGAGACCGACAGAACAAATACACCTCGCATTGGAACTTTTCAAATATCAAAGGGAAAAGTGAATCGCAACAAACTTTCGATGTGATTAGCACTCTATGGCTTAGCGCTTGGGTTCTTGGAGGGGAAGTGGTTAAGGGGCTGGGCCGAAAGGGGTTAAGCCTGTTATATGTAAAATGGATGTTTTTAAAGCCAAAAAGAGGATTTTTTAGGCTTAAAAGGGTTTTCGGTAAAGGGAAAAAAGGATTTTTAAGCCAAACAAAGGGTGTTTGTAAGGTTTAAAGGGGAGATGGGATGATTTAGAAGACTTAGGGAGGGATTTTGAGGGTCAAAGGAGAAATTTTAGAAGGGGAAAAAAGGGGTTAAAATAGGGAAATTTGCAGGGATATAAGAGGGCAAACGGAGGCTTTTCTGAGCATAATTTTTTCACAGACAGAGAGGATTTCTTGATGGAAACAGTAGTAAAGATCTTTTCAAAGGCAAAGGACACACAGAGGGTTCAAGAATGAGATATTTTCATAGGAAATGTATCTCTTGAAGGCTTAGAAGAACATTTAGCCACCTGTTTTCTTGACAAAAAATTTATAGGTAGATAACAGTGGCTCCACATGGGGATGGCATCTTCTTGAAGGTGTCAATAACTTTAGAAATATTCTTTGGGAAGTAGGCCAGATGCCTGATCTTTGAACCATCATTTATTCTTTGATTCAGCTGGTACAAACATGATGGATATTAATTCAGCAGAAAACATTCCCCAAACAATCTACCTACCCATCCTACAGTCCTAAAATTTTTTCTTCAAGGTGAATTTGAACTTGCAGACCTTATTCATCATCATTTTTTTATTGAAAGCAGAAAACAAATTAGTCTAATTCTACCCTTATTCCTCCATGAGACCAGATTAAATGGTTGGCCTCATAGTTTCTCTACCTACACTAATATCTGCTAGGATTAAACTGTCTAGCAGATTTCTTTCTCTACATTCTACTACAGAAATTTAAAAACAGTCAAACCAGGATTAGACAGTCTGGTTTGCTATGGATCCATGGCATAAAGACAGCTGCACATGGACTGAAATTGCAGAAATTTGGAAAAAAAAAATTGAAGGCTTGAAATCTTGAAACTTTTGAAGCATCCTTATTTTCTTGTGACTCAAGTTTTGAGCTTGTTAGAGTCACTTTCTTCTTCACTTCAGCTTTGGTTTTGGGCTTGTGAGAGCTGATCTTTTTTCTTTTTTGTTGGTTCATATTTTCAGCATATTAGAACCAGCTTCCTTTACTTCCTTTGGCTCAGGTTTTGATCATATTAGAGCCAATCCTTTGCACTTCAGAGGTTCATGTTTGAGCATGTCTGAACCTCTCTTTCTCTCTTTTTTGAAGCATTTTCTCTTTTTCTTTGAAAACAAAACACGGCAATGGTATTTACAATGGAAATGAAAACTGTAAATTGGAAATCAGCAGTAGTAATGCTTGAGCATCCTACCATTGACAGGACCCCCAAACAAATCTGTACCATCTATCTCTTGCAGAAAAAAGACATTTGGACCAATGGTGGACTGTATGATATAAGGACCCTGCCACAAACTATCAAATTTTCCATGCTTTCCTTTGTCTTCTCTCCTAGAGTCCCACTTTAGAACTTTATCTCCAATTTTGAAGTCACAAGCTTTTGTTCTCTTATCAAACAAATTCTTTATATTTTCCTGCACTTTCAGAGCTCTGTTGTAGGCTTCTTCTCTTGTCTATTGGAGATGAATTGATTTATCCTCCTTACCATACTGTCCTCTTCTGTCTGCATCTCTTGGACTAGTTTAATCACTGGTACCCCTAGGCTAGTAGGAAACACTGCTTCTATTCCATAAACAAGCTAATATGGTGACATTCTAATGGATTTCTTTATTGTTAGCCTGTCAGCCCACAAAGCATGCACTAACTTGTTATGCCATGATTTCTTATTCTCTTCAAGAAGTTTTTTGATGATGGTCACCAAGCTCTTGTTTGATGATTCAGATAACCCATTACCTTGTGGATAATAAGCAGTTGAATGACCGAGTGCTATCTAATACCTGTGAAAAAAATCAATCATTTTCTTGGATCCAAAAGCAGCAGCATTATGAGTGATTATCTTTCTAGGGCAGCCAAATCTAGAGAGGATGTGGTCTTCTAGGAACTTAATGATGACAGAATCTATGGCATTCCTAGATGGTATGGCCTCTATCCATTTTTTGAAGTATTCTGTGGCTGTAAGGATCCACTTGTGTTGAGCAGAAGATGCAGGGTGTATTTCTCCTATGAAATCTAGGCCCCATTGTTGAAAGGGAGCCTCAACAGTAATGGGTTGTAATGGTAAAGGGAGGAGCTTCCTTTTTCCCTCAAAAATCTGGCACTTATGGCAGGCAGTTATCATTTTATGGATGTCATTGAAAAGTGTAGGCCAGTAATAGCCAACTATGAGTATTTTGTTAGTAGTGTCTTTCCAGTTTAAATGGCCTCCACACTCTCCTGCATGGAACTCCTGTTTAATCCTCTCTGCTTCAGTTTCAGGAAAACATTTAAGCAATAGACCATTTGCATTTTTCCAGTATAAACATTCATTCAGTATGCAATAGTTTCTATCTTTTAACTTTAGGAATCTAGCCTTAGTCTTTGATAAATCGAGAGGGGCATTGAGGTTTGTGAGTACATACAATATAACAGAATACCAAAGAGAGTTTTGAAATTGTTCTTCAACTGTAGAATCAGGAAATCCTTCATGTTCATCCAAAGCATTCACCGTGTTTATGTCAAGGGCTTGCAAGTTGGATTGAGCCATTAGTTGAGCTAAGCCCTAACCTTTGATCAGTTTTTTGGGTTTTATTTCCAGGTCATACTCTAATATTACAGAAATCCATTTTCCCCTCTTTCTATCAGGATCTTGGGACAAAATGTCTTTTGCCACTATGTTAGGCACGTAGGCAATGATATGAGAATGAAATATATACACCCTAAAGTCTTTCAAGGCCTTTACCAAGGCATAGGCCTGTTTTTCCATTATGTTATATTTCAAGGGTGCATCCCTCAGAGCCTTGCTGAAGAAAGCGATAGGTTGTTCCATTCCCTCTGGATTCTTTTGCAGCAGAACTGTAGCCACTGTATGCTCGGAGGCAAAGGAAAATATCAGGAAATATTTTGAGAAATTAGGGCTAATTAGGACAGGTACCCGGGTGAGTGCAAGTTTAACTAATTCAAAAGATTTTTTAGCCTCTACAGTCCACTTAACCCCTACACATTTTTTCAGCATGTTTGTCATATCCCTGAGGTGCTCAGCTAAGTTGGGAATAAACCTCCTTAAGAATTTAATTTTCCCAATAAAGGACTGCAACTCTTTTATGTTTCTCGGGTGGGTAATCTGAAGTATTCCCTCAACTCTTTGCGGGTCTATCTTAATTCCCTTTTTTGATATAATATGGCCAAGGAGCTTACCTTCTTACAGGCCAAATACAGTCTTCTTGGGATTTAAAGACAGAGAGAACCTTCTACATTTTTCAAAAACTCTTCTCAGATTTTTTAGGTGCTCCTTATCAGCCTTGGAATAGACTGTTATGTCATCAAGATAGATGACGATGAAGTGCCCTATTTCCTCCGAAAAGGCTATGTCCATTGCTCGTTGGAAGGTCGCACCAGCGTTCATTAATCCAAAAGGCATTTTTACGTACATAAAAGTGCCCCATGGAGTGGTGAAAGCTGTCTTGAGTTGGTCTTCTGGGAGTACTAAAACTTGGTTATAGCCTGAAAAACCATCTAACAGGGAGATCCTTTTTTAGCCCACTACCCTTTGTAGAATATGTTCCATCTTTGGTAAGGGGTAATTGTCTTTAAGTGAGGCTCTGTTAAGGTTTCTAAAATCAATGCACAGTCTGATCTCACCTGTCTTCTTTCTCACAGCTACAAGGTTGGAAACCCAATTAGAGAACCTCACAGGAACTATAATTCCTGCCTCATACATTTTCTTGATTTCCTTTTCCACTAGAGGCAGTTGTTTCGGGTTAATTCTACGAATTTTTTGTCTGAAGGTTTTTTGGTTTTATTTCAAAGGGATTTTGTGTTGTATAATGTCTGTATCGTAGGCCTTTAAGTCCTCGTAGCTCCATGCAAACATATCGATGAATTCTTTAAATAATTCAATATATTTCTTTTTCATGTCTGCGGGCAGGGACTTAGCCAATTTAATCATCTTAGGCTTATCTTCAGTGCCTATGTTGCATTCCTTGACATCTGAGTCTAAGTGTTCTATAGTGGGTTTCTTCGCTACATCTTCAAAATCAAAAAGGTCCTCTAAAGGTGCTAGTCCTCGGGGTATATTCTTATCCTTTGACTGTAGCACCTCTATTTCCTCTTTTTCTGCATTCTTATACTCTTCGGTTTGATTTCTGATTTATTTAGTGAACGTGTTTATTTCTACTTTATGGGGTGATCTTTCTTCCTCGGGGGTATCTTCACTCAAGCAGCTTTCATCAGATTTAGAGTCTGAATCAGAGAATTCAAACTCATTCCTGCCAATCAGGAAATCCTCTATCTGCTTGTCGCCCTCAAAGACCTGCCAATATTTCTCATTATCAGGCACTGCAGGTCTGTATTTTGTCTGAATGATGATTTGTTTGTCACTAGGAGACTTATGATATGAACTAGCTATGCATGCTAATCCATTCGCAATTATGTTCTGACTCCTAGGAACAAACACCAGTTCATACCCTACAAAGGTTTTCAATAAATCCATAGCATCATTCCTATACACTCTCAATCTAGGGTGTTTAGTTGTATACTCTCCGTTCACTTGTTTTATGATTAACTCAGAGTCTCCGTGTACAGCTATCCTTCGGGCTCCTAGTTTTTTCAATAGATTCAAGCCTAGGATGAGAGCCTCATACTCCGCGATATTATTTGTACATTTAAAGTTCGGATTGAAGGCATGAATCTCAGCATAGTCACTCTCAGTGTTATGTAACCACACTCCCGCTCCTGCAGTCTTTCTAGTGCAAGACCCATCGAAATTTATTCTCCATAAGAGGTTGTTTTCAGGTTTATCATCAATTTCCTCCCTAACGTTGGTTTCATTGTTATGTTGTAAAATGGGGTCTGCATCATGGTGTGGAGTGTTTTGTTCTTCATGATGTGTATGGAGTTCCGAAAGATGACTAGTCAGCTGTTTGTAGTCTTGTTTTTTTTAACTCTGAGTTTATGTTTCAGTGCATTGTCCAAAGGTTTCTTCTTCATTTTCTTCTATGTCTAGAGTGGCCATTATGTTAAAATATATGGGCTCTACCCTATTTTTTGCATCTCTATCTTCTAGCTCTGGCTCATCTATGGGTTCATCAATGCAAAGGATAAAGGAGTCCAGATCTGTGTGTACAGATTAAAGAGGTGAATTTTCAGGTTTTTCAGGGCAGCTCACCATAAACTTCATTTGTGCCTCTCTATACAATCTCCTAAGGTGGCTAAAGACAGGGATTGTGGAATATGACCCATCCATCTGCATTTTACCTTGCATCTTGGCTCCCCATGACCTGGAAAATATCATGCCATACTTAGGTGGCACATCTTCCACTACAACATCCATAACCATGCATTTTGCTAGAATCTGAGTCAGTTTCACACAAAGGTCTTTGATTAGGCCAAGGCACTTCACTCTGCTAGAGTCAAACGAATATAAATCTTTATAAGGACAAGCTATCTCTAGGCCTAACCTCTCCATAACTACCTTAGGCATTAGGTTGTGTGATGCCCCAAATTCATGCATTGCATTGTGAATGATCTTGTCATGGATATTGAGGCTGATATAAAAAGGAGGTACTACCCCTTCCTGAAACTTTCCTTCTATCTTTGGACCAAACAGAAGGGCTGGTTGATCATCACTTAGATTGACAGTCTCACTATTTTCACCTAGATTTAAAGCTTTTAAAATATGGCCTTTATATACATCCTAAGTGGCCAACTCAAAGAGTGGGACAGAGATTTTAATTCTAGCAATATCACTCTCCAAATTGAAAGGAGATTGACTCTTTGTAAGACTCAACCCTGTTTTGTTAGCCACTACTTTAGTGGCAGATTCAGTGTGCTAATTCTCACTATGTACAATGTTTGTAGCTGTTTTATCAGGAGCGTTAGCTACAGTGCTAGTGCTTCTAGTTTGTCGACTTTGTTTATCGGTATTTTGGTTGTCTTTTTCTTTGTTCTTCCCAAAACTCTCAGCTGCAAATTTGTTGCTTTCAGCAGTCACCTTAGGAGATTTCTCAGGCCTTTTCTTAATGGTAATCTCAGAATCTTTTGGTTTGGAAGTGTCTAAGTTCTTTTTGCTTCTAAGTTCATATTTTTCTCTGACCTCCATGATGGCATTTTCAAATCCTAGCCTATAATCCTCAGATTCTAACCTTTCCTCATCCCAATATGAGTATGAGGCCTGATTTTCTTCTGTGGAATAGTTGTGGACTGAGTTTTCTATTTCCACCATGTTTATTGTGGTTCCCTCGGACTCCTCTATTATTCCCTCATCCTCATCAAGGAAATTCTCTTGAAATGGGGGTATGACTTGTTGATCAAAGTCTCTCTATCTGTTAGGAGGGTTGTTTCTCCTAAAGTTCTGGTTCTGGTTATGATTTTGGTTTCTATTCTGGTTGCTGACTTGGACAGTCAAAATTTCCACCATTTTTCCTAGTCTCTCCATGGTTTTGGCTATACTGTCATATTTTGGATCAGTTCTGGAAGCTGATGTCATCCCTATATGTTACCCTTTTCTCAGACCTCATTCTAGCTCTCTTTTCAATCAGGTTAGCTTCTACACTCACTGCTCCTTTTTTCATATCTTCCAATGTGTTGTAATCTCTCTCCCTAAGCTGGTAGGCCATGTCAGCATCAAAGCCTTCAGGATATTTCACTAAATCCATACCTTGGGGAGTTTTCATATGTGGAGGAAGAGAATTGTAAACACTGTTAAACCTTGTAGAATAGTCATGGACACTCTCTCCTACATTTCTTTTAAGATTCTTGTATTCTGCTAAGATTTGGAGAGGGTTGGTCTTGACTTCCCATTTGTTTATGAAGGATTGATATAAAGAGGGAAGATCATGGATGCTATTAGGAGGTATGCCTTTAAACCACTTCTTCACATCACCTCCTAAACTCTAGGAAAAGATTCTCATCTTGACTGTCTCATCATATATCTCCATATAGTCAAAGGAATATTCCATCCTATCTACATGGTGTTGAGTTGTGGTAGACTCTTTTGCAGTGAAATGTGGGATCTTTGATTGATAATCATTGGGTAAAGGCACTAGAGGTTGTGGTAACACCAGAGGTGCATACCAGGTTTCCATGATGATGTTCGGAGGAGGTAATGGATTGGCTTGAGCAGCAGGTATGTGGATGACAGGAATACTAGGACCAGCAATAGTCTGTTGAGCTGATTTAGGGTGATAGAGCCCCAAGTTTTGAATGAAATGAATATCGGGAGGTGTATATGGAGGGGTATCTCTATCCCTAATATGTTGACCACTGTGAGATGGTGAACCTGGAAGCTCAAGGTCTGACTGGTCTAGAGCACTGGATGACCTAGTTCTAGGTAAACTACTTTGTGAGTCTAGGTCAAAATGAGTGTCTAATAGAGCTGTAAATTTTTCTGGTGCAGATTCAGCTCTATGGATGTGTCTGGAAATAGTTGGCCTCCTAGGGGTGGGAGATTTCCTAAGAATGCTCTCAGGGTTGTCAACTATTTCAGGTGGGTTTGGGTTAGGATAAGCTCTTGTATGAATGGTTCTTGAAGCCAGTATGTTGTCTTCAAACAAAGAAGCTTAATCCTACTTGTTACTTCTACTATGGCCGATGTTGTAATGAAGGCTGGTATCCCAGTGGAGTCTTGTGAAAACCAAGATAATCAGCAGGCCTACTGATCAACAGTGGAGTCTTTAATCATTAAGGAACTATGGAGTCGCCAGGTGGAAGGTTTAGAATGTTTCAAGAAGGTATATTGTCCACCACAGTGATTAACCACAAAACTAACGCTATTATGGTCTTCTTTGAGTCTTTGAAGTGTTTAAAGGTGTGTTTTACTCAAAGCCTCCCCAACGGAGTCACCATTATGTTGGGGTTCCAGTGTTTTGGCCAGATTGGCAAGACCAAAAGACCGGACAACATCACAACCACTTTGGGACCTCGGGATCTAGCCCTCCTGGGTCCAGAGAGGGATATCTCTATAAAGGAAAAGGTATATATGTCTTTTAAGCTCAGTTTTAAGATATTAGGCTAGTTATAAGGCACAAGGTTTGTTTTTTTTTGTTTTTTTGGTTGGTTGGTTTGTTTGTTTGGTTGTTTGGTTTTTTGGTTGTTGGGAAACATGAATTAAGGGTTTCATACAAGACAAGGGTGAGAAAAGAGGATCTTAGGCAAAGGAGAGATACTTTAGAGAACACCTGAGACCATTGGGCAATGGAGTCATAAAAGGGTTTACTTGCTATTCAGTATCCAAGGCTTTCAATTGGGCTAGTCATCTAAAACAGAGGATCTTAAAGATGATAGTGTGGTATGAAATGATAGGGAATGAAGGTGAATGACAAGGAAACCTCCGAGGTGACCACTTAGGAATCAAATCTAGGGAAAGGGAATGCCATTAAACACCTATGATCTAACCCCTAAAGACTAACTCTTCGGACAAAGGAAACATTAAAGATTTAAACACAAAGGTGAAGCCTGAGATCGGAGAAAGGCTTTCAACTTTCAGTGCTTTGACATTCAACTTAAGGGAACTTAGAAAGGTTCAATTGATTAAAAAAGACACTAGTGAGATAGAATCAGCATTCTAAACTCCTAGTATCCCAATTCTTTCAATTAAAACCCAACAAGAACATCTAAGAACATATTCATAAATTCATACATCAACTAGCAGTGAATAGCAGCTACTACACTGGTTAAATTATCTTGAATCAGTACTCAGATAGCACCATCAGTAGAAAACATTAGGCAAGAAGAGCAGGAGCATTAGGGTACCATGCGAGGGTATACCCTAAGCTAGATTTCTGATTCTTACCAGAGAAATGAAATGTAATGAATTACAGAAGGAAAACAGAGACAAAGGCAGAAAAACATCACCGCTACTTTAAATCAGGATCCAAAGAAATGTGCTTGTCATATTAAAGAGCAACACCATTCATGTACAATATTGTCCAACAGCTTGATATTCAGTCTGAAATCATCTTCCTTATCTTACAACTTTACACAGAGAACTATATCTTAAGAGAAACAGCTTACAATTCACAGTTATCCGATCAACAACCAACAACAACAACAATGCGTTTTTCTTGAGTTCTTGTAGCTGAAATAGAGGCAGAGGAGGTAGATGAAACACTAAATGAAACATTAAAATAGGAGTAGAAGAAGAGGGCTTAAGGCCCATTCTATCTTAATATCCATGCATTGATTTTCAGTACTCTTTGGATGAAAGAGTGGTCTTTGACAGACTGATAATAACTTTAGGTATGTTCTTTGATGTACTTTTGGTTGTAGTACTCTGTAGTACTCAGGTGATAAGAAAAAGGCAAATAAATGACTTTCGGGTCTGCCATACTGTGTAAAAAATGCTTCTGGAAACATTAGGACTTTCTGTCAGGGTGTAGATCTTCTTAGGAGCTCGATGTAGAATAGAAATCAATATGGGAACTTATCCTTTCATTGGGAAGAACCTTCTGATGATGCGTCACACTGATAACATTGTTTTATGTGCTTTAGGCCTCATTAGGTCTTCTATGTGAATCACAAGGTCTTCAATTTGGTACATTTTCCCTTTAAAAATTGAATTAAGGCTTAAAATCTTCGATTACAGGCTTTAAAACTCTTTAATTCTTCATTGATACTCTTTGCCGCTTTGTTGATTGTCTCTGTCTGTGAATTTGCAGGGCTTATGGTGTTGGAGGTTTAAACAGAGTTAATACACCTGATTTGGATAAAGTATGCGTTTAAAATCCTCTCAGGATCTTCCTGCAATCTCTGGCTCTGATAAAACTTCATCGGTGCTATTGTGTCACCAACAGTGACCGTGTAGAACAGAATGGTTTTCACCGTCTATATTCCCTGCAAAAGCACACAAAAATGTTAAGAAATCCATGCGGGAGTGGAGGTGAATTTCGTGGAGGACTGTGGGAATGGCAGCACAACAGAGATGAATGCAGTGGATGCAGTGGAAAACGGCTGAAAAATGGTGTGAAACGGTGGAAATATGATCTGATGAGATCTGATGGAGAAATGGTACTGGGCCGTTAGATTATATCTGGTGGCGATGATCGACGGCGGGGATTTGCTGGTGGAGTGGCTTAAGAAGGTTAGGCGGAACTGAAATAAACTTTAATGTAAAACATGCAGTTTCAACCTTTGGACAGAATACAAAGGAAATGCGTGAAAATGCAATGAAATGGGCTGGAATGATGGACCTGGCGTGGGCCGAGGGCGATGAAATATGGACCGTTAGATCTCAGGAGGAGATTGACGGTTGAGATGTCATGATGAAGTTCTTTGATCGCCTGATGGAAAAATATGAATGGAGAACGCGATGTAATCAGGGTCGTTGATCTGTACAGATCAAAAGTCATGATTCTTTGATAGACTTTCAGGGACAGAAGTGGGGAAGTGGTTTTCCAAGAAAAATATTTTTTTTCGCGCGATGAAAAGGGAGGAAGACGGTTTTAAATTTTTGAACACGATATAGGTCCCCGGCTGACACGGGGCCTTTTAAAACCGCCCATATGATGTGAATTTGAACTGTTAACATTCGAATGCCAAATTTGCGCGATATTGATGCTGGCCATTGGATCTGGGACTGCGAGATCCGATGGTGGGAGATGGAGCGCGATACGAGGAGATGCGCAGTCGGTAAGGTGGGGGCTGATGAAAGGTGGTTTGACTGTGAGCCGTCCGATCAGCGCGATGGATGGTCGAGATCTGCAAAGGAAAACAAAGGCGAAGGAGTTGGTTAGTGGGCAGGAGGAATCTGGGTCGTTGGATCCTATGGATTGGATGGCGAAGATTAAGAGAGGAGATGGAGGAAAAAGGGCCACATGAATGCGTGGGAGTAATCCTGGTCATCGGATCGAAAGGGATGAACGGACAAGATCCAATCAGAACCGGAGGAGGCAGGGGCCAAATCTCCGATGGTGTGAAGTAGCGATTGCATCTGGACTGTCAGATCAGCGGAAGATCAACGGTCGCGATTGGATTGGGAGTGATCAATCGGGGAACACGGGGTGGAGTGAGATTAAATCCTGGCCATTGGTTCATGTGGATTCAACAGCCAGGATCCAATCGGGGAGAGAGAAAGTGGCACCTTCCAAAATTTCCGATTGGCGATTGGAGCAGCGCTGCGATGGCCATCGGATTGCTTTAAGATCAATGGTGGAGATCTTCATCTGGATTTAACAAAGGGAGGAGGTGGGGCGCGGTGAAACAGGCGTGGAACCGTTAGATCTATTCAGATCAATGGTGGATATCGCTCCCTATTGGGAAAAATACTGAGAGGGGGGGTGAATCAGTATTTACAGCATATTCAAAAAATTTTACTTTTCTTTACTTCAAAACCCATATGCTACTTTCCTGAAGAATACTCGCGTATATACGCGGATACCCTTTATCAAACTCGCGTATAGACAGAGAACCAATTATGTCATTAATTCTTCACTTAGACCATTCCATCATTTATTCATCAGATATTCAATAAACAGTAAACATGTGCAGTAAGAACAGAATAAACCATCACACAAAGCATCACACATGAACACCAGGATTTTTAGGTGGAAACCCAAGTCGGGAGAAAACCACCGCTGCAGTTGCTCCGCCTTCAATATTTTATTATAGAGAAAACATCTTACAACATATGTGCTGGTGCAGACTCCTACCAGCACGCAGGCACCCACCTGCGCTCGTTTACCAGCCTCTCCTGGAAGGGAGCTCCAACCCCCTGACTCGTTTACCAGCCTCTCCTGGAAGGGAGCTACGACCCCCCGATCTCGTTTACCAGCCTCACCCGGAAGGGAGCTACAACCCCCTGACTGAAGGCTACAACCCTCAGCACCACCTTGGACCACGTTTCATCAATTTTCACACTGGATCCAACAACTTCAATAGAACAATACTTGTAGGCCATGTTTCATCATATTTTCAGACTGGACCCTCTTCATACATTTAAGCTCAATCATACAACCAAACTGATGCAGACAACTCAAAACAGTAGAATACAGATAGCAGCAATACAGCAGAATAGATCAGTCATTTCTTACCACAGACTTCAGCAAACCCTAGTTTGCATACGCGCTTTCACTTCACTGATGTCGCGTATATACGCGCTTCCATTCATACAAAACAGCGTATACTTCTGTACATATTACATAACCAATTTAATTGTGCATACGTGCTTTTCCTTCGTCGAAGCCGTGTATATACGCGCTTCCTCTTCAGCGAACTAGCGTATGGTTCTTCATAGATTTTAGGTCATTGCATTTCTTCAGAACAGATACTTCACACAGATTTAACCCTTCACTTCAAACAGATGTTCGCCTCTTCTTGGATCTAATCATTCCATAAATAGATCTAGAAAATACAAGCACATTTCAGATCTAGATCCCCTTCTTCATCATTGGTGCATCATACACTCAGATTTATCATTCAAGTGTAACCCTTTCCATTCAGATCTACTTCAGAGAGAAGTATTCATTCAAGCTCAGACATCTTGCACCACACCCATGATTTGCACAATGAATTTCTTCTCTTTATATAGGCTTATCCTTTTTCAATACCATGAGCCCCTTTTTCAATACCATGGGCCAAAGCAATACCATGAGCCCAAAACTACCTGGACGGGGTCAATTAGGCGGATCATTACCCAATACAATGGGTCAATACCATGGTGGTTACCCTTGGTTTTGCACTTTTGGAGCGCTTTTTCCCATACGCGACTTGGCACGTTATTTTCCGCGTGCATACGTGACTTCCCCTAGGCCAATCCGCGTATACAAAGAGACATACTCTTTTCATCATATTTTGAGCACATTCTAAATTCCTTTCTTCATTGCCTTCTGTACACACAAGTCCATTAAGTCAAGAATAACTTCATCAGGTGGATTGCCATCAAGGACAACACATGTCAACAGTCGCATGTCTTCATCTTCATTTAGTGGGTTGCCATCAAGGACAACACTCTGCATCATATTTCCAACAATCTCCCCCTTTGGACTTGATGGCAACCACGATGGTGTTTGGTTACCACAATAGATAGGTACATTAAGAATACAATGACACCATGTCACTCTCTCCATTTTGACACCATTCTTTCTCTTCATTCAAACACCATGTCACTCTCCCCCTTTGACATCAAGGGCAAAGGGCAGATCAAAAACCAACATAC